>JAPWLS010000243.1:0-160183 GCA_028551675.1 Tineola bisselliella
TACCCATACTGTATTCCAGCCATACTCAAAGTGTGCTCCACGAGAATACTAGTGATAATGAGAAAAAAAAAACCTCTTCTATCCTTCAATATCCCAATTCAGAGTTTTTATGCATTCGATTACGCTTAAATAAATATACTTAAATAAAACCTACGTAAATATAGGTAGGTATATACTAAGTGTTGACGGACGCGACGTATTATAGTATACACTTACATTGTAATATGATTACCTATTATTAAACTTTAATAATAATAATAAAAAAAATTTTCTTTTATTTTGGGGTTCCATCCTGCTGTATTCGTATCGATATTTATCTGCTTTCAGATTGAATACTATACCAGAATGAACAGTGTACAATCATCATTCTGACAAGAGTTTAGTCGTTTATTTATTTGCAATTAATCTTAAATACAAAGATTAAGTTATGATTTGATTTCCTTAACTGGCTATGTTTATGTTTTCCTCAAAATTTACAATAAAGTTTGAAGTTATCTGTGGTTTATATTACTGTTATTAGATGCAATTAAAATTTATCTTATATAATAGAAAGTTTATATTTAAAAGTAATACATTTAATTGGGTATTATATTATATATAGTTTACTACAAAAGCGCAATAAAAATATTATTAAAATATTACGAGTGCTTCTGAACGATTAATGAATTAGGATGCCCAGGTGTTAAGATTATATTGGGGACGCCTGTCGGAGTGTTGTAAATGTTCGTATAGGATACAATGGAAAGTGAATTCTGTCCGCCTTCATGGGTCAGTGGAGAAATATATCGAAGGTCTCAGTTTCGATTCTTAGGTGGGCCACTGCATTGTTATTTAAAGTGAGACCTGGTCTATTTACATAATATATCACTAAAACGTTTTATTTAAAAAAAATATATAAACATTTAAAAAAAACTTTTACATCACGGCCTTGATGACTTTATTTATTTACTAGTAATAGATAACTTATTTTTAATGAAAAAAATAATGCAATCATTGTCACACTAGTATTTACTTTCACTTGGCTTAAACATGTGCCTTGTAATGCCTGAAATTGCATAATATCTTTTGACCGTGTGCAAGATTTGCATTGTAGTGAAAACAAATACCGATTTGGGCTTATTTGGATATGCACCTGATTGACCTAGCAACTGTCAATCATTATTATTAAGTTTCATAATTTGTAACTAATATTTATATGCCAATGTCATCGTTTGCTAAATTAAATAATATTAAATTACAGCGATTAATTAAACGTATAGATTTCGTATACAAAAATATAATGTTTCACTATGCCAACGACTAAACTGAAATAACACTAAAACTGATTTAGTTTAGACATAGAAAACCGCCATCCTCCGATTTATGGATCATATCAGGCTGAGTGATTGCAAATGATACTAAAAAATTTTTAAAACAAAACCAAAAATTTTTTTTAAGTGATAGGTTTTTCGAAATTTAGACTTAAACAATATTTTGAATATTATACATATCTAATAATAATAATAAAAATATTTTATTTTTTATATAATTTATTAGCAAGTAGCTTATTGATTGCACATCATAATTTTCAAAGTAGACAAGGTTAGATAGAGCAAGAATTATTTTTAAAAATCTCTTTACGATTTTTCTATTATTTTTCTTCGTAGCGATCTTTTTAGACAGACAGAGTTAGATTTTAGATCCTTATTTTCCACAAAATGTATCTTTTGCTTCGAGTTTTCATAATATGTTTACAGGTATTGAAGAAAGTGCCAATTAAGACAATATATAAACCTGATGTTTTGAATCTACTGTACCTTTTATTTTTTAATTCACATCATACAATTTTGTAATATATATAAAATATCACAAAACATAACTGCAATTTTATTTAAACTCTTTTAAATACAACACCGACGGCATTTTAATGAAAAACAAACCCTAAAGGAATCTTTTCCATCAACATATAATAACATTACCCAATTAGTTACATACCATCGTATTCCTTAGCGTTAATTCGTTTTCTACTTTTCACTTTTCTGAAAGCCGACGTGGTTTTAAAACCATGTTCAGGATCAAAGACATTTGTTTCAAAATAAGGTCCAGAAACAAAATTATCACTAAAACTTTTCGAGTGATCTTCAAAACTTTTACTATCGCGTAAAAAATCATTCCAACTATATTCCGTAGGTGTGTTTCTATTAAAATCTGATACGAGAGTAGATGGCGGTGACCATTGGAGAAACCATTGATGCGACAAAGCCATTACGCGCACTACGAATACATTTATTAGTAAAAAAACACGTGAACACCTGATTGGTGTGAGAATTGAACTGCGCGAACGGAACTGACTCGAATCCCCGCCTATTCACTTCAATACAATCATCCTCAACACTGAATTAATATCAAGAAAGAGCATTAGAAAGGAATAAATAATTAGGGACTGCATTTACACTTTAAAATTCGTTTCCGAGAAAAAAAATCCATGATTCATAAACATATTTATTGTTATACAATAATATATAAGTTGCAGTATGAATTAATCAGATTGCTGTAGATGGGTGAAAAATAAACAAATATCTGCGACACATATTGATGAATTAAGTGTTCAGGAATTTATTGTTATCTAGTTGGTGCTGTTTTTTTTCACTATTTTAATATTATAATTTATCTATATTATATTTTTCTCTAAATTTTCTGTATGTTAATATTGACTTTACCCTGTCTACACCAGATCGTAAAGATATCCAATTTGAATTAGTATAAATTGTGAACTAAATTATTTTTCGTAACCAGAATATTGACTGTAGAAAATTATTGCAACTAATCGATAATTATGTTATATCGTGAGTATCAATTAATACCGCATTATAGAAGCAGTAACGAGTTAATTTAGATTATACGCCGATAAATACTTATTATAACATGCACGAACTATTACAAATATTATTCAACTGTTCAAAAAAAACTATTTAATTAAATAATCGGGTATGAATGCATAGATTAATAACGAACACATGGAAAAGTTAAATTAGCAGCATAATTTCTTAAGTAATTTTAATTAATGAATCATATTTAAGCAATTCATAAGTAGTTTTTGGGTTGAGTGGGGAGACTTTTTTTAAAGGAATTTATTGAGAGCAATAAATTGTAATATATGAAATTAATAAATACGACTATGCAAATACACGCTGTCAAAGACAAATGAAGTCTGTGCAAAAGACATAAAAAAATCATGAACCAGATAAGATAAATACATACATAAATAATTACAATTATTTTGAACATTGGTCTGTTAGACCAACTCTCATAGAGCAACAACTTTGTTTATAATGTTTTCTCTAGAATATGTATGTTGTTTTTTAAATAAAATGGTGTAGATAATGAAGCGCCTTTTACTTGAATAGTTTTGACGAAAATGACAATAATAATGAAACCATAACTAATACGTAATGGTTTAATGGTTATTCTTTATTGTGACTTCTATTTGAAGTGTTTCGATGCGTACACGCATTAGAAAGTATGTTTATTTGTCAGTTATTATAGTGTTTATGTAAATATTATATTATGCGGTTACTTTTAAACCGCTAACGGTGCTAAATTATTTTATTATTTTTATTTCTCCCAAAATCAATGTAGTTTTTTAAATCGAATATGTCTAACATATGATATTATTTATTTGGAGTCATTAACAATCAAGTCAAAGTCCTGTGATATATTGCTTCCTCTAAAAAGATAACCACATCAAACTAAAAATTTTATTAAAATATTATTGAAATCTATTGTAAATAATTGTCGCAAATGTTAAAACTCCAAGTGGTCCAATCAATTACGCGAATGTGGCAAGATTAGGTTTCTACGTTTTCATATAGACTTTAACCAGTTCAAATCAAAATGTTTCTAAGAACAGTTCTCTTCACGATTGTGTTCTCTAAAGTTTGCTCAATATATCCATATTTTGATACGCAAGATTTCATTTACAATATACCTAAAGTGTTTCGAATATCAATTACCTTGGATAAGCTGTTGGAATATTATGAAAATAAGCCGTCGAAAGATCCCGAATGGTATATAGCACTTGGTATAGCTAGAGGTGAGCAAGTTTTAATAATAGTGGAAAAGGCTAATAAAACAATAATAAACAATTTTCAGTCCGGTCATGTAGGACTAATTACATCGGGAAGCGTCTTTCTTTGTTCAACTTGCCCGTATACATATTCCTATCGAATACGACAATAATTAATAGTTTATAGGTTTATCTTTTGTTTTATTATTATTTTTTCCATCATTTCACCGCTCTCAGCTCTTTTAATTTACCTCCATATCTGTTATAATCTAAAAACCTCCGTGTAGTAAACTTTGTCTATATAAAAATATTAAATTAATTCTTCTATTGAAACTTCAATTTATAATACATATATTGGTCTGATAGGCCCATTTCAGTATAAAATAAGAACAATACGGCAAATGTTTATATAATAGAGCATGTGACAGAATAATAGAATGTGAATGGCTTCGTCAAGTTAGGCAGTTCCTAATAAGCTGAATACAATGAGAGTTTTATATGGTTAGGCAGATAATGTGATAAGTTATGATGAAATAAAAAGACAAGCAATCATGATTGGGGGTTTATTGAAATGTCTATCTGTTTTAGATAATGTTCTCATTCACGTCGATTTATTAAAAGTTGCTATTTAAAAAGGGTTACGTTCGGAATTGATTCCGTCATTCCAAATCTTGAGGTGGATGTCGTAAGAGGTGATTATCTCACGACTAAGACATAGATCTAAGTGATATTAACATCAAACTGTCTAAATTTTAAACTAAATAAAACTAGAAAATAGAGAAATAATAAAAGTGAGAAGCAGGATTAGTCTCGTCCCATTAAGCCGGTATAGCGATGGCGACTTCTTTTATTCTATATTTTTCTCAAACAAATGAATAAATTAAAGGTTATATGTTTGTTTTAGGTCAAATGGAGTATACAATAAACGAATTGGATAAGACGGTACCAGAAAAGTTAAAGGAAAATTTAAAAAATATTACAAGACGCATGGATCGTATTAGAAACAGTACTGTTTTAGAGAAATTAGTGTACAGAAGTAAAGATTACGAATATGGTAATTTATGTTCCATTGTTTCGTTATATTATTAATTTGTATAAGTGCATAGATAGGAAAACCAATAGATACGAATTCTATTCAATAAGATGAGGAAGTTTGTTAACCTATTAAAAGTTAATTGGAGATCCTGTCAACAAATGTATTTAGCAAGAGCGGTAAAGGATTCAGTGCACGTTTGCTTTCCCAATTGCCTCTCACGAAACTTCGACAAGCACTCTTGAAATTGATCAGAACGCGATATTATGCTTTGGCGTAAGAATATAACTAAGTAACCTGGGGTAGTCTCAACTTTTAAGTGCCGACAAGCAGTTCGCCATACAGGAGTCTGATTTATCAATGTATGCCTCTAGTGTGAATTTTAACATTGAAAATGCAACTATTTTTAAATATCAAATGATTTGTATGGGGACGTTTTTTTGCCGGATCAACGCTCTGTACATAAAAAAAAACTATCGAAATTTACGAAATAGTATGGTTTTTAATATTAAAACCCGCAATAGGAGCATTGTATATTGAACACGTTTATCAAGACAGCATGGTGGAAACAACTCCTGACTGCAGACATTTCTCGGTGGTCAACTGCAATTAAATTGAATCAATTCTTATTAAAAGTAGGATCGCTTTTGGATTTCATAATAGGTTATGTATGAACACACGGCAGTGTTCTCAAAGATCCAGTGCAGTAAATAGTAAAGCTGTTGCACGATTTAGTGTTCCTAAGTGGGACACGTTTAATACATTTGTTGTTTCGCCGCAATCTAGATTTACCCTTATGTTATTTATATGAGCGTCTTATTACATAAAAGATGGATACTCCAATTTTTTTTGAAAGGTGCATCTTCTCCTCCATTAACTCTGATTACTAAACCAATTCGATTTATAAATACTTGTTTTTGATTGGTGGCTTATACGGCCTTTATATAGCTAACACAATTACTTTCAGTTGTTAAAGCAATTATGGAAAATATGGATGTTATGGCTAGTTTGTTGGAGCCGATAACAATTGGAACAATGGGAACACAGAAACCGTATCGATTTGAATTTGAACATTATGTTAAAGAAGCACGCACTAAAATGCCTAGTAGAAAAGCTGCTGGTAACATATTTAATGAATTCAGTATTTTTGATAAAGATAATCATAATAATTGTTTAATTTCATCTTACAGATGCGTGCACAATGCAGTTATTAATATCAGCTGTTGATAATCAAAATGCGTTAGAACCAACTTGTGAATTGACTCCAGAATGCAATGCACAAATGATGCAGAGTTCAGCATTAGCGTTCCAACAAACAAGTCGATTGCGCCTTGGTTTATTTTCTAGAGTATTCGATTGTATGGAAAATGTAGATTTATCAGCTCATATATACAAATTATGTATACAGATTTATAAGGAAGCCAAGTCGTTAGAAGTATGGGATCATCCAACTGGAACTAGAACTTTGTTTATGCAACAAAGTTAGTATTGGTTACATAATATGGAGATAACGTTCTAGATCATCAATCATTATGTTTAACTCCACAACATATTAACTCAATTGCCTACTTAAATCAAGCTTTTACATCATTATTTTTGCAGTTGTTTTTAAATTATATTCATGTTATTTTTAGTATTCTATTGCGCATCTCAAGGCTATGGAGAGTTCATTAAACCAAGATGGATGAATAAAATAATATTCTGGCAAGAACCTAAGGGCTGTTACGCTGATGACAGACAACCCTTTCAACGACTCACAGCCTTTGTTGGTCCTGTACAATCGCCTGCAGAGAAAGGAAGAGACGTAAGTTATCGAGATCTAAAGATTGTGCCTGCTTTATACTACTTATAACAGCGTAATTCAATTTCAGGAAGAGTATCGTGTGAAGAAGACTGCGGAATCTGAAGGTGGCACTTGCAACTCATTGACTTCTGCCATGGCTCTGGGGTCATTGACTATCTTCATAAGAGCATTAATGGAGACGGACACAGCTTTTCAATATGATGTTTTAGACTAGATTTTGGATTAATATTATTTATAATTATTTTTTAAAGATAATCTTAAGATAAACTTTCTACGTGGGTCTAAATAAATAATATTATTATACGATTATGTTTTCGTATGAAATATGTCCCTGATAATTGTTATAAAAAATGTTGCTAATATTTTTATTAAGGCGTTTGAATGTTATGTTTTAAGAAAGTATTATTGACAAGCAAAGAGTTATGACAATCTAATTTTAATTGTCATCGTAATGACACGTGGGGTCATCTAAAAGAATACGAAAAAGTATTTTCATTTGTATTTTCAAATAATAATTGCTTGAAAACTCACAATGAATATGCAATTTATTAGATTCATGTGCAAAGCTGCTAAATCTATAAAACCACCTATTCCTGTATTTGGTAAGCAAATAGTTTGAGATATTTAATGTATTTGTCGTAAATCGCTTGACATTGTGCCTGAAAATAAAAACCATATTGAACTACATTCCAATTATTAAAACTCACAACAAAACTTGTACTATATCATTGTTTATTATGGTTTTAAAATATTTGATTTACGCAGGTGTCGAAGGAAGATATGTATCTGCATTATTTAGTGCAGCACATCAAATGAACCAATTGGATGACACCGAGAAAAATTTACGTTTAATATACGACGAACTTTGGAAACCAGTAATGGTGGATTTTATCGAAACTAGCTACGTAAATGCTATGGCTAAAGCCAAAGTTATGAAAGAGGTCGCTGAACAAACAGGTTTGTCTTCCTTCACATTGTTAATGAGCATCTTTTATCTTGGAATCCTTTAAGTACAGTATGAGATGTCTCTAGCAGCAATCGCTTCCACTTCTGGATTAGTATCTGGCTTGACATGACTGAATACGATCTCATAATATATAATAATAATAAATCTAATGTAGGGTGTGTTTGTTTTTTAGGAATGAATTCAGCAACAACAAATTTCTTAACAATCGTAGCTGAAAATAATCGTCTTAAAAAATTGAAGCGAATGATTTCAATTTTCCTTGCTGTAATGATCGCTCACAGAAACGAAGCTCTCTGTGAAATAATTACAGCTACACCTCTTGATGATGCGTCCCGCCAAGTTGTTATTGGCGCATTAGAAAAAATATTGAAGGGGAACAAGAAGATTCAACTATCAGAAAAAGTCGATCCTTCTATTATGGGAGGAATGATTGTCGGCATCGAAGATAAACATTTAGACATGAGTATTTCTAGAAAAATACAAATGTACTCGGAAATTTTAAAACAATCTGTATAAAAATAAGTAATTACAAAATTAAATTCATTGTTTTAAAATTAACACACTTTAATTTACACACTGAAAATGCAATAATAAATTATTATCTAAATGGTGTATACCATAAAAACCCACCAAGGAGATGGTCAGACATAGCTTTTATTTCTAAAGATATGATACAGCGCCATACTTGAACGAATGACGCAATTTCAAAACTGGAGTAATAAGATTCGCATGGTAACCATGGCTGCGATCCTTTGGGGAATATTTGCAAGGAGAGTTATTAAGCAGACGTGGTATCTTCTCCGCGTGAATTCTGTAATTAACTCTGTTAGAGTCAAGAGATCCTGTCATTACTCTTTGAAAGCTGGAAGTGAGGACCCATAATTCTTGTTCGCCTTTGAGGTTATTCACAACCTTGACTCCACTAGCGAATTGTAAGGTTTCTTTGTTTAATGCAACTCTATGGAAGTTTCTCTGTGAAAATTCTGTGGCGGTATTCCAACACCAGATACTTGGAGGGTCCATAAGCCCAAAGAACATTACTCCGTTCCGATCTATAGCTTCCGCTGCTGATTGGTTTGGACGCTCTTCCGGAAAGACCTGTAACAAAATAATTTATTTGGCAAAATCAATATAGCGATATAAACACGACACATGATCCTATATTAAAGTACTTACATTGATAGCTTGGGGTTGCGCATTCGGTTCGTCAATAAAGGAATCATTGCGCAATACGCTTGTACGAACTACATTCTCAGTCGTTGAAGCAAGGGCGTGAAAGTAAAGGTATCGGTCGCGACCATGCCTATATGGAGACAAAGCCATGCCTAAGACTCCATCCATAAGCTCAAAACTTTCACCTGAAATACATAAAAAAAATATTATAATATTACCTTTTCAGGTTTCTTGTTTCTCTCAGGCTCTCTACATAAAATCTTAACGTATCTGTCTATCTAATTATTAAGACATTTTAAATATCTCTATGGATTTTATGTTCATTAAAATAAAACTTACCATCAATTGTAAATGTTCCCCTATTGGGGAATGGAAAGAACAAACGATGGGATACCCTCCAGGAACGATTATTATCAACGTCAACCACTAATAAACCGAAACCTGTGACGTCAGCAACATATACAAAAGTATTTGAGCAATCACCTTCGCGATTATTAGGAATGTCCACTACCTGAAGTCAAAAAAGTCTTATGATATAGAAGTCAAATTTATATTTAGAAATATGTAGTTACGTAATATTTTTTTATAAAGGTCATTGAATTTTTAATTTGAATATAGAAAAAATTGGAATAACATATTTAATTAAATTTAAATTTCCAATAAAAATTTGAAGGATATTTAATTCGGTATAAATGAAGTCACAACTATACCAGTATTTTTTCTTAGATATTTTTGAAGAACTATCGGAAAATATAACAAAATAAAGCATAAACATTATACAAATTAGAAATGTACGGGAAATATTATAGAGTGACCGTGGCTGGGTTAAGTTCAATCGTTACAAAAGTATGTAATTAGCAAGTATCGTTCCCTTTAAGTTTGAATGTGGTTTATGAACGGAGGAACTATTACTACAAAGAAAATTGCAAAACAAAAGAAAGCAGATATTTTGTTCTTACTTAGATGAAAAGGAAACTATAGAAAAATAAATTATACATAAACAAAGTGGAAATTCATTAAATTACAGGCAGTAAAGCGATTAGTAGTCTATTGTATCAATATTGCGGAAAATCATTATGTTAATCAACTTACAGGCGTGACGAACAACGATGATGATACAAAGTTGCTCTCGTTGACCTTGTGTCGGAAGATCAGTTGATCGTTGGCCAAACTGAATGCCAGCAACTGCGGAGGACAATGTTGCGTGTCGCCAATCTTACCCGTATCCATCACCCATATACGATTGCATTTGTCTATCTATAAATAAAATACATAAGAGATTAATGCTGGTATTGAAATTTGTAGGTGTTAGATTGAGGACGGTCTAGTAGTCCGAGTGTTCATAGTTTGATTTCTGGTCGTAACAAATATTCATAATTTTTATTAACATATTATTTTCAGAAGTAGATATTTGTCTCGGAACTAGTTGTTATATGCTTGTGTCGTCCTTGTTCTGATGTTTGTAGGATTTGAAATATCAGGATATCTTAAATAAGATAAATAAGAAGCGGCCATGGAGAGCTCTAAATAAAGAGTGACTGGTAATAACATGTAATGTAGGTAAAGGTCAACTATCAGTTCATATTACAGGAAAAAAGTAATGTTTTGCGGAAGGATATAGTTTTAATAAGATAACCATTATTTAGTACCCTATATTCATATTTATTTATTAATATAATAATAATAATAATAATATACTATAGTATTAATATTTATTACCTATAGTAGTGCAACATGTGACCGTACTTCGTCTTGTAAAATTTTTAGTACGATCCAACGTGCAGTGACAACCGCATACACATCTCGTTATAACAAATTAACGTTAAAAAACATTACTTACTGCAACTCTAAAAACAGAGGTAAGCCCGTTACAATTCCGACCCTGATTAGCATTCCAGCTGTAATCGGGATACCCAGCGATTCTTCCTTGTTCGTCGATGGTTCCGAGCGTGACGGGGCGACCTTCATCAAATCGGGGTAATGTCACAAATATCCGTGATGGCTCATCCCCTGTAAATTGATACAAATGCTATGAATTACGTATTTTGTAAAGATGGTCAACACATTGCAGTCAGACCACCTGTCTATTCCGATAAAACATATTTACGTTCCATTGATCAGCATTCAGTATAACAAATGCTTGGATCGTAACTCACCTTGTCTATGATGTACGTCGACATCAATAGGGACAGAGTTTCCTTCTACGTAATGTTTATTATTTAAAGCAGATTGGCGTGCCGCCTCGCTTGGAAATGCAAATTCAAGTTCTGTCCATTCGCGTATTAATCTTAGATCTGACTTAGCACCTAGACCTGGCCAACAGCAAGCTAGGCAATACGATAGAAGGAAAAATCTCTCCACTCCGTAAGACATTTCTAGCTTAAATGAGTCTAGAAGTTCCGGATCTGAAATTAAGTAATTATTTTGCAATTGTTTAAATTCAATTTTGTTTTAATGTTTTTTTTTGTTTAGTTTTTTTATGGAACCGTATTTCATGTTATGTTTCTGACTGAAGGCAGTTATCATAGAACAGACAACAGACTTCTTTTGTATCCTTCATACTAGGCTATTTCATATCGGGTTAGATTAAGCGACTAGGTCACTTAATAGGGGAGAGTGTTAATAACATTTATGCCTTCCATCACCATTGTTTTAAAAAAATAATTGGAAATAGTTAATTTATATAATAAGAATAATATTCAAAAAATATTACCATATTGATTAAGGATCACATCACACACCCCGTCTTCTACAGGATAATCGTAATACGTCATTTTGTAGTTAAATTCAATTAAAACTGAGCACAAATTATATTCGAAAACTGTGTGTCATTAACATGTTAGTTTTAACTTTAAACTCTCGACTCTTCAACTCAACTTTATATTTTATAGTCACGTTAAAATGTTAAATATTTTGTAGAAAAATAATTAAAACACTTATGACCAATCAGAGGTTGCGATTACACGAAAAACAATCAAAGAATCCACTTGGAATTGGAGCACACTACCAATAGGAGCAATAAACTTTAAAATTATTAGAATGCAATTGGACAAGACTCTGATCATACTTTGAATACCAAACTGTGCACATATATACACACATAAATATAATGCACCTTCTTGTGAACACAGTCCTAAAGCACAAAACAGATTAAGTATTTATCCAAAATAATTAAATTAACTTCAACTTTGACTATGGAAATTTGCGTGTTTTTTACGTGCGAGATGACACTGCGAACTTGTTCAACTGGGCGATGATGTACGACATTGAATTAAATACAAGCTTTCGTATTTAATGAACGGTACACTAAAAAATTTAAGTAAAACATGCTCTTATTTAAAAAAATATTATAAAAAACCTATATTACTACTAACGTCGATATTTACGGCGAGACCATTTAGAATTAATTCTAAGAATAAAGCCCTTTATTCATGAAGAAATATTTGAAAATTGCTGCTAATACTGTATTATCATAAGTTTTGGAAAGCATACAAGAAAATAACGATACGCCTCAATGGACAATAAGCCTTAGATTCCATGAACTAAACGTACAACCGAAAGAGGCATAATTTGAGCTGCGTATCACAAATGTAAACCGAAACTAATTTTATAGGAAAACACAATAGTATTATGAAAAAAAAGTCTGTACAAAATAGTAAAACCAACAATAAAAGACACATAAATCAATAAAGAATCACTGACCCGACAACTAATAGAGTTGGCCGGTTAAAATAAACGTGTTTTAGGTAAAAATTACGTGTTTGAGCGACCGCGACTTTAAAAAGAATAAGTTGATTAGACGTCTTCCTTCTACTTCGATTTAAAAAAAATAAACAATTAACTTACTAAAGACAATAAAATCGTCTCTACCTTGAAATAATAACAATAATTAAATTACATCACTGATTTTATTTGCTCCTCTTTGGTTATTTCATAGTAAATCACAATTTAAAATTTCTATTAAGTGATCAGTATCACTAACTCGCTATAATCAACCCGAGCTTAAAGAAAAGGACTGCCTCAAAGGCACAATGACGTTACATAAGGATTTAACTCCTGGTCAAAACAATTATGTATTTACAAATATGCAATATATTACAAATATGATAAATATTCAGACCTCTATAGCGCTGTGATTAACGTCTGTTGGATGGTAGTCTCTGAAACAATTCTCGATTGAAACAATTCGAATCCTGTGTTGTTTACTTTTGGATGTTGTTACAGTCCTTACATCCATAGTAATTGAAATTAGTATGTATATGTATTTATTTATAATCATAGTTCTTTCAACTTTATTTTATTTCAATTAATATTTTTAATTTATAACAACACATTTAATTACGTTAGTACTAGTTTCGCGAAAGGCACATGGTTTCCGTTAAATATCCCTAAAAAATTTACGTCTTGGTACAATCAATTATAATTATTTACTTTTGTTATTCACACGTATTCACTAACCACGTGTCAATTCCTAGAAATGACAAAACCATCTATATTGATCAATAGTTAACGCGTGCCATGCGTAAATGAGAAATGACTGCAGATTGAATGGGGTACTAAACGGATGTAGTATTTATCTTATATGTGTTCCTTGCAAATGGGTTGTCGACCGACGAATTGCATTAGTCGTTATGATTTTTTTATTACTTTAGGGTCATTGTAATGCATGAGTTAACGAACAATGAAAATGAGCCATTATTGGAATAAATTACGCATTTAAGAAATGCATTTGTTTTTTACATCGTCTACATTTCGGAATATTTAATTTCGTTGACAATAATAATAAGTTCGTTCCATTAAGAAATACATCTCAGTAATAATTAATAAACAAACTCTAATTACAATATCTTCTTAAATCCTATTGACGTATGATCGTATTGATTTTTTATTATGATTTATACTTATATCCCATGCTCTACGAATATGTTAACCCTCCTTCCTATTATATTATCATGTCCTTAATCTTTATTCCCTTATATATTTTATAAACAAAAATAATATTAAAATATAGTGTCATCTAATACCAAATTTTATAAATTATTCAAAAATTTCTGCAAAAAAAATGTCGCATTCCATTCATAATAAGTTTAAATATGGAACAAAATTCATTGTAAGTATTAGGCGCTGATACATTCTATTAGCATTTTCAATTAAATGTTAGAAGATACACGTTACTTTGTCAAATTACCGCTTGATTGCGGAATTAATCATTTCATCTAAAATTAGACAGGAAAAGACTTTAATTTTATTCTTTAGTACATTTAACTTTTTGAGGCCATTCATGTAAAATAGTCTAGAAAAAATCGATTAGAAGTTCTGAGGTTTTTTCTTTACATTTGTCAAGCTCCGCAGGGCTTAATAGTCTAATTTACTCGTGGAAAAAAATGCGAATCGGTTTGAAACTGTATCGATTATGAACAGTACATTGCTTGCAAATGGAATGTCAAGTGCAATGATTTTATGCAATGATTTAAATGGTCTACTCATGGTTAAGTGACTTTTAATATGTATTACAAGTCAAAGGGTCGAGATAAGTAATACATAAACATAAAACTGAACTTATTAACGTAATTAACGCTTTCGCGTTATCGTGATATTTGAAGGTTTCTGTGATGCAGTGGTTAGATCGCTTGTATATTACAAAGTGGATCAGGGCGCTGTATCTATGTATGTATTTATTTATTTAATTTCATCAATTATCTGTGAATTTAGAGATACTTCACATCAGTAATATAATAAAAACTGTGTGAATAAGGGAGTTTTTATAGCAATTTGGCTTATGGCTGGGCTCTGCTGCTGCAACTGACGTCTCCATTATGTGATTTATGTTTTATTATTATATCTAATCGAGTAATGTAATGTTTGTTAACATTTGAAAGTTGCGGTACTTATCCCAAGATGAAAGACTGGACACCCATTTTCAAACAAATAACAATATATGAATTGTTCACATTTCGGGAAATAGTTTGTGATCAGGGATGTGCTCCATTAATCTGGATGTATAGCATTGAAAACATCAATCGAAGTGTGATCATGTACTAGGCTACTATAAAAAATAAACGTAGAAGTAATATTGTGTAAATAAAGAAAAAAATGTTATTAGCAATAATTACGGTCATGAACTTGTAACGTCAGTTTGTTAATCTCGACGTAAATATAATGTCAAGTTCAAGTAGGTTTGTCCGTCGAAGCCGAAACGATCGTTATCTACGACTATAATCATTGTATATATTTTTTCTATTTTTGTTAACTTTATACGTGATGTAAATCATACCAAAAACAATAAGGTAATGAAAAAATTGTTATTGTAATATTTTTACGTAACGTAAACTCATATCTATTGTATATTCACAAGGTGATTAAAATAATTTCAATTTAGATGTTTTCACGAATTCATTAGTAATAAACAATTCATACAGTTTACGCTCAGTGTGTAATCCCACAGAACCTTCGAGTATTTTAATAGTATATATATTTAAAAAAACAGTTAAGTATGCATCAAATGGAGATATAGAGTGTCTACAGACCAGACCCACGACCAACTTAAACTCCGTAGGACCACTTAAAATATATTTTTTACTATTAATTTGTTGTCACTATGTGTGCCAACTTTTATTCCTCAGTCCCCATTTCCCTATAAAATAATATAATTTTATGCAACTTTTTATTTCATCCGATTGAATTCATACGGTTCTTTAAAATCCGGTTAGTTACTCCATTGGTTGGCAACAATTTATTCTACTTAATTAATTTACTGCAGCGAACAGGGATCTTAGTATATTAGTTCATGAGTGCAAAGTTATATATATATAGGTTTGCTTCCAAGCAAGAATTGCCCTCGCAATAAACGAACTCCCATGAGTTATATAATATATTATTTTATTATTTACTTTTGTCTTGCCATGTTAGTGCATGAGCAAATAATTATTTCTATAGCCGATGTTTTCAAAAATACAATAAACTGAATATTAATAATGTTTAAACAACTGCAGAAAAATGATTTGTGAGTTTTTAATATACATACCTACATTTTATAAGAAAAATATATTTTGAGATATATTAGTAGGTAGTCTGTTACGCAAAGGTTCCTGGTTTGATTCCTGGTTGAAATAAATAATAAATTATTTTTAAAAAGTAGTTATCTATGATCTGGTGTTAGATGTTTGTGTTGTCCAGGCTTAGACTTAGTTGAGAGTCAGGATGTTGAATATTTTGAGAATGATGATTTGAGAATTGTTCAAAATTCGCACAGAACCGTCAATATTATCCATTCTATAAAATTACATTCATATAAATTTACGAACGTCAGTTTAATTATCCATAATCACAATTGGATTTTTAGATCAAGTTCAGATTAATTAAAAAATACGTCAATATATCACGTACATACAAGTATTACGTCAACATATTATCATGTTCTATGTTTTATGCATTAATTATAAGACCGGTCAAGTCTATTACACTAACTAATGAGATTCTTTAGAAATTGTGTTTACTTATTAAATTATTATTATTATTTCCATGCATTCTGTGATAAAAAAAGAACATTGATATATCAAGCATTAGATGTACAAGTACATACTTTAACATATTTTAAGAACCAATTAAATATTGTTACGATTCTAGGAATTTCCTCGTGTCATCTGTATCATGATTTAATACGTATTTATAATAATGATGATCATATCTTTAGAAATAGATGACCTATTAAAAGTAATCATATTTCACCTTTAGGGATGTCATGTCAATAACGGTTTTGCGTCGATGTCGATAAAAATTCTATGACAAAAATAAACAAAATGAAGCGTATAAAATGTTGTAGAACTTTTAAAAATAATGTTAACGGTTTAGATTTTTTTTTTAAATACAACATGTTTTTATATGAGACGAATTTCTCTTACGCGCGGAAAACGATGAATTTGGCTAAGTAGGTTATAATACATTTTTTCGATAGCGTAACTAAAATGGAAAAACGTTTGCGATAGGCGCAACTTTGAATTCACCTCTTTTAGCTAGTCATTCGATATAATGACTGAAATACTGTAATGTTTTTGCTATCATTAAAAACATTTTGTTTCACTTGAAAAAACCCAAATTACACGGCTCTTCATTGTTTTTGGGGAAAACTTTTCAAGTCGTTTTTTAGTAAAATAAATTAATGCATAGGATAGATTGAAGAATATCTGTTTTTTATGAACAAAAAAAATATAAAACTATTTTTCATAATAGATTATCTGTGAATATTAACTAATTTAAAGATTTTTAGGGCATATCCTTTTCGTTTTGATTATTTTAAATTATAAAAATATTCAAAAATAAACGCGATAGTAAAATGTATCAATATTTCCTAATATATTATATTATTAATAATATCACAAATAAATAGTGCTTTATTCCAAATATTTTATATTATTAATAATATCTAAAAGAATGATAATATATTGACACCTATATAGATTTCGTTTCAGTAGCTTTTCTAATATGTTATCACTCAATGTTTTAGGTGATCTATTCATCAGACAATGATATCGCGAAAAAATAATCAAATCAGTGACTGTATGAATAAGTGTTAGGTTTTTTATATATAGACAATTGTTTACATTAAATGATTCCTCGCATAAGTGTTTATTGGAATAAAATTCTTGACCTCTAGATTAGATGTTAAGGGTCCTCGTAAATGTTTTAACAGGATGTGTTAATAATTACATTTATTATAAAATAATATTTTTGTTAAACGACTATTACAATAATGTTTTCTTTATAATTACATATAAAAAACAGTTTTATAAATAGTACGGAAGATATGTAGATAGTCAATAATAGTATAATTAGGAAAAACTAACCTTATAATTTCATGTGTAGCATAAACTCTCCTCAACGGAACAACTATTTTTTTAAATAACCTAGAATTATTATTGTATATATTATTTAAATAAGTCAACGCGTGTGCGGCCCAAAGCCCGGCCTCCGACTGTGATGAACCGGTGTGGATCATCTCTTATCGTTCATAGTGTAATCACAATGATATCGTTTTGTGGAGGGAAATGTCAAATTTGTTTAGGGGAATAACTTTCTAATACTCTTTTCATCCTAAAGCTTTAGTAGTATTTTTATTTTAACTTACGGAGAAAATTGACTCTTTATAAACGTTTAATTTGTTTACGATTTTTTACAGCTTACTTACTATCGGCGAGATGTTTTAATCGTAAAAACTTTAAATTTAAAATTTTATATTATAATAGTTTTATATATTTTTAAAACCTAATGACAGCGTTAGCTTGTACGTAATTTTAATTACAATTAAAAATAACCTACTTATTAGTCGAAGTACAAAGGAAATAGCTGATAACAAAAGTAAAATTAGTGAGAAATACGTAGAGACTTAACTTTAAAATAAGGTGATAAAAATGTCAGGATTTCCCCAACATAAATGGCCATTGTACTCATTCTGCATTGCTTACACTATCTAGTTCCTTGAAAACCATGTTAACCGTAATTATCTACCGAAACACCCGTTCATACATATACTCCAATACAGACCGATGCTAAGCTAGAGTTAGTTCCAAGAGCAGATTGTAGGTTCTGTCACGTGTTGCATTTATTTTTTTATATTATTTATTTATTTATATATTATATTTATTTATATATTATATTTATTTATATTAGTCGAGTAAAAATAGATACAGATTTATTTAAAACGTAATTTCTGAAAGGTTTAATGTTGTACTTCACGTGTCGATTAGTCAACTCATTTATCACAATTCCAGTTGATATAGGCTGGTATTAACAATAGGGTTTTTCCAAATCAAAATAGTCCATATCATAGACGAGGTTACAAGTTTGGCACAATAAAATAATGAAGAGGGGGAGGTATTTGCTAAGTAATTCATAGGTTGATAATTTTTAAAAATTATTTAAAAAAACAACAAAAATAATTATGAATTATTTTAATTATGAAAGTAAAAATGTACAAATAATAGAGTAAAGTAAATTTGAATCACAGAGCCGATTGGATCAACTTGTCTATGATTCAAATTATTTCACCCTATGATATAGTTACTTATAAATAAATAAATGTACAGTTAATAACACTGATATTTTGATGAAATTAAAATCAAGTAAATTTTCCTAATATTCTAAGCAACTGTTAATTAAAAAAAGATTTACAATAAATGATTTTAATATGGCATCGTTTAATACGGGTTTAAAAATATAAATAATAATATGTATAAAAAATGATTTTGCACATACAAATATAAATATTTATTTAAAACTATTGTCACTGCCAAAACAAATGAGCGCGAAAATGATAAAATTTGGCTTATTTTGAAATATTACACGATAAATAATGTCAATTTGAAATTATTTACAATTATTAAATAAATGTTTACAATAAATTGCTTCTCTTTTTGTTGGCCAATTAGCAATGAAGGCATTATAATAAAAATAACTTAATCTATCTTATAATCTAATGGTAACTTTGAAAAATTTGGTGTTTGATTTATATTATTATTTTTTTTTCATAAAAAATACACATTATGTCGAATACTGAAGATCTATTGCTTTTTATAATTTTAAGGCGCATTCACCTGAGTATTATTTTCTTATTGATTAAAACAATAGCGTAAGTTACTTGGGAAATAAATTAATAATAAACAAAAACGCTTTTTACAAGTAAAATATTTTTCAATGAATAAACTTAAGTAAGAATGGCAAAAAAACTCGTATTATTTGGTTCAATATTATTAGGGTAATAATAATGTACAGTCAGCATTACAAATATCAGGACCTTATAATGCCTGAACACTACATTTTTTCTATTAAATTCTTAATATAATGACAGTTGTCTTGTATTAATTTAAAAGACTTTATGCGGCTTATTGTTGGTCAGCCATCGAGGTCGCCGCAGCATTGGTATTTAATTTAACATATAATATGTATACAAATTATTTAATTTTTCGATGTTAAACGTCTTTTGAATTAATTATTGGGTTATCTTTTTTGTCCCGAAATGTTTATGCTGACTGTTTTAATATAATTTTTTTAAAAAGACTTATTATTGTTTCAAACTCGCTTTGGGAAATTAATTTAGAATGACACTATTACCTAATTTGTAAATTGTTCCAAGTGACTTAGCATTTTGTTCTGCTGGCGTCTTTACACTAAAAGTGTTATTGAAGTCTTCAAAACCGAGTCCTGTTAGATGATGAATAAGATGCTGAGCGGCGGAGTAGACGTCCATTGAAACCACCTTCCACAACACGAACTATCCGAATGTTTATCTGAAAATGTTAAATTTATTGAAGTTTAATTTATTTTATGTTACGTGTATCCAATTAGGTTTTGTTCACTACAAACTTGTGAATGATGATATCCCTAGATTGCAGGCCATCATCTGCATTCCACTTTTAAATTTTAATTGGTATTAAGTTATGATTAATTACCTCGTGCTTGGAGACAGATCGCTTAAAGAATCTATGGAACCTGGTAGACAGTGCCCAAACGGCTCCATTGTCACGTTCAGCCCATCGTACTTCAGCGCAGAACTGGAGCTTCTCCGGATCATGAGCAAGGACTCTGAAAGGATCATTAATAATAAAAACCATATTACAAGTTTTGGAAATATTTGTTTTAAGAATTAGTTAGCTGAGAAAATGCAATGTTTAAAAAAATTCAAGCCCTTTACAAGCATATAACAAGTAAGTATATAATTAAAATCTAGGTACGACCAAACAAACTGATGCATAGCCCATCACTCAAGTATAATATTCAGTGAAGTTAGGTTTTTAGATTAATTATTATTACAATTAAGACTTTTTAATATTAAGAAGCAAAATAACATAATTTTTAAGAAACTTGCTTGACTGTACACGAATTAACATAACTTTTAATGCAATAAGACAAAATCATACTTATGTGTATTAGCAAGAGGATTCCACGCAGCGATTGCTGTTTCAGTCATGGGACTGAATATTATAGTGTCATCTCTAGGGTCAACGGCGACACCGAGACCCTGCGAAGATTTACGTCCAACCAGATTAACTGGTAAATCTGTCCCCTCGGCTGGAGGACCGGCTGTTAATACTGCAGTGGAGACACTGAATAATCTGAAATAATTCAAATATTCAAAATGTGAATAACTCCAAATATCAGTACACAGAAATATTTTCTGAAGTAAGGCTTATTTTACAGTACATTAAATGTTATCAGAAAATATAGGTATACAATTTTTTATCAAACTTAAAACAAAAATAACTTTGGCGTTTAATGAAAATTGTTTTTTTTTTGTGTTTGTAAAATGCTTACATTAAATTTATTAGGTACATATAACAAAGATACATTTAAATCGGTTAATATTTTTGAGATATTCAAATATATGGTGTGATGTGATGGGATCAGGTGTAGAACTCAACTACAGTCACTCTAATAGTTGAATTTTATTTATATTGGTTTTAATATCTAAATAATCAATAACCTATCTGTAGCCAAAGGTTGATAATACAAGAGTCCTTGAGCAGGAGAGAAAGCGAGCCCCACAACTCCGTCCATAAGAGTAAATTTCTCCCCGCCAATATCGTATTCACCAAAATCTGGGTCAGGGTACATGGATGCGTGGGTCACACGCCAAGCATTATCACGGCGACCATCGTACACAATTATACCTGAAACGTAAATAGTTATATCAATTCAATTGGTGATATTCTCAAATGTTTTTTGTAGCTACTCATTTTTATAGAGCGTAGGTATATGAAAAAAAATTATTGATGTACAGAAAACAGATAAAAGATAGCACGTGTATCTTTAGAAGAATAAAAAGCTAGGCTTTAAATATTATTGTTATAAGAAGGACAGGCTGGTGTATGAAACAAAAAGGTAGAGTTCATTATAAGTATATTAGAAATATGTGTTTTACACGATAAGCGTAATGATGATGGTTTGCATTAAGAGAAATTAATTGATCTAACAGCAGATAGACATTATAAGTAAAGTTTATATTAATTAGACTTTAAAATTCTAATTTAGTCTAGAATTTCTAGACATGTTCAATTAACATTAAAACTAGATATGAAGCTTATGTAATAATAATGTGAGTGTGTATAAGTATAAGTACTATAAGTAATCAATATCGCTTCTAATTAATAATTGTATTCCGAGGCACCCTGAACCTTCATAACTGACCGTGTGAACGAACGAGGTCGTCATTAGTAGAAAACAAACACACATTTATGCAAGACTTTAAATATTTGTTTCATTACAAACACCCACATCGAAAGCCACTAATTAAATTAACGGAAACACGTCACTTCATAAAACTACTAAAATTGCGCGAACAGTTATTTTTTTGTTTTTTTTTTTGGAGAAAGTAAGTTATTTTTGCTTACACGTAAACATACTCGAAATTATATTTAATTGGAATCTACTTGGAGTTTGGTAGTAATTTTACAGCCGAATGGATATAAATTACGAATAGTTGTGCAATACAACCTAACACATAATTAATATATTGGGCACTATTATCAATCGAAGTTTAGCAGCGGAAAAACGATGTGTTATCCACTATTACGTGATTTATTTACTTTTCATACTGGATACTATTTCATTTCATTACATATAAGTATATAATGAGTACCTACTACAATTATGTTAAATGATTTTTATTAATAATTAGGTACATTTATATATATTTGACAAAACTTTACATATGAATTTTTAAACTAATACAAATGCAATTACAATAATGCCCCGCTTTACGCGAGGGATACGTTCCGGAAAAAATCGCGTTAACTGATATTCCCGCGACCATAGAGAAGTTGATGACTACATTATGTTTATACGCACTCTTACGCGTAATGCGGGGCAATTGAGCGCGAAAATTGAATAGTGAAACAGCGCATAACGGGGTCGCGTAAAGCGGGGTATTACTGTATATTTAATAGAATCAATATCTCATGTGACATAAAGCCATAGGCATAAATTAAATATCAGAAATGTGTTATAATGATACTTTTACCAATAGTCAATGTTTTTAATAATTACGTATTTGTCATAAAATCAAATTACATCAACATTTAAAACAATACTTAAATCGCCTGAGAAAGAAAGAAGGTCGGCGACAATTGCAAATCCTATGTTAAGGTCAACATGCCTCTGTGAGAATAAACACATTACAAAACGCACTTCTCAATTTTCGGATGTATTACACATGTAATTAATAATTTAATAAAAATATTACAACTATGCCTGTTTTCTTTGGAATATAACTCCATCGATCCATAGCTTGCACAGATGCATCTGAGGAATTGGAAATTGTGTCTTTACAATCCACAATCTACATTTCCCCGAATACCTACACAAGTTAACTAACATATAATTCAAATACACCATAAAGATTGCATACAAAAACCAGTCCTTTGATACGGAAAAGATGTTGAGTATAATGAAATATTATGGAACTTAAAAATGAAGTAACTTCCTATAATTAACCTATTCTACTAATTATATCGTCTTCAAGATTATCTAATCGACCTACAGCTATCTATTACTGATGCGGGGGTCTATCTAATTTCACTCGTGAAGTACTCACACTGTTTTAAAAGATTAATTGAAAAGTGAAGTGAAGTGTTGAATTTATATATGGCATTAGTTTTTAACATAATATGAATATGGTTCTATAGCTGTTGATTCAAAAGAAATGACATTATTGTAACATCAGACACAAAGTAACTTAATCTTAAAATATATCTACATGCGCATGATTTTTTTTATTATTAAAAATATGTTTTAATTGGTTGAAAGTTTTGTTACATATATAAATAAAAATGAATGTACCTGGTGCAACTGTATCACTGATGTAAGCGAAGATATGATCGCAAGTGGCTACATGGCGTGGTGATGTGGAGCGTGTGTCATCGAGCACTATGTTCGTTAGCAGAGAACTGGGTCGAAGGAGTTCCCTTGGAAAGTATATGCTCCTTACCTGGAATAACAAAGTAGGAAATTTTTAGTCACTTATAGGGCTTGCTTTACATACTTGAGAGATTACAGTTGGTCCATGCATTTATTTTACCTACTAAAATTTTTAAACATGGACGACTTAATTGTAATCCACGTTTTTATATACAAAAGAGAAAGTCCACTCTTTAAAAAAATACTACATATATTATCGGCATTCCTACAATTTAGACACAATTAAATTTTTATTTGTCTGGTTCGAACACTGTATTATGTCTTTATATTTTAAAATGCGGCTTACTAAAATTTAAAATAGGTTTTATTAAAAAGTTTACTGCGATAAAACTAATTATATCACGCTCCAACTATCTAATTGAAAAATCTAACGAAAACAAATAACTGCTAACGATATAAAACGAAATTAAATTGCTATACAATTTTAAATATTATGAACAATAGACATTAAATTGTCTTATATAGGAACTCGAAGTTCAAACCCAGAACCACACCCGCAGATCAACAAAAACAGTTGGCCGTGAGCGCATTGCAGTCTGTCAATCCCAGTCTAAATTAATTAAGCGACTCATATTATTGAAATAATTAAAATATATTTTTAAATATTTACATTTGTACTGACGCCGTTCAGATTGATAGGTTCCTCTAATTTAATAGTAGATTGGGATAAGGGTAAATTTTTATATTTCCTTATTTTTAACTAATTTAAAATTTATAATAAAAACTTCAAATTAATATCACGCCTTATATAATAGCCAGCTGAATATCACAGTTAAAAAATAGCTTCAGAACAGTTATAAAATCTTAAATAAATAAATAAATTACAAAAAAAAAATTTTCCACATAGGTCGCCGTAAAACTTCACTAAAATTTACAACAGAGGTTTAGAGTAATAATAAAATCATAAATTCTCAAACTATTTGAATCTTTCACATACAATATAACAATGTAATAGAACAATAATTAGTTAACAAAAACTAATATGTCATAAGCGTAGTAATTATATAAAAAAGTAAAGGTTTGTTTCGGATCATAAGCTCTATTGGCCTCGTTCTGAATGTTTGGATATCTGCCTGCAGGGCATCCAGGTTTGAGGTCAGGGCATCACACTTACATGTGAATATTTTTATTATTATCTATTTTCTTAAATTACTAATGAAGCACTATTTAATTACAATATAAACGCCCACGCTTAAAATTTCATAACCAGGTTAAATATTGTAGGCTATCCAAGTCTTAACAGTAGATAATCAATCTAAGATATACTTAAATCACATAATGAATAATTAACTACATTTATTAAAAGTACAATTTTTGTGTTGTAATATTTATGTCATTAAAATCACTGTCTTAAATATATTAGAGAAGAATACAGTGGAACAATTGCGCTTATGTTATTAGCTCAGTGGACTAATGTTGTGTGTGATATGACGTGTTTCTGTGTTTAAATTAATTCATTTTGTTTATCTAATTATTTAAATATACTTATCTCATCCCTATGCGCAAATTAACTTACTGCGTACTGGGAAAATAAATAATGTGAACTTATTTTACTTGGCTTGTCTTCTCTATAAAATCATAACTCAGTGCATTAAAACGAGAACTGGCAAACCATCACATATGACCATGACTCAGTTAAGTACTACTTATCACTAACAACAATGATAATTAAGTCATTTCTTTTAAACTGGAACAATGTCATTAACTTTTTGACGTTATTAATTAAAATAATACTACGAAAGTTTGGTGAGCACGTGAAGATTGTTGTTCTTGAGCTATTTTCTCGTGTTAATATGTAATAATAATGTATGATGTACTTTATCTTCGAGAGTTTTTTAGTAAACATAAAAATAGGAACACTATAATTAAATTAGCATTAAAATATATTTTAAAATTATACAAGATTTACTTCGAAGTACATAGTTTGGTAGTGATGATTTTAATTGTTTTCGACATTAAAACAGCAAACGAAATTTAAGATCGCATCAAAAATCTGGTGTACAAAAGTCAATGTGACAATACAAAATTCTTGTCAGATTAAATTATAATAATATTAATAAATCAATGCCAACTTAATCCTGCATCAACATTCTAATAAATTAACAGTTAATTAAAATAAATGAACACAAAACAAAAGATAAAGCATTTCATAAGCCGACGCAATGTACAAAAACGAAATTGTTAAAGTTGCATGAAACATACTTTCTACAATTATGAACTAAAACAAAGAACCTACTATTTGTTTTAGTAATTTTGTATCGCATAACTATAATAGGAAGAAATACTAACACTTGGGCTATGAAAGAGCCATTCAAGTAATATCAGAAGTGTTTTATCGTGTCTTAAAACCGCTTCCTGCTCGCTACAAATCCATTGGGAACAAAACTCCTTTCACTTATAGTAAATTAGTATTTTGGTTTGACATACCATTGCTTTTATCAGATAACGAATCAAGTTTAGCTTTAATGTATTAAATCAAATTTAAATACACATTCAATGCCTTGATTGTCAAACTAGGATGGCAGGACAAGGAAAACACAAACACAACACCCAGAACAAATATCAACGTGTTCTTTAAATAACATTATATATGTTTAGACCAGGAATCGGAGCCTGGACCTCTGAGCTACAGACTGGTACACTAATCATTATCCTACGTCCTACAAAGGTCGATTAGGTTACTTCCATAGTTGCAGTCAGAGATTGCTCACTACTATACACGTTATAGACACGCCGGGTGATTCAAATGAACGTTTGGAGCCGCAAATTTAGTATTAGCTTAGGTTAGGTTCATCCTCTTTTCTCTAACTTTTTTATTCAATAAACGTTAGACTGAATTGAACTGTTAGACCGTTATATGCAGATATAAATTTTACACAAATGCACTTCCCGGAAATTTTTCTTTCAATCTTCATTATTTTAAGCGCCATTAATTTTCTATTTAGCACACCAATTGCTACGGAACTGTAAGCCGACTAAGGTCAGATCCTGTTAATAAATATTTACACAACTTAACGTAATTGGAACATCCTTTGCTGCGTTGAGTTTTAATTATTGAAATATAAGTAAAAAACAACCTTTTTTTTTTCATATTTAAATATTCATTTGTTAAGTTCCAGTTTATGAGAGGAGACACTATTACCGTAGAGAAATAAACACAATCTTAGTTTCTGAAATCGCCATTAACTCACTTCACAGATGCTACCTTATAAAAGGTGTTACTGCCTTTCATTCTAAAAATATAAATGAATAATATCGATAAAAATCTTTCTTAGAACGTTATTAAATAACAAATTTCTTATAATAATTAAAGTAAACAATATTACTAAAAAAATACGATAGCCGTATATATTATTTTTAGTCAAGTAATGATGTAAGAATTCTAATAATATGACAAACTAACTAAATCGACGAAAGCGTTTTTATAAAACTTCTGTGTAGAATAAAAACTAACAGTCATTGAGTTAAATATGTTAGAGTAGTCATTTTAAAGGGAATGTAGGCAAAATCTATTGTTTATTTATTTATGCTATTATTATTATTTTGTTTTGACATGCTATTTATTATAAATGGTTATAATTTGCATGTATAATGCTTCGAACACGAGTAACTTCATTAATAGACCCATATATTCACTCAGCAGCCAGATTACTCGAGCCTTTGTTTAATTTCTAAATTTACAAGAACATAAATTCTGACATTAAAACAATAATAATATAAAATTAGCCAGTGAACTATTAGACGGTGTAACGAGGCGATTACAGTGTTACTGCCCTGCGCTACGGTCTGTCCAATAAATAGAAGGGTAACCTTAACCAAGTTGCATTTAAACGTATTATTATTCATAGGGTAGGCTATTCTAACATGACGTTCAGTTAATCGATTTGAAATAAATGAAATTTAAACAAATATTTAGACGTTTTAATAGTTAAAGTTAATTTACAATAGTCTTAAATTAAATATACTTGTAGTGACTGATGTGTTGAGGTTATTCGACAACAAATATTATATTAAGAATAATTAAAATAAACGCCTAGAGTAGCTTTGAAAAATTTCGAAAGTTTTGCAGCCATCGCAATTGCGACGAGGAAAGGTGTCGTTTCTTCGAGTCGTCATTTGATAGTTACCAAAACTACTAAAAAATAAAATCATATTGTCGTTTTATTGTGTTGTATTTTTCTCAAAGTTGCAGGTTTGATCCCAATTCCAATGTAATTTGTTCAATGTGTACTTTGGCAGCTCGGCGATTATGAAGCAAGCAGTGATTATTGTAAGTACCAAAATCGAAGTCATAATACGGGTCGTGGTTAAAGTCTACGCCTGCGCAACAAACGCGCCTACCTTACTTGAACCATTTACGCGTTTGATCTATAGACTTGTTATAATAAACACAACTACAATTATTTTAAATTGATTGTTACATTTCATTTGTTTTATTCGTTGAGTTAAAAGTCATGTCAACAGAAAACTGTACGTACGCTTGGCACATGTACATGCGTGATTATATTTGCTCATAGTGTGTAAATCAATTAAGAGATATATGAATAAAAACAATCAGATAATATAATTACAATAAACAACAATAACATATTACAGAATGTTCTTTATATACATACTTCCCTTATTTAGTGTAAGATATCTTAAAATAAGTACATATTAACAAAAAACTTTGAAAAAAATACGTAAACATTTCATTCAAATTACAAAATGTTTAATTCTTTTGTTTTTCATTGTTTCTTTTGTTTGCAAGCTTTCCTAATAAAATTAATAACAGTTAATCTGTAAAATGGTTTAAGTAACTATATTTAATTTTAACGATTAATTAAAAATGGATTAATTAGTAATATGTCATAATTAATTAATTAACCTTCGTACACAAATTTCTATTCCTTCCGTATTACGCGATATCTTATCTTTGTATGTTAATTTTAAATTACCCGATTACGTTTTATATCCCAGAGCAAATTTTATTTCAAACAACATCTAAATAGAAAAACTCTTGAATGCGTCGAATTCTCAGAAAACTTAAAAAAAACTTTAGGAAAAAAATTAATTAATCAAAAGCGGATATAAATCACTGATATTGATTATTAAAAAGAATGTCTGCGCCACACCGTGACCAAGGTTTGATCTTGAACGTAATACAAAAGAAAGATCTTAACAACTCACGCGCACGATTTTGTTCTTATTTTCGTCATAGACCCCGCCCACGTGTATATTACGTTTATGCTAGCATACAATTTACCTTTCATAAAAATTTGATAACTTATTACGCACATTTTAAAAGGTCACAGGTAATCGTAATAGTATATAAATATTATATTTTATTCCCAATATTAATAAAATGTTGGTTTTTTTTTAACGACACAGTAACATCGAGATTGCTACTGTCAAATATAGGAAAGGTTACGCGGTTCATGTATGGGTCATGAAGGAATTTGTTGTCTCTCTATAGATATGTAACATACCTATTATCTTTGACATTTGTAATAGATGACATAAACGAGCTGCAAATTTTTTATACAAATAGTAAGCTAGGACACTAAAATTAAACCATTTGCCATTATTTAAAAATAAATGCACTTACCAAACGATCAGTCGCCATGTCAAAAATTAGGATCTTAGGAGGGCAAACTCTGCGGAAGTCATCTAAACTGGTGATAACACCAGAATCTAACACCCACAGGCGATTGCAGCGGTCCGCACGCATTCTGTACACCGAGATCAAGCCTGTACAGTTGATATCTCCCCGTCCTGCCGAATGCCATGACCAACTTGGATATGCCTGTGAAATAAGTTAAGCAAATTCTTATTTTAAATTGTTCAGTTTAAAAAAACAATAACGAACGTTATTTTACTTAACTTAGTATTTTATTTAACTTTTGCTTATAAAAGTCATTATACGTATATAAAACAGTGGCGTGTAATAACATAGGAGACGGTAATAGAGCTATTAGAATATTTATAAACATTTTATTTTGATAAATATCAGTTAGTCTAATTCACGGTGATTTATGACTTTGTTCCTGATACCTCCTTTAGTACATTTATCACAGCTGCAAAATATTTCCATAATAAATTGGTACTTAAAATTAATAATAGTAATGTAAAATAATTTTGTTGTCTGTACACTCGTAGATTTGCATTCAAGCATTGAGCAATCAAACGAGCCTAAATACATAAATATTAACATTTCCTATTTATTAGTTTTGAAACACCAATATTACAATGTGACAAGGGCTGAGTTATTTTACCAATTAACAACAATTATTATTCATTTTATTACGTAACAAATTAATAGAATTTCTATAAAGTTATTATTGTAAATAAAATAAATCAATTCATAATTAATGTAAAGTAAATATTATAAAATTTAAAATCTCATTTCAGATGAAAATCAATAATTATTTATCCTTTAGGCAATACCCAAAAAGTTATTAGGTTGCGTTTTGGAATTAACTAATTTATATACAAGTTATTATAATTAACGAGTTTCTTGTCTTTTTCTTGTTATACGCTTTCCAAAACCATTGTAGACTTGTCTTGTTAGTTTCCTTAATCTGACGTTTATTCAATTATGGACTACGTTTCGACTTAGCATTACACCATGGTCACATGCCGGAACGCTGGCACTAAAGATTGGTCTATTACAATTCAAACAATAGGACCCTACTATACTTAAATACAATAACTAAGTAAGTACTTATTCAATAAATTCTCATATTGGCTGACAAAAGGACAAAGTTAATAAACCCATAAATATAAAGATAAACGATTTGTCTTGTGAATTCTAATATTGTATTTAGACATTGTTTTTCATATTTAAATATTTCCTTTAATATGTACTGAATGCTAAAAAGCACATGTACCTTTTATTAAATTCTTAAACTTTTAAACCAAGGTTAAATTCCATAGACGCATTAGGTATTTCTCTAAAACAGCGGTTCTCAAACTTTTTTGGCGAAGAAAAAAGCCTTAATATAATTATAAAAAAACTGATTTATATGTATTTATGAATAATCATATTGCAATGTAATATTACGTAATATTTAGATGTAACCTTATAATTTCCCTTTGGTAGGTATTTTTTGCAGTATTTTAGCCCTAGGGTTCCGCGGAACACACTTTGAGAATGGCTGCTCTAATAGAAATTATACCTGGGACATGTGGGATAGGAGACGATACAAATCTTACAGAGGTCCTGTCCGATTAGCACTTTACAATATTGCATTATTATTACAAATATGACGTCACGTTTAAGTTGCAGGTCGATAAATCGTGGATACTCTCTGAATAATACATTTGTTTCATACTACATTTTGGATAAAACCGTGCACGCACAATCCGCAGTTATCGCTTTCCTACTCATACTAATGTAACTAGTTCCTTGAATGAAAGAATCAGAGAGAGTGTGTAGTATATAATCATATATGATTTAGATTTTTTTTAAATACATAAAAATAATAATTTCTGTTACATTATTACATCGTTTCTCAAGCGGGGGATCGTGACCCTCGGGGTGGTCGAGTTTGTTTTTAAAGGGGGTCGCAGTCTGTTGAAAAATAATAAATACAAACTACATATAGATACAAAAGATTCGTTTATTAAAGGAATGAATTTTAGTGTAGTGTTATAAAACTAAATATTAAGATGTACTATAATGTGTGGGGGTTCGCAAGACTTTTTGCTTAACTTTTTGTCTTTTTCGTGGGTCGCGACATAAAAATGGTTCAGAAACGACGCATTATAATATTAAATATAATTTACATTTGATATTAATGATTCATTACGTTGAAAGTGAAATTTATTGTCCGAGATTGATCTTTTGCTTATAAACCCAGTTGGGTAGGTTTTAAATAATGTCTTATACAATAGCGAGTGCGTAAAGCCGTTCGGAGATTGTGTCGTAACATTGTATATAGGCCTAACTGTCAAAGGCAACAATTAAAAATGATGCAGATTACTTATGACCATGATTTAACTAATTTAAAAGACTTTGTGGTTCACTACAGGGCGTAGTTAGATTATTTTTGTTGGGGGAAATCGCAGGCAATGAGACAATGAGTATATTTAGTTTATATTTGCAAACATAATTTATTAATACGTCGTTCGCGACAAACCGAACAAGACAACGTCAAAGTCATATTCTCTCTCAAGATAGACTTCCATGTGGCCAAGCATACATTCATATTCTCAACAATTTTCTTTAAAATGTTTCGAATCCTTTACTATGAGAAAATACAATTAAAATAAACATCATTTAAAAGTGATTTTTAAAGTACTAAAAATAAAATATTTTAATAATTCTATTATAATTTACTTAGTACTAATAATATTATTAATATATTATAATATAAATAATAATTTAGCATATAAGAATAAATAACTTTTCAAAAACAATTATTTAAAAGTATAATCTTAGATAATTAGTCTTAAGTTCACCTTGCTTATAATTTCTACGTGACGCCTGTCAAGCCAATCTATTGACATGGTATTACTACGACTGGCTAAATTATTGGGCGATTACCGTTCTCTGTGGCCATGATTATATCGGAAACTCTATCCTTATTAATAACATTTTAATTTTTAATTTAAATTATTTTATGATATATATGACAAGACACAATCAACTTGAAAGAAAACACAAAGTAGACAAAAGTTAGGTTAGGTTTCATTATTGCATCTATTTTACATTACAAACATTTTGTTTAAAAAACAATTGAGCCAAGAAATCTTGCAATGTGATTCTAAACTATAAGTTTCTTTAATATAATAAATTTAAAAAAATCAAGCGTACTATATTTAAACTATATTTTGCTTTCCAATATATTTTTTTACATTTAACTTAATTTAAATTGTATAAAAACGGATAGATAACAATAGAAATTTCAGAAAAATGTCAAATAATAAAACGAGGTAATAAAACGTGCCTACGTGCCAATCCGCATATTGATCACACAGCACAGAACCAACGATTTACAAGGCCAGGAACAACTATTGACTTGAACGCGAAATTCACGCATGTTTCGTTTATCAACATTTCATTTTTGCAAGAATGACATTTAAATTAGGAAGAGATAAATTTAAATCAGGAATAAGCAGTTTTTTTAAGTAAAGACAAAGAGGATTAACTAAATTAGTACAAATAAACATTATAATTGTTTATTTTATTCGATATAATTCCGAAGTAAATTGTTCAAGAATAAGGTATAAAATTTGCCCTTCACGCTTTCGAATATCCGTTCAATAAAATCAATTCTATATGTATGGCATTAAATAATATTGTCTTGTTCGGTTCAATAAACAATTTTTTCGAACATTTCTGCTTGACATTTTAAACAAAGCCTACCACAGTGGAAATATGACTTTCTGACATGAGGGTTTATGTGTGTAGTAAAATTTTGTAATTTCTTATTGGGCTTTTGTTCGAATACTCGATATTGCCAGAATTGTCTTTATTGGACATCTGAGGTCATTAGTAAGATAGAGTCTACTACACTACACTATTTTTAAAAAATGACGGTAGTTTCAAATAATAAAATTTTGTATTATTTGTCATAAAATAAATTTACTAATACAATTTAAACTTGTTGATTTCTATCCCAAATTTCAATATAAATAAATAAAGATCTTTCATATAGAAATTGAGTGAACGTCTACGAAAATGAATTCTGAATAATAAATAGTTCCAAGAGACGGCAATTGTGTAACCACGACAAGTGCTTGATTTAATGAGACTTATATGAATAAAGTAGACATTATGCACACACACGCTCGTAAACAACATTTAAATTCGAATCTTAAATGCCTATATTGTGATTTAATAATGAAATAAATAGATTAGCAACCCGGATTGTAAATATGATGCCGATTTTTTTGTAGTGCGCCTTCTGTGCTACTAGTGTAGATTTCAATAAAGAAACGCAGTTATTTCGTAAATATCAACAGCTTTTCTAGTACGGGTCATTCTTAGTTATGCGCATCACCGGTAGGTTCGCATTGATTCGCTCTAAGTAAAAAGTATGTTGTTTTAATTTAATTGAATACAATTAAACCATTCATGTTTACAGTTATATTATTATTTATGTAAATTATTATTATTCTAATTTGTTTTTTAAAAATATAAATCACTGTCACCTCGCATGTTGATTAAGGATATGAAATTGTTGTTTGCGCATTGAAAGGTGTGGTATTCCGTAGTTGGCGAGTGGCCATTGCCGTGTTTTTTAATTAATTAAATTTGCAAGTGCAGTGCATTTAAAGAATTTTTATTTCAGACGGTTTGCCGTAATTGAATTTATTTTATCCTAATTACGCTTGTAAAATACCGACACATAAAAATATTTATAAAAGTGCGTATTTATAAAATTTATATAAATTTTTACTCCTAAACAAAGTCAAACATATTTATTTAATCTAAATAATACTATTATGATATTTGTATTAATGTCTAAAATTAATCCCGAATATTATTAAAAGGCTGCGATGTAGTGATTGCAGCCTCTACTACAGCTTTTCATACCAGTTACCAAATTCAGTTTTTTTTTTGTTAATTACTTTATGTACAGGTTATGATTGACGAGTTTCTTGTAGTCTTCTTCTCATCATACGCCTTTCCGAAACCATTATAGAGTCTGACGATGAGCAAGCACACGCCTTTAGTGCCTATGCTAATAAACTATTTTCATTCAGTCATTCATACCTCAGACAGCAAAAATCCGCCTTTTAATCTTACAATGTATTTTTTTATATTTGTTCATTTATTTTAGTAAGTTGACTCCAATGAAGCGCTTTTACTCGTTATATAAATGCAAATTAAAAAAAATATCACAACCAATTAGAATTAGCTGCTGTATAGTGGCATTGTCATCATATTATGTACCTAAGTGTTCATCTAATGTGTAATAACTTTTTTTTACTGGACCAGTAATAAATAAATATCAATAATAATAATGAATGTGGTCACAACCATCGCGGCATATTTGAAATCGGTCAATTGATATTGTATAACAGAATGTTTAGGCAAAACAAAGCGGATAGGTGCGGCTTGAAATTTTAATTTAATATTGAATTATGTGATTACCTAGTTGTTACTTAAATTACCAGTTTCCTTACGAACTCGGTTAATGTCGGAACACCACGTATGCGTAATTGGAATTATTACAATTCCAAGTCAACTGAAGTCCTTCAGACACGAAATTGCGGACTAAAACGTGACTATAACGAAATGTTTTAAATATGTGTTTTTTTTTAAAGAAAACTAGGTTGGTTTGTATAATTTAACAATGTCCACGCACCGGTTTTTTATAGAACGTTTTACCTATACAAACAAAACTGTAAAATTTCACTAAATATATTTTGTGTTGAAATTTTGTAAAATTTAATAGAATCATGGTATTAATCATTTATCTACATTGATTCAATTTTATTTAATTAAAATAGAATAAATAACATTTAAAATACGATCATGATGTAGCTTTAGAGATTGTCATTTGTAGCATGAATTCGAGGACGTAGCTTGGTCTATCACGAACTAGGGTTTATTCTAAAATATTACCTTTAACCTAGAGTATATTGTGAAATAATAATAAGACTAAAAATCGAATAATTGTAAGTTTAAAAAATTTAATAAATACTTGATATTGACGAATTAATTATGAATTGTTCCCAAGAAGTAACACACTAAAGATTGATTCTTTGGAACATTGCTTCAATTTCAATAACTTGAAGTTGAATGTACTCCAAACTTTGTTTTATACCTATGTACTTTAATTCCTCAATGATAAATACTATAGGCATTATAAAAAATATGTATTTCAAATGAATCTCACCTGTAAAATAGGACTAACACCAGCCGGCAAACTCCGCGGGACCCAAGCCAACGTGGCCGGCACTCCGGACCGTAATCTAGGAATAGCAATGTAAAGTCTGTCCCAACCAATCTCCAATCCAGTTGGCGCCGAATTGTGAGGTTCGAACTTCTCCAAGAGCACTGGGTCCGTTGGAAAATCAAATTGCATTAGTGTCCATTGATTCACTACTTCTAGTGTTGCTGTGGCGACTGCGCAGACAGCACAAAGCAGTAACGCCCGCACTTCCATCGTGGAATGATATTGTCCTGTGAACAATTGTTAAATTAATAATGCATTGTGTAATGATCTGTTACGCTGGGATTCTGGGCTCGATTCCGTACAATATTTATCGATCGAAAAATAAATCTGTGTTTTGGATCTGAGTGTTCGAATGCTTGTATTGTCTTTACCTTAGTATCTATACTATATTTTTATATTATTATTATTACGTATTCTAGTTTGGATCATTGCCTGTGTTTATGTATTACTGACATTTGTAAATTAATTTTATAAATATATCATTTTACACAATAAGAGCATTTACAATTGTTACAACTGTCTAACGACATTTCATAAAATTTTCACACATAAATCTGTAACACTTTCATTAAATTAAAATTACTTTTTTTAATAGTTAGCCACCATCACTATGCTGGATTTCTGATGACAATACAAAGGCCTCAAATTGCGAAATGCCTTAATCGTCGACCGATTAATTACCAAAGCCTCTCGACGCAGTTTTGATATTTGCTATCAACGTGCTTACATCTCAAAATACGAGTATTAAAGAATAATCCGATAGAACAGCTACGGGCAACGCATAAACGTGATGAGGATGGACTCTATTGGCTCCAAATCTTCGACTGAATCACCTAGTACATTATAACATGATAATAAAAAATTTAAAAACAATATAGGTACTTAAATATCCATTAACCAATAATGTAATAAAAAAAACAGTTTCTATGTCAAATAAAAAGTAGGTAAACTTTTTAGAATATTATTAGGTAATAATTGGCCAGTACATCCGCGGTCACGACCATCGCAGCAACTGCTCGTACTCTGTTGATATGCAAAGAGTTCAAGGTCTAACTCTTGCGGCCGCTATTCCGTTTGTTTAGACGTATACACGTCTAGCATATTATTCTTTATTGCCTTCATTGTTTTGATTTTATTAATTAATTATTAAATAAACTCAAGTACTAATGATTTATTGAAATTAATAAAATGATTACAAAATATATTATATCTATAAATTATACAACTATTTATTAACTGTAAATAGTATAAAATAGTGTGATTTTTTTCTATATACTGAAAATACGCATACTTATAGGTACAGACAGCTCCAAAAATAAAAACAATTTAAAATTATTCGATATTAAACTTCAGTCTATCGATATTCATGAAATATATCAACTTTATATTAAATACTAGTTACATAAAAACTGTGATCCTATATTTGAGACTTGATTTATTTTATTATTAATATAGAGTTTATGCCTATTTCATTTGAAGTATTACAGGGTATTCTACAATTCGAACTCACAATAGCTCAAAAACCTATTCATCCGGCAAATTTAAAAATATCACAAATGATATTAAAGTGTTTAGTACAGTAGTTTTTAATTAAAGGGGAATAAATCAAGATAAATTTCATATCCTACATATTTATATGTCCTTTATATCTCCTCGCTCGTTTAACCAATTATAACTTAAGTATACGTAACGCACATAATCTCAAGTAATTTCTCATTCGTAAGCATGTATGTTGTCAGTACAAAAGCCGTCAAGCGTCATGCCAGCATCTTCCGCTTTCCTTTATGGTTAATGCTACTACGCACTGAGCATATGATATAAAACACATGGCTTTCTTTTACCATATACTCTGTAGTCTAAATGCATGTTTTCTAGTTTCAATTTAATATGGTCCTATGTCTTTATTATAGTGTTTATATTTTTATTGTTTTATTAATCTACAAACATAGACAACTGGAATAAACAATAATTAATATTAAAACTTCTAATTCTTCAAACTTGTTCTTCTTGTGGCAACACTGTTAACATAGTGATTACTAAAGTTTATATACGTTTCAAATAATTGATGCAAATCCCATAGTAATAAAGTTACGTCATAATTTATGTAAATCGGATATTCTTCCAAAAATATCAGTTCCACTTTCTAGTTAATTTAATCTTACAAATGTATACCAAAATAAATCGTAGTTTAAAATAATAATGCATACGAGAAACAATGTATTAGTCTAATACTATATATGGATATGAAATCGAACCGCGACGAATATTGAGTAACTGTAGAGACAAGTTATCAAACATCAGTCAGTTTTCTACACAACAGGCCGTAGGTAGTGATATTATCAATTGCAAGGTTACATTGCATTCACATTCCGCTTGTTATTCGGTATAGCATGCAAAACACTTTTCCGACAGATATAATGTCAATTATAGATTAGAGAAATGATTTTGAAGCGGATATTGTTCTATTCAAATTCGGTATTCTATATTCAAAATGACAGTTTTTTTAAATTTTTTTTTGTTAGGATATTGTAAAAATTTGCCATTGCCAATATGTATCAAGCTAATATTACGTTTCATTTATACGCAGACATATTCAAGTGCTTATTAAAGGAAAATATATGTATAAAGATATTGGAATAAATATATGCAACGTCCTGACTTCAAACTGGGATAAGTTGTACTTTAGGTAGGATAAGGAGAACACTAAGAAATAACATTTAAATTCAGAAATCCTACAAAATCCTCCTTTATATAAATTAGTTTGAGATTAATTTGATTGACTATAACAAAAACATAATTAATATGATAATGTTTGGCAATTTATGTATTAGTAAAAAAATACGTATATAGTTTTTATAACATTGTTATACTAAGAACGCGTTTAGTTTTTATTAAATTTCTTTTTGCGAACTAAATCTAGTTACAATAGTTAACAAGTTATACAATAAAGTTTAATATAAAAAAATGTCTATAGATGTTAAGTCAAATTAATCAATTATATTAAATTAATTTGTCTGATAATTAGTATTCAATAGCGTTTTCCCTGACAATTATGTTCACTATTCAATTTATTTTGCTTTTAGTAACTTTGTAAGGGACAAACTTATTTTTTAAAATAGTTTCTGATATATTTTTTATTGGTTTCATTTTACATAAAGTTGACCTTTGACTTTTCAAAAATATATATTTTTAAAATTTAAAAATTCAACAGTCATAGTAATCATAGGTTTGGACTATAGACATTGATAAAGTCCAGTTTTAAAAAGTTGTCGACCTCTGATTTATTTCCGTATGACAAATTAAATTTAATAAAATGTTGTTTATTATTTGTATGCATGCCTGAAATAATGCAACCGAAAGGTACTTTAGTGGAAAATAATTATATATACATATAGTATTATACGCACATACAATGTTTTGACTCCAAAGTGGGGTACCCAATGCTATTGATATCCGGACAATGGATACACAGGCCCGGATCTAGACTAAAAACAACTATTTACACATTACTTTATTTCCATATTAAAGTGTTATAAATATTTTTATAAAGTAAATCAATATAAAAACCGATACTAATGATAAATATTAAATACATACCATACGAAATAAAAACTCTGAATCCAATTGCTTTAAATAGATGAAAAACACTAAACAGTTTCGATAGACCACAATAATATCAAATTGTTTCTCTTATAGGCGCAATAAATCAAGCACAGTCTTTTGTTTAACTAAATCACAAGCAACACCCATCAATTTATAACTAGTAACACTTTAAGTTAATGTCAACCATCAATCATATTTTAGCGTAACTCGGTAGCGCACTATTGCCAATATAACAATACTAATCATGTCGTATATTAAATTGACAATTATTCATCGATTGGACTTAATTTGTTGTCATATGTAATAAATACATGGAGTCATTATGTCAATGTTAATTAGGGTAATAATTTAACATGAGTAATAAAATATAGTCTACTGGGTATTACCATGAAGTAATCTGAGAGTAACCGCGTATAAAGTGCTGTATGGAGTGTGCCTTGTCAATGCTTTGTTGCCATAGTACAGGCATCTCCTGTCAAACATTTTAATCTACAGTTGATTAAATTATTGATTTGAAATGGAAGTTTAATTTTTTTAAATCCCATTAGTTTTTAGATCTTGTATAATTGAAAAAATCGCAGAATCAAAATTATACATTTCTAAGCGCACTTCAATGATTTAATTGCGCATTAGAAAATAATGAGCCTTTCATTGACTTTCCCATACATTTTTCCTGTGGTAATTAATCACAAAGTGCGCTTGTATTATCTATTTTTACTTCTTAGTACTATAGCCCGGTATTTCAATACCTGCTTAATATTAGTTTTATTCTAGTAGGTAATAATAAATAATATTTGATATTCATTATAATTTCAAATTGAGAATAAACTACATTTTTAGTACATCATATTTTCTTATAAAATAATAAGTACATTTTCTATTATAATATAAATTAATTTATAACTCTTTGTTAGAATGCTATTGAAAACTTCCCGCGAACCGTTCTTTAATGTCCACGGAAGTAAATTAAAAGATATACTTATATCGATGTCTTTTTTTTAAATAAATAGAACTATAATTTAAAATTTATACAGTTTACAATCACGTTGTTTTTTTAAATTGTTTGATGGGATAGTTTTCTTTACTTTCAAAATGTTATCGTAACAAACATCTTATTCTAGTCGCGACCACTATTTGCTTGCTTAATACATTGAATTAAAATAAACGCGATATTAAGCTACAAATTGAAATTATTATTATTACCAATGTATATTTATAAAATGTATCAAAAACCAAAACCATATGAATGTATAATGGGTGGGTGGCATATGAAGTAATTTGTATGTAATAGTTTCCTTTCGGACTGTACAAGTCTGTGATGGATAGCAGGCCTAAGTCATGTTTTGTTCTAAAATTACGAAAACTAAATTACGTAATAGATATTGTAAGTAAGCTTTAAATATGACATGGAGTTATATGCCTTACTTTAAATGGAATAAACGTGTAGTAGATTACGCTCTGTACAATTTGTCAAGTCTTTGGATTTCTTATTCGGCTATCACGTAAAGGATAACACGACGTTCGACTGCGAAAGACGTAATGTGCAATACCATTTGGTGAGCTCGATACAACGCACTCACACGCTTTCAATAATGTGTCGTATTGTTTTCATATTTATTTCAATCGATATATTTCGGGCTCAATCGGATCACCTGATATGTACATTATTATGAAATACGATATGAGTAAATACGATAAAGATAATATTGGCATTACCAAATTGACATCACGGCTAATGACATTTATGGAACTGGATCATGGTGAAGTTCAGTTTTTGGCAACGAAAGTCGAAATGAAGGAACCGGTCTATAATATCACGGTTACGACAACATGGTCATATTTAAAAGCATTATGGAAATTACGAGTTGGGTTTGCTTCAGCGGTGCACAATAAAAGATTTAAATTAAACGTAAATTAAATACTGAAACGGGGGGTCTACTCTAACGGAGTTTTGACAAATTGAATTTTTACTAGAAGTACTGAATGTTCATAAATTTGATCGACCGAAAACTGTAACTTCGTAATCTCTGAGTTCCATTTTAGTATGTAATGTTTCTATCAATGTACAACGGTAGTGTCTTAAATTATTTTGCAATAAAAAGAACCTTTGATTGAACACATGTTTAATTAATCAAACAGTGTTTCAACTTGCTATCACGATCAATCTATTACACGGGTGGTCAAGCTCCTTGATACCCAAGCCATTTTCAAAAATTTGAAATTTTTCGCGAGCCTCAATTAATTACGTATTTAAAAGATATGCAAAAAAGGTATTAAAAAAACGTTGCACTTGGTCTTTCATATTTGTTGTCAGTAATATATTTTTTAAAAATATAATATCACAAAAATGAAAAGCATTTATCGAGAGCCACAAACAATCCTTCAAAGAGCCGCAGGTTGGCCCCCCCGTATTTGAATCGGACGTTTTGAAAGTGACCTAACTTGGAATACGAAAAAATTGTAAATTTTAAATTTAAATTGGTGTTGAGATCACGATATGAAGTGACATTAAAAATAAATCATTACGACATTAAACTGCATTTCTATTATGATAATACTGATAATGTCAAGTAGTGATGGTAAAAGTTAAGGCGTCAATGTTCAGAGACATAGTAGAAGTTCAGTTCTTTGTTTTTGTGTTTCAGGCACGTCATACGACTTCTCGGCTTTCTTATAAAATTGCTATCTTATTATCTAAATTGATAGGAACAATGTTTGCTTGTCGTATTCATATCACGGGACAATAAAATTCTGTTACTTTCTTTTAGTTGAAACATGTTCCGGCAAAAACTCATAAAACACTACGTTGATTTTTTTTTGAAATTATTTTGTTTTTTTAAATTCGATTATCTTATTCGCCTATACAAGCCGAAAATACTTATTTATGAAGATTTTAGGATTTTGACATTGTTCTGTCGGTGTCATCTTTCTTGTTTTTATTTTCCTTTTTATTGTCACAATGCATTGTGATGATTTTGAGGGTTTTTTTGACATTTACGTGTCAATTAAAATTTTGTAATCTCTTATTGGGTTTTTGCCCAAATACTCGACATTGGCAGAATTGTCTTCGTTAGACATCTGGGGCCATTAATAAAAGAAGAAGAAGAATGCATTGTGATAATTATATCAACCTATCAGTATCTCCTAAAACCATTAATAAATAAATCAACACAATAATTCTATTTTTTATAATGAAAGTAATAACTTGAAGAAATAAATTAAAATAATAAAATTATGAATTTATCGACAACCCTGCACATAATTGCGTACCAACAGCCTCTGTGGCGTAGTGGATTGATTATAACGAGAAGGTCCCGGTTTCGATTTCCACTCGAAACAAATATTTATGATCTAAAAACTGGTAACTATTTATTTTGTAACATGGTGTTATAAATACACAAAAAGTAACAATAATAACTAAACTGCACTAAATAAAAACTAATTGCTTAAATTGAATTTGTATAAATCAACATGTATATCAATATAATCAGTGTATATACCAATGGCTATTAAAGAAATCAATTTAAAAAAAAGAGTTTTGTTGTACCAGGTCATGGTCGTGTAGATATGAAAAATTTTATGTGAATAACTGGTTTTTTGTTTACGAGGTATATTTTTTTACAAGTCTACATTGAATAGCTACTTGATTGATCTCGATCACCAGAATAGGTAAGTTGAGGTGAGCTTGGACAAGGATACATGCATCACATCAAGACGGGTCTATTATTTAAGGATGACAATAAGGATGATATTTGTCACACTAGCGTAAAGGGACGTCAACAATTTATTTAAACCAGTGGTTCTTAACCCTTTAAAGATGAGGGACCATTTGACAAAATATTTGTTTCGCCATGGGACACCAATTGTTTTCTTTATAAATAAATTGTTTAAAATTATACTTATTAACGGAAAATAGAAAATAATATATTTTTTAACAGAAGCGTTACATTATTGTAGAAGAAATTATGAACTATAATTATATAAATACATTTAAGATGACTTCGCAGACCACTTCGGGTGCTTCCCGGGACCGCCAGTGGGCCGCGGACCATGGGTTAAGAACCACTGATCTAAACCTTAATTATATAATTTTTCACTTGTTATCTTGATATAAATATTTTAAAATTACTTATTATTCCCTTAAATCCGTTTATATAGCGTGCCTAAATATCGTGTCGCGTAATAAGTATAAAAAATTAAATACAACAATTTAAATTAGTAAAGCATTTAAATATTGTTAAAGCAATTTCCTATAATAAGCCCACGAATACCATTGTCTCTTTAGTTAGTAAACACATAATATGCAATGAACTATTGTTTACAAAACACTGTTAGTTAAATACTGAATTACACCAACTTTGGCAAATGTAAGTGAATAACCACTGTAAACTTTATTTACTTTATTAATATGTACATATTTACGTTTATATTCAGCTCATTGGTGCGGAATTAAAAGATTGAAAATGTAGCTATTTCCTAAATGTTTAAATGTTTTCTTTTTTCATGAAGCGTTTTTGATTCAATAGGTTTGCATTGAAGCGCTTCATGCAAAATAAGTTTTTTGACATTTTAACTCAAGTCTTAATTTCTAAATTCTTGATTAAAGGACAGGAAGCATGTAATTTTTAAAATAGCCACTGAAATATAGCAAAAATTTGACCACTAAATTTACTTCAAAATACGTAATATGAAAAATTCGACAGGAGCAAAATTGTAATGCTGCAAAATTTAAAAAAAAAGTGTATTTTTTTTATACAATTGTTTATTTATATGCCGCCTGTAATATATTGGCTTTCGTACAAATTTTGTTTGACATCTATATTTGGCTAAATAATAAATTATTAAAGATTATTATTTTTATATTTTAAATATAAATAAGAAAAAAATGTTATCTAATAAAGCAGTAATGAATATAATCATAAAAAACGAACCCTCAAATAAGGCACTTCACAATAATATGAGCACAATAAATCCACTGATACCACTAAACAACGTTTGCCGGCTTATTGACACGTGAACGCGACTGTAGCACGCGTGGATGCACGTGCGCGCCTCGTGCAACAGTCTGCGATGGAAGAATGGAGACAGAGCCACGCGCATCCAATTTAGCAGCCCCTCTACCAACTAAAGTAAAAGTGGTCGCTCCTGAAGGTGTGTCCGCTGCCATGACTTGTTAAACGAACCTACTTGGGTATTACTTAGGTATTTCGCGGTCGCGGGTAATCGTAATTGCTAATAAGTTTTAGGCCGGCACATCAAACCGATCACAAGGTCACGATCAAAGTTTTTACGTTTTAATAAATTTTATTTGATGACATAAAATTCGTTTAATTATCTATCAACTTATAACATTTAACAGATCAATTAAGAAAATAGACAGAAAGATAAAAATATATTTTTTATTTTTCTAATCTATTTGTTAAATATATAATTAATAATAAAAGAATAAAATACAGTTTTAATCAAATTAAATTATCATTTAGCGATGAATTTGTACAACTCCAAATAACTGCAATATTTAATATGTGTTTGCATATTTTTGTAATTGTATAAAAAAATAATGAAACTCAAAAGCACCGATGCGTTTAATAAAACGTTTCTCAAATTAATAAATTTCACAATTTACTTTATAAATGACCGTCAATTTAGTGTTAAAGGTTTCACGATAAATGAAACATATCCTTTTTAAAGATTGAAATCAGTAATTGTAACAACTAACAACAATATTTCGACAATGTAACATTTCCATATAGATTAGTCAGTCGTCAATCTGTGACAACTGACACGTTTATTAAAGTAGACAAAAGTGCTAGTATCAGTGTCGAGTGGAAGGTCGTCGTAATTGCCTAGCGCATGTTAAAACAAGACCTATATCTATACCGCTGTTCTAGTTACAGTAGACGCAAATATCAACTTAGTAGATCCAACGATCGACCGATCGCCAAATTAAATCCTAATATTTCAATTAAGTGAATGTGATAAGCCATAATAGAGTTTAAAACAATGACATTTCAACAGAAGGCATTATTAATACATCCGGAACGACATGAAATATATCAAAATTGTATGTGATCAGGCATATTTGTACTTAACGGGAAGATGTTGCTTTTAAATCTTTTAGATCTTTTCGCCTGTATCCTTTACAACACATAGTAAAATCTTTCATTGGCCTCTATATTGGAAAAGGAAAAATTTGTAAAATCATTAAAATAAATGAAATATATTATGTATAATTGTTTTACAAAATAAACAGACATTTAACAAACTTTTACTGAGATTTTTGCATTAAAACATGGTTTTGGGCTTTTTTAATTCTTATTATTTATTCATCAGACGAATAAAAAATTAAATAAAAATAAATATACTACATAAGTATATATTATAGTTCCGTTGCTTAAATAGTGCAATTTGAAAATTGGTGATCCGTAAGAATGGTCTATGAACAAGGGCCCGTAACGCTCACTATTAGTTAGCCGCTCGAGTTTCCCAGGCAAGTAGCAATCGCAAGTTTTTGTCCTCGATTAGCCAATCGATGTGAGAACAAATCACAGGAAACATGAGCCGAGCCCTATCGTATTATCGGAAGCTGAATAGTGGCAAACAGAGCGAGAACGTCAACTCTCATGTTCCATTGAAATTTGAGACACTTAAATTGAATTTAAAATAATCCAACCGAATATAATATTGTAATTTTTACGAGGCAATCTTTTTACTACTTCCCAGCATATAGGTACTTATTTGTTAAGGTTATTAGGTTATATAACATTTTTTTGATAATTTAAAAAACTTTACGCAGCTTTCGAGCTCGTTCTATCGCGTTTTTTGTAAGTTGAAAACTATCGTGAAACATTAGATTAAAAAAAAGTAAAGTTTTTCAAAATTATCCAAAAATAAAACAACTGTGTGATTACGACTGTGCTTACCTTATTTTACAATGCAACCGTTATAATTAAATACGAATAAATAACATTTGCAAAATTCGTAGAAGCATGACAAATGCTAACACATGGATTCTCAAAATTACGGTCAGCAAAAAATAATAAAATAAAATAAAACAAATACATTATTGTGCATTCTTTTGTTTTCCACAATACGTGTATATCATGTATACGAATACGTTCTTAGTTTTTCGTGTTTTATTAATTAGTTTTTTGGTAAAAACTGTTGCTGGTCATGGTACTAACTTCACATGGACAGGTGGTCCTCTGCATTTGGAATGTGAACTAATGACTAATTTGTTGAAAACAACTGGGCAGTATGTTAAAGACAACGTGATTGTTATCAAACATATTACATATAGAGACAAGGTTTATGTTTTAACTCCTAGGTAAGATTGTTATAATTTTCTATAAAATACATTGATTAATCAGCATTATTAACATATTTACATTTTTTATGCCTATATATTTTTATTAAAATCTAGTAGAGGTTTTTTGAGAGAGGGTGAACTCTAGAGTGTAAAAAGCTATAATTCGTGACACGTACGAATACAACAATAGGACAATAATAATGAAATTGTTACAGATTAAAACACGGCGTAATGTCAACAGTATCCGAAATAGTAATGGGTCGAAAAGACGTGGAGTTGCAGCCGTATCCAGACCTACAATCACACACTCTTTCTAATTGTGAAGCTATACAAAACGCTGTCGATTTTTATGTGGATTCATTTGTAAATATATAATATTATTGTAATATATACAGTGGGTTAGAATTACTGGGAGAATTTAACATTGAATTAAAACTTCAAAATTAATTAATTTGTGTTTTGACGACTTCAAGAAGCGGGGAACGTTTGTGAAGAATTCATAGTGCGTTTTTGTAAATTGGGCATTGCATGATGTAGGCTGGGTTTTTTTGTATTATCAAATTAAAGCCTGAAATATGTTAAATAATATCCTGAATGAATAATAAGCTAATAACCCATTATCGCATTTTTTTCATAAAATAATGTTAATTCAATATAAAGCCTGAGATATTTTTAAAAAATCCCAAAGCAATCTATTACAATAATCTTTAAGACAAAAGCGATACCTCTTTAATTAAATCATTTTGCAACAATTCGTGCAACAACGCCGATAGTTCACTCATAATTGTGTTCTCATACATTCTTACATATTATTACAACAAGCATATACTCCTTGCATATCACATACCCCAGAGTTCATTCCCAATAATACAATGATTGTTTTTGCAACAAGTTGATATCAGAACAATGAACGTGGTCGACCTCATAAAGAAATTCTCAAAGTATTTTTGCTACAAACTTACCACATTATTTATACGAGTTTATAATCTTACTTAACTTACGTGTTTCTTGACAAATAAGTCATTGGGCAAGCTCAATATTTGTGCATATTATATAATTTTTAATATATTTCTCCACTCTTCTGTAAAATTACTTTATTTGTGTTTTAAAAGGAATAAATAATTAGCTTCGTTAACATTTTGTAATAGAGTCAAAAACGACACATGATCATTGTCACGACTATTTCGGATGTTTTATTATCCTTCTTTTTTTAAAATTTTTGTCGCCTACGATTATATTGGTACCGCATTAATACTTTAGACGTATTCGCAATATAAAATAAAACCATTTTACATTTATAAAAATAACGATTTCAAGTGTTACATTTTCGTTTGAAATCTGCCAACATTCAGTCAGTATTCAGTATTCAGTTAGTAAAATAAGATATAAAGATCATTTATTTCAGAGCACACTGTGGATTTTGGACAATGGTCTAATAGAAACATTGGAATCACCTCGCTGCACGTGTCCCCCCAAAGTGTTGTCCATCAATCTATTTACCAATAAAATTACGAAAACTCTTGACTTATTAAACGTGGCTGAACCCACTTCAATATTACAATACATTGTCGTTGACTATGGATTGACTACGAAACCTCATTTGTGAGTATAAAATGGACTCTGTTTTATTAATGGCATATTAATAGATAAATTTAATTAAAATCGCATTTAATAGTAAAAACACAATAGATAAAGTTACTAATTTACTTTGATGCTTTTTTTCATTTCAGATATATCTCGGATGCTTCTCGTGGTGTTCTAATAGTATATGATACAGCTACAGATAGCAGTTGGATTACATACGTGTGTAAGCCAGCACAAGGGATGCAGATCGCCCTATTACCACATCCAACCCATTCGACACTTCTTATTGTCAGAGTGCCGTTTTCTGGAATTATTGAAATAGATACATCGAGTTTGCAAAGAAAGCATTCTAACATCCCTTTACGTGGTAATTTTTACGATTTATTTTTATTCATAATTCATTAATACTAGGAGAACGGAAAATCCGCCTACTTCTGACTGTACATTTAAAGAATAATATGCGGTTACTGTACAATTCAATAACCGGAACCTTCTAATCAGTCTTGTGGCAGTCACAATATGTCTTTGTTTAAACGTATTATGGCCAAAATATTTTAGTATTACATTTTATTAACAATGATACAGTCTTTAGACAAAAGAATTTGCTACTTTGAACATATTGTATGTTAGTGTTGCGACATCATTTTCATTTGTTTCAATTATGCGCCAAGAATACGCCGTCTGACTGTGACAGTTGAACGGAGTTTTGGCGCGCATTTGTCTGGGCAATGGCGGTGAATAGTTATTCTTTTTAAACGTTTTTTCTCCTCCATAAAAATTTGATCAATACTTTCCGTGATATAAATATATATTTTTTATTAATTTTCTTAATTAATTTTCAGTATATGGAGACCACGCGTCTCCTTTTCTTCTTCTGGGAACTGAAGCAACGAGTCATCAAATCTTTATCCGATTTAAAGATGCTACGGAAATATTTGCTTGGAACACCAAAACACCGTTTAACATAACTACTTTATCAACAATTTATACACCACTGGGATTAATACCTATGTCGGTGTCTAAAGACCCTCTGTGGCCATCCCTAGTGGTGCTCGAATCAAATTATGCAGACTGCATGAAGAATAGTGCTGTGCCTTTCCATAGATTAACCTACTTGTCGATATTTTAATTCATTATAGTTAATTTAAAGCATTGTCATCTTTTATTTCCTTACTTTTTCAATGAATTATTTCACTCCCTCCTGCTTCCGTAAGTTTCTTTTTGTACTATTGAAATTGAGAAAGATTTCTCGCGATTGCTAATTAGAAAGCTATTGTTTAGGTACAAAAACGTAACTACCGCTTTAACAAAATTATTAATGAGACGTGAGTGGAAGTATATTCGCATACACGTAAATTTTAGTCTGCAAATTCAGTTACTCTTTATCATTGCTCGGATTTAGATGAATCTTTGCTGCATCACGTAGTAGCAAGGGCTTACAAAAGGCATTGTAAAATAAAACAAACACGTTGTGTGTAAATAACGCTTATAATGAACATAACATGGTGAGATTAAAATAAACATTTATAAATTAAAACAATATCTATTATTTAGGATAATATTTAAAAAAAAACACAAAATATCATGCAGTTGACAAACATGCATCACTAATATTTAAACATAATTTAAGAAATAAAATAAAAATATAGCTGTCCTGTCTGCAATACCATCACAGTTAGTTAGGCCATCTAACAAAACCTAATGTCTTTCAATATGAACACTATAAAGTTAAAATTCCAGTACGTAATTGAGTAGACCCACAGATGGTAAAATACTGTAACAAATACAAATGGTTCTGCCAATTTCAAAAACTTTGCAGTATCAATACCAATGAAACAATATTAATAAAAGTCTATTACATACAGAAATTAACCTTCAATCTTTAACCAATGTACAAGTATTCGAACATTGCTGTTTATATCCAAGAAACAGAACGAACAATTTAAGGAAACGAGCAATGTACGCGTTTAACTGTCTACGGAGAGTTTGCAGTTCATGGCGGGGTCTCCGTGGAAAACAAACATTGGTGATTTTCATACAGCCACTATGCACAGTGAGCTATCCAATGTGCGCTGACCATAATATGCAGTGCCAATTCCTTAATTCAAGGTTTTAAATTGAAGTTAACGTGTGAGTATTTGGGTGTCAGCTTAGTATGGGTTGTCACGTCCCCAGATAGAATTGCACCCTGCGTGGTTTTAATCGCAATATATATAAAAGAATATCCAACACACATAAAGATCGCCTAAAAAAATAATTAAATTCTATACAAAATAAAATCGTGTTAAATAAAAACAAAAATCCTAAAAATACACAGCGATCGATCACAACGTTCAACATCCATTAATATATAATACAAAAAATACATATAAAGAAAAAAATTGGAGCATTTATTACCTATTTAAAAAATACACATAGAAACATCACATTTCTTGGGCCAAGGCACGAATACGGTATTATTAATAAAAAACTAATATACAAATTAGTGGGTTTTTGTGGAAAAAAATTAACTCACATTTAGGCATTGAGTTTAATATAGGTTCTAGAGAAGACATCAGAAACAATGTTGTCATCTATTATATACCATCGTGTCATATCTGGATTACTAATCTATGAACAACAATAACCTCAAATACTTTTGTACGTTCAAAATCTCAATGTATATAATTTCGAGATATGCATTCTTTTTTACAAAACAAAATACATATCTCAAAACAACAAAAAATGCAAGTTACTTTTTTTCCAAAAAAAAAACCCTAATAAATTCTATCTACAAAATTCTTAATTCGCTTAAAAAAAGGCATGTCGGAGCAAAAAAAAAATCTATATAATAAAATAATTAATTTCCCTTGTTACTTTCTTTGGCAAAAAGTAAACGTTTCCTGCTAATAAATATTATTACATCATAGAATTTGACATCATATTATTTTCTTAATATAAGCTCAATAATTTTGTTACAGAGATGTTACAACATGGGGCTCGATTCAAAATAGACAATTCATTTTTATTCACAATTATTCTAACATCTATCTATGTGGACCATACATTACCATAGCCGAGTGTGGAGACAATCGCTACCACACATTAAATATGGTACAAGTTGCTTTAGTTCACAGACCGAACTATAGCTTAAAATAAAATAAACGTGACTTACAACTAAATATAAATAAAAATGTTTTATATTATTAATACTTAAAACTAAAGAAATAATAATTCTAAAGTAAATAATATACATATCTTCTAATTATTATAAATTCAATTAAATTTCAGCAGGATCTAACAAAAGTAACTAACAAAAATATAAATTTATGAAATTCTCAACAAAGAATCGAGCTCCATCATAATTATACTCACAATACAAACCTGTTGTATGGTTTCGAGCATTTCAATATAAATTTAATAACCTTACAAACTAGAGCCTCTGTACAAAACATTGTAAAATATCTTCATTAGAATATCAATAATAATTTAAAAAATCATTTAATTGCCTTTATTGTGTAATTATTGACGCACTAAATAGAAATTCAAATAATAACGACACGTGAACAGTGTTCCCTGTCAACTTACCTTGTTTCTTCATATCGACATACTGGAGGCGACTACTGCGCAATTGTATGGCACTAGCCTCCAATATATTAATCAACAATACATAAAAAAGGCAATCAACTGAGTGAACTTTAAAAATCTATAAATACACTTACAATAACAATAGTACACCTAATGGTTTAAATATAAATATGTTATAATTGAACACTGTATAGCATGTCACCTCTCAACAATCAGATCTATTGTGCGTGGTGCACTCATGCATAGCCACGTTTTCGCCAATCTCATGTGGATATTCGAGTTTTCCAAACTGATGACTTGTCTCCTGCAACACAAATTAAATAATATTAATAATTATCTAATGACGTCTTTATAAAAATTTCTCTTAAAAAAAATTACCTGATCTATGAGTTTCACCAGATAGATGATTGTTATGTTGTGGCATTATATATTTTGTTTCTTGAAACATAGAAAAAACTAGATCCTCCGTTGTGGGATGGTATTCAACGCCATTTATACTGGCGACTAAAGGCGAACTATCATAATTTCTATTAACATCCCTGCTACCAGCATTACTGCTAGATTTAGCAGGATAATCGACCGATCTGGGCCTTCTGCTATCCACTGGTGTCATTTTAGGGTTAATATGCACATCTTTGTGAATATACGGTTCAGTGGACACGCTCTCGTTTTCATATTCGCTAACATTATCAGAACTGTTGCCGTTTATCTCGACAATGAGCGGTCGTTGAAGTGTCGGAGATTGGACGATCGCTTTATGAACTATGGTAACTGTATGATTTTCTTGAACATTCGATTCTGTCGTGTTATCTTCATTTAGACTCACTATGCTTCTTGTCATTGATGGCTCTCGAGTAGGTGATGCTGGTGTGACTTCCGATTCAGATTCGATTTCATTCCGATCCTCAGTTTTAATTTCGAATTCCTCTTTCACTTCCGATATTTCATTTAGCGTTTCTGATTTCTTGACATATTTGGGCATTTTTAGAGCCCAATGATACTGATTGTCGCTTAACCAAGTGTGGGCGACTGTTGGCTTTTTTCGTTTATAGAATAGCATGTAAGCGGTATTATTAACGAGTTCACTATACGCGTTCTCATCTTCAACCAACGTGACACGTGAATCGTCGAATTTATACCATTGTCCATCATAAGGATTTTTACAGGCGGCTGTATAATGTCCTGTTTCTAAATCGTCGCCATGATGATAGCACACTGCATATAAATCGTATGTGTTGTCGATTGGCATCGGTTGTGTTTTCGAGTGTTTCTTGCGAGGGGAAAGGGGTTGGTTCGGAGATGAATGAGAAGGGCTGGGCACGTCGCTCGTCGTATTTCGTCGCACCAAATGAGGCGTCATATCGAAGTCGTTTAGTGGGAATTCCACCATTGTTGTTAGTTTCGTGCTTGTACGGCCTTTGGCTTGTCTGGAAATGAAATATTTATAGTTTTATCTATTTATATTACATTGTATAGAGTCAAAGTTTTAAAGGTCTGTTATTGACATACAATATCTTTACTATAAATAATACTGATGCATGAAATCAATACAATGTAACTTAGAATTCAGTTTTTGGTTAAAATAAAATTGATTTGATTTCTCTAAGCATATTTTTATCTACTATTTTAGAAACTATAACTAAAACTTAATTATGATATATCTTAAAACCCAATTTTGCTAAGTACAGTGGCATTGGGTTCAAATGTCAGAGTGAAAAATAAAATGTTGACTCACTGGCGAAATCTTTTTAAATGAATAACCAAAATATCAGGTAAAGACCAAAGCCCCAGCGTTTTTATAACTGGCATGTAGCGTTGACACTGTGGACACCTAAAGAAAAAAAAATCAATATAAATATTAAATTTAAATTAAGAGTGTGCATTGTAATTAATATATTTACCTCCAAGCATCCTCCTGCGCAAGATGTTCAGCTCGCGTATAGTGTGTGAGACATGCGTGCAAAGTTAACGCTCCAGCACTTGTGGCCCCTGATGCAGCATCACCACTTGCACCGGCCGACACATGCACTTCGCATGCGTCCGAACAATCGCCGATTATACTGAAAATGAGTTACAATTATTACAAATACCGTCTTTGCGGACTATATCCATTGGTCTTAAATATAATTTTAATAAGAGACTTCGACTAAGCCTATAACAATTGATTAAACATACCTATCTCGATGTGATGGGTCCCACAATAATTCCAGTCTCAAATATGGGTATTTATCATGCGGACACAAAGCCTGCTCCACATCCAACGAGAACAAAGGATGAGGTAACTGGAATCAAAAATAGTTTTAAACACATATATTTATACTATTAATGTCTAATATTTTATTATTAACTTTTATGATTCAATGATTGTACCCTCATCTGGAATAGAGCACAGTTACTTAAATATTATTATCAATTTATTATATTGTTTTTAGACAGACACATTAGCCGCCTCTGTGCGGGAGTGGTGAGCATTTAGTTCTAGTCAAAAATATATTTACTTGCACTATGTGAAAGAATAACATAAATTTAGCATATGTTTATGTAAAAAATAATCTCAATATAGACCCATACCTCGGGTTGCAAATAAGCCGGGTCCTTGGGCCGATGCGCCTCAGCTATTCGCGCACGAAATATGTCATTACCCTGATCCGATTCCAACACACGTGACGCCACAACTTGACACATCTCCTTCAACAGCAACTTCTGTAAATCCACATACGACACTTCCCGCGGCACTTGCATCGCGTATGCTGACCCTAAAAACATTTTAAAAAAAGCTATTATTAAAATGGCACTTCATTTATTTAAGTTCTCAATACAAAACTTAAAATTGTTTTCCTAAAATACATTCATGTATTTGTACTGCCTAAGATTATCTGAGATTACTAATGTAATTTCTAGCACTGCCAGGAGAATGGCCTTAGTTTTACTAGGTGACTAACTAAGAATTGACTTAACAGTCCCAAATTAGTTTTTACAAAATATATATTTAAAAGCACTTAAATTAATACACATACCAAACCTCTCTCCATCAAGTAAATTGATCCACAATATGAGTAAATAAGGCGTTGTAGGTGTCTGAATCAACGGCGGCGCTTCCACACAATATAACGCTCCAATATCACAACCAGCTAGCTCCCAACCCGCACGTGCGCAACACCAACCTACGCGATTAAAACACGCATATGAATTTAGGGGCTATGAAGATATATACCATATATATGTATTAATTACTGACCCATTTCATTAATTTCTGTAAGAATAATATGCTCCTTATCTATTCCTGTGTCGGTGTGCAGCGTATTTCGCAATTCATCCATCGTCGCCGCACCTGTCAACTCAACTCCTATCCTTACTTGACGCGGTTGTTGATTCACGTATACCACCTAAAACAAAACATTTTAAGTAATAAATATATCCAGACGTACATCTAGTAAGGATTGATAAAGAGTGTACATTACATATAAATAAATTCTAAAGAGAAATGAATACAACTCACAGTGACAGGCAGTGGCGACGGCTGTATAGCTGCATGTCGCGGCGGTAATTGCACACTGACGCAATGGAAGGGGTCGAACGTACAAGACGTTCGCGAACAGCGCGCACATGTCAAAGCTGACCTATGTGATGAAAACAAATTAGTAAAACATTACAAATTTGTAGACTATAGAAAATAAGATAGGCAGCGCTAATAAGTAACTGTTAAAGTATTTCATAACAATAGGTAATATTTTCCTATTTGTAATCAGTCTAACTATAAGCACGGCAATCTGGAAACTTTAATACTTCACTGAGTTAATAGATTTTAAAAAAGCAATATGAACCAATTGTATCAATTTCTTCGGCAATTGGTAGTAATAAAATGAAATAACTTTAATACAAATTTAATATGCATATGCCAATATTCTTGCATTGGATATATACCTATATTGTGCTTGAAAGACTGCTTGCACAAATGAACTGTTCCTCCTGGCGTGGTTGGCCAATGTCTCTGCTGCAACAACCTCGTCTGGCTTCCCATTTGTATTCTGAAAAGAATTACAACATAAATCTTTACAATTCACAAATAAATAAATGAATGAAACTCAAACTCAAATATAATAGGACAGGACAATAGTATCTTAGTTTTAATGCAAATAAATAAGTATTATTGTCACCTTAATAGTTTTGTACTTCTTCTTAGTAGCTGTATTTAAATCTTCATGTACTTTATCTAATAACCAAAACAGAAATTCTTGTGCGTCATGTTGACTGTTCCCTCTGTATTGAGTCCCGTGCCTTTCAACTGCACTCTAGTTAAAAAAAAAACTATTATTTTATTATTAGATCACAATGAATGATAAGGGGAACCATGTAATTTTTGTAGTAGCCTGGCATATATGTTAAGCTAGGTGTGATCAATAAGTGATGAGAACTAATACATTGCATCAGTCCTTGGCGTAGCCACGGTGGGGCAAGGTGGGGCGCTTGCTAAAAAACTTAATTATCTGTTTTGGATAATTAGAATTATACATACAGATACAGGGTGCTATAGGGTGTTTGTAACGTTTTTGTATGAAAAAATTAACCGGGGTAAGACTGCTGGTATTTGCTAGTTACATATTAATTTAGACTGCTGCCCCACCCTGAGCCCATGGCTAGCTATGCTCATACATTAGTCACTACCACTATGCTGGCATGAAAAAATGAACATACACCATCTAGAATGATAAGGCACGCTTTAACCAGTGATTTCAAAATACGGTTACATCACCTCACAGGTGATTACATTTAAAAGTGATAGTACCAACTCTTTACAAATAAATTATTTTTCTTCTATAAATTCTTATTTAGCAAATTTTATGTTTTTAATATTTTCCAATGACCTAGATTTTGCTAATTTAAAATTGCATATATCGCAAAAATATATATATAATTGTCACGTACGCTTTTTAACTGGCTCATGGAAAATTACTAAGTATAAATTGATAAAAATGAAAAGGTCTAATAATTAAAATAAATTCAAGCAAAAATACTTCAATAATATATGCAAAACATTGTTGACAAGGTTACAATTACTCTACATAACATAATAGTATTACCTTGAATGCAGTACTCATATCAGATGTATAGTGGCATGCCCATAAAGATTTGAGTAGTGCCGCAAGCTGCTCCGTTACTTCACCCCTTGTACCATATTTTTTGGAATTTATTTTATTTCGTCTTTGTAAATCACCCTGTAACATTAAAAGTAAATTATAATGCACATCTATGTAATAATGTTTCATATAAAATTATCTTGAAAGTTGTTACAATAAATTAATTTTACTATTTATTGGCAATTGTTTTTTAGGAATATTTTTAAGTAAAATAATATTATGTCTCAAGGTCAATTAATAAAACTACAAAGTTATCATAACATTTTATAATCTAATCTATAACGTCAGTCATCTTATTCAATAATTTAACCTAGTTTAAGATTCAGTTTTTTACTATTACGTTTACAATTAAATGAATGAAAAACATGTTTGACAAAGAAAACCTAATTCTGATTTTATATAGCACTATACTTATATAAGCAAAGTGGAAAATAAGTAGTTTCCATCATAGTAACTACCTACAATGCTAATTGTAAATTTTTACTATTACTTACTTTATAATGGTCCAATACGAAATACTCAGCAATGACATCTGTATGCGAAAGGCACTGTAAAACAGCATTCATATAACACGTATTCCCATGATTTGCAATTCCACTGACTGCTGGAGTGAATCCTGGTGGCCAAGGCGGTTCTCCACAATTCGGCACTCGTTCACCATTCATCATATTAGGTGCAGACTTCACCTACGATTATAATATTAAATAAACATCATATTATATGTATAAAAAGTCATCTGAAGCTATGAATTAAATTCAAGGTTATGTTTGAAGATATATGTAATGCTTTTTAGAGATAAATATTGTTAAACTTACGCCAGAAACGTTAACTGTGCTCATGTGTTGGGCTATTTTATTAATGAACCTTTTCCATGATGGTCTTCTAAATAATTTCCTCTCTAAAGTGACATCTTCCTTACCACCTTCCGGGTTTGAAGTCCCCGTAGGAACTTTACCATCCAAATCTAAAGTTTTAGTTTTACTAGTGTTTGGTTTAACTGAACCGAAAGGATTACGAGGTAAAGTAAAAGTCCGCTTAAGACGAGACCCTTCCGCCTGTTTCGAAGTCATATTGGTGTCCACAACCTCATTAATGAGTTCACTTTCCGAACATGATTTCAAAACTGAAGAAAGGTTGTTAGACGACATAATTATGAAAAAAGTTTCATCTATTGCTACGGCTTTGTAATTTTTAACACAAAAATCTAACTAGAAAACACTGATATGTCACTGACGCAGACGCCATTTTAATATTTTTTCATAATGATACTTAAACTGAGAAACTTTCCTCTCGCATCCAATTGCAATTTTATATTTATATAAATTATTAACTATATTTTAAAATAATTAACCTTCAATTGAACTATAATTTAATTTAATTGTACGACAAATACACCTTTTTTAAATATTACAATTATTTATTAGTAAAACAGTTCAAGCCAAATATTTAAAACATAAAATGTCAAGAATGTCATACATACGTCATTGGACTTCAAGGCGGAATGGATCAATTTGCTGTTTCTTCAAGTTATTATGGTAATGGGTGGTGTGTCAATCGTAACGTCCAATTAAATATTAAATGAAGTGTCCTGTGATTACTATTTGAGTGCTTATTGGTGCAGGATGTTGCGGCAAATTTAAATAAATAGGTTAGTATTTTGGCTTTAATAATCGATCAATTTATTAAATAATTTTATTATTCTGCTAAAAATAGGTGTAACAACTATTATTAATCCATTATTTGTAACGATTTACTTGTATTGAAGCTCTTCAGTATTTCGCAAGAATGTGTATTTTTTGTTTATTACATAAATTACTGTTTACTAAAAAGATACGTATTCTAATATGTTTAGCTATTATAATCTTATTTGATTAATCTACTTCATAAACATTGCATTTTTTTTGTATATTAGCAGTTCAAAACTGTTTAATATTGTAGTATACCTTATAATAAAATAAATCTTCAAAAAAAAAAAATTAAATCTACATTATTCAACAATAAGAAAATAGTTTTCATGTTAATAATTTATTAAATTATTATATTTTAATTTCTATCAACAGATGTCCAATTTCACATCTTTTATGTATGAACCTTAATAGGAGTATATATTTAATACATTTATTAGTTACTTTAAGTAAAAGAATATCAGTCATCATTATTTATTTGACCCTTGTAATGAAATTATTATGTTTAATAATAAATAACTCCTTGCAATATTAGAATTGTTATAGCCTTGTACTTATGTTTATGGAAAATAATATCAGGTTCTATTTTTAAAAATTCCCTCCATTTTTAAATATCATGAAAGACAGTCATTAAGCTACGGGAATGAGCATATGTCATTAGTTGGGGTGACTATTCATAAAGTGCTTTAACTAATTAATTCTTATCAAGGAAAATAAAGTGTTTCAAGGTTAAATTGGTACAGTCAGCTAAAGTATCAATCCATTAATGAAATAACTTCTCATGTGTAAACATTTACTCTTTTTTTTTCAAACTGACATATTTATTTATAACAAATTTTAGACTGGATATTTTCTTAAACATGTTTTAATTAAAGACTAAAATGTTGTTCGTGCATGTTACGGGTTGTATAATTTATAATATAATTGAATAATGATAATTACTTCTGAAAGTAATTTTGGGTATTTTTTAAATTGTTTACAAATATAAACTTTGTTTGGCATTGAACTTATGCAATAGTATTTTTATTATTTTGCCAGCTACTTCAATTTATACTACTACTACTAATTCTCAATGTCCATGGTTTACATTAAGATATTTTATGTTTAAATTAAAAACCATTGAAGTTTAATAAAAATTTAATGTTAGTTGAGTCCATTAACATTTTCTGCCCCAAACTTCCACCTTGTATAATGTTCGAATAATAAAAAGAAACAAATAGATATTTACGATATGTGTGCTGCCTACCCCTCTTTTATCTATAAATTTAATCATAACAGTAGAAGAGGTATATGTTCATACAATAACCATTATTAATTTGTATTATTACAATTAATTGATTTTCATTGTTTGAATGAATGAATGGCATGTACCACACTACATTCCTTGTAATAACTTGCTTGTCATATCAATAATTCATCTTTGAGTTTGAAGACATTTTAGTTTAATTAGAATTGATTTGTATTAATAGAAGAGAACGAGTCTATTGAAATTCTAATAGGAGATCCAGTTTAGGCACAATCTCTTACAATTTATTGCTTAATTGAAATTGGATTATTGAAACAAATTCGAAGTGATAAAATAATAATTGTTCGGACAATTCGATGTCTAAGCCTAATTTTGCCGCTCAAACGGGGTGTTAGTTTTTTCATTTGTTTTTCAATGGTTTTTATTTAAGAAATATTACGTTTTTTATTTTTATGTTCACATTTGTAATTCATATTTATTTCCTAAAATATTAGTAATAAGGGGATAAGAAGTAAAGAAGTTTATAATTTATTGAGACGCATACAATAATTGATGATGAATGATTGTGGACCTGTGAGTCATGAGGGAGAGGGGGGTTACTCTGATTTGTCGTGGCTAAATTTTACTGGTTAAATACATAAATAAGCTTAAATTAGAATTTCTTTCTTGATCATCTATAAAAATCTTAAATTTAAATTATAAAACAAATTGCATATACATTTTAAATTATATGTTGTATGTACTATATTATGTAGTTTTAGTTAACCCTGAAAAATTAACTGAAAGTATATCTTTACTTAATAATAGCTAGTAAGAGAGTTTTCTTAGTAATTACTTGTTGTTTTTTTTAAAGTTATTCTTCCGCATAATCTAATGCGTATCTACAATTCTAACACAGCAACGTCTCACTGACTTACATATAAAAAAATGCCAGTGATTCAACTATGTTTTGACGTCAAATGAATCACAAAAAATCATCATATTGCCAAAACAATAGGTCGTAACTGCTAATAATTATGTTTGTGTGTGTAACAGTTAGCACATTTTCGTATATGATCTCTCTGAACTCCACAATTTTATTTAACAAAAAAATAAATAATAATAACATATATATCATATAATATGTTTCTTTATTACTTTTATTTTAATTTTCCTTACATTATCTTATACAATTGATACTATATAGTAAATTAAGACTAACTACACTACACTCAAGACTAGAACTAGACAAACATGACACGCAGACTCAAAACATATACAGTAATACCCCGCTTTACGTGACCCCGTTATGCGCGGTTTCACTATTCAAATTTCGCGCTCAATTACCCCGCATTACGCGAAAGAGTGCGTATAGACATAATGTAGTCATCAACTTCTCTATGGTCGCGGGAACTTCAGTTAACGCGATTTTTTCCGGAACGAATCCCTCGCGTAAAGCGGGGCATTACTGTATACACTTTTTATAACATAATTACAAATAAAAGTTCAAGTAAAAGGCCATCAGTTTATTGTTTTCGTATGTGCCTATTATTCTTCTGTTTTAAGTCAATAATCATTTGTTTAAGATTTTTTTTCACTCTCTTTTATAATAATATCATATTATACAATGTACTATTATACAATGTTCTATTATATTAAGATCGCACACTACAAAATTTTGTATTTTTTGCAATGACTAGTATTTTTATAAACCGTGTTGTTTCAGATCGCAGCTGAAGATGTCTTCATTTGAGAAGTTAAAGCTTCTCGTCTGGAAGAATTTTCTTCTGCAACGACGTCACAAATACCAAAGTATATTCGAAATATTGTCACCTGTGATATTTTCATTATTTTTAATATTAATAAGATGCCTTGTTGATCCAAAATCAATGCCAGATATAAGTTATCCACAATTTTTACCAACATACTTAAACAAGAGTTCTGGTTTAATGTAAGTCTTCTTTATTCAGTCATTATTTATTAAATATAAAGTTTGAAATATAAGTAACTATAAATAAATAAATAAATATAATAATAATATATAAATATAAGTACACTAAAGAAAGGTAGTTCAAAACTCAATTGACTTTCTCTGTAGGACCTTTTGAAAACCTTAGTTTACCAGTCCTTAATCAGTTTACCTATTTTAATGCTTGTTTTTGTAAATGTTTATTTAAAATTCTCTTCATTCAAATACAAATTGAAGATCTATTCAATAAATCCTAGTTCAAGTGTACCAATTTTTAATTTAACTGGGGCTAGCTAATGTTTTAACTATTGTTTTAAAAAATTACCCGGATTTTATTATAGACGCAACATTACAAATGCAGCGAAAAGTGGTTCAGTCGCATTCTCTCCCGAAAGTCCATTAACACGAAGGATAACTCGGGAAGCGATGTCCGTAGTCGTAACTGATAATTTAGATATAGTTACCGGTTTTTTCGTGGTTACACAAATGTTGCCAGAACCCGAGGGATATAAGAACGCAGTTGAACTGGAAAAAGCTCTGAATCAACCCAATGCTATGTCTAGCATTTTATGTGGTATACAATTTGACGATATAATGGCTAGTAAGTATTTTTGTTTTTATTAGATAGATTATATTAATACATGGAGAGATTTTTGAGAAATTAAAACAAACCGGTAATGCATCAACTCTGCTACTATATATAAAGTTTTGTATTGTCTACTAAATAAATACTAACATTTTATTCATAAGAAAAAAAAACTAGTTTTTGTTACCTTGAAACGTCATAATTATAATGAGTTAGTTATAATTAACCACGATTTTTAGCTGCAAACATATGTAATTTAGACTTTATTCATTTAATTAACAAGTTACAGGTTAAAATACATCTTTAAACCGAATTTTAAAGTTAACCTTGGTTAAAAATTTAATTATTAGTTAAAGTTTGATGAACACGGCCTTTAGAATATTTATTACTTTTCAGATACAACAAACTGGCCGGATAAGATAAATGTGACATTAAGGTTTCCCGCCGTTATGAGAATGCCCATGATCGAGCATCCGATACGTGCGAGCTGGAGGACCAATCTCTTGTTCCCCTTATTTCCCAGACCTGGACCACGTGACCCTAATGATCCTCGAGGAGGTCTCACGCCAGGTAAATCAAAAATAAAATAATTCAACAAAATTCCAGCAGTAGTACCAGTGGTTAAAATGCAGGGCTGTTTTAATACTAAGTAGGTTGTGCCTAGTATGGCGTTTGTAATTTAACGTTTCGAGAGGTTTGCAACCATCATAACGTCTAAAAGTCTGATAGGTATGTAACCTTATAATTATATCCTTGATTGTTTTATTTTTAGGTTATTCACCAGAAATGTTTCTCGCAGTCCAACATGCAGTTTCAAAAACTATCATTCAAAATGTCTCTGGAATGAATTCCATCCCTGAAGTGTATTTACAAAGATTTCCACAGCTCAAGTACAGAGAGGACGATCTTCTTGTTGCTTTAGAGAGATTTATATCAATGATTATTATGCTATGTTTTGCTTATCCTTTCGTAAATACTGTGAGAGTTATTACTGCTGAAAAGGAACTACAATTGAAGGTATGTTGTAGTGACTTTGTTTATGGCCAGAAGATGGCGTTAGAAAGTTCTGTAACTCACATTAACGCATATAACATATTGCCGTCGTTTTTTTTTGATATACATAATTTATGGGTAGTATTTTTTATTTTTTAATAAAAAAAATCGATATATAAAGTTTATATTTTACTAGAATAATTAAATTCGCGATGGCGTCACCCATATACTGGGAACACAGGAAACATTTCTATTTGCGTTCTAAAAATCCGTGAAGCGTTAACGAGAGACATGTTAATGAGATTTATTTTAAGCAGATTTATCTTATAATTAATGTATAATAATGTGATCGTCTTTCGTTTTTGTTTTTTTTTTTCAGGAAACAATGAAGATAATGGGTCTGCCAAGCTGGTTGCATTGGTTGGCTTGGTTCATAAAACAATTCTCCTATTTATTTATTTCAATAATTATTATAGTTATTCTGTTAAAGGTACATTTATTTATTACTTTACTTAATTATTTTTAGTTATTTTTTTCGATGGTATCAGTGGCCCAGTGACACCAGGCTGATACCCAGGTGTTGGGTTCGATTCCCAGTTTGGCCCAATACATGTTTCGCAAATTCAGTGGTAGTTTGGAGTTAGGGTATTAGATATGTATAAAATTCGAGTTAGTAGCTTGGATTATTGACAGGAAGATATTATTATGGCTAAGACCTAGTCTAGTTTGCGTTCACGAAGTACAACGATCGGTGAATAATTAAATAAATAACAGCGTGATTTTCATGTTTAGATACACTTTAATAAAACGGAGACTGGTGAGGGATACGCCGTGTTGACATTCACGCCATGGCCGGTTCTGCTATTTTTCATGACGTTATTCTTGATGGTGTCATTGGCTTTCTGTTTTATGGTTAGCGTTTTCTTCAGTAAAGGTAAGTACTTTTTTATCAGGTTGTTTTATTTTTTGATCTCGGGTTTAAAAAGTGGCCCTTTTTTAATGATTATTATTTTTAATGTTTTAGCAAACACAGCGGCATCTTTTATGGGTTTGGCTTGGTTCACAACTTACTCCGTCTATATGTTAACACAAGTTTTATATGAAGATATTTCTTTGTCTACAAAATTGTTTTTGTGTCTTATTTCGAATACTGCAATGGGATATGCATTTCAAATGCTTGTTATGTGTGAGGGCACTTCTGTTGGTGAGTTATTCGTTTATGAGATAGGTCTCATTCATTGAAGCAAAACGCTATAGTAAGCTTTTTGAACTAACTACAAAAAAAATATTACCAGATTATTCCAGAAATATATACCAATATATTTAAACCAAATGTTGTTGACTGAGTCCGAGTGTTTATGATGCTGGCTTATGGCAGTCTACAAAATATTACCTACTTAATAACGTAGCAGGTTCTGTCAACTTGGATAATACACACTCATAGATATATTCTAATTCACTTGTTTAAGGTTTGCAATGGAGTGATTTCTTTAAACCAATTTCATATCACGATCAGTTCCAACCCGGACATCTTGTATTCATGTTTATATTTGATACAATTCTCTATATAGCAATAGCTATGTATATTGAGAAAATTAAACCGGGCACTTATGGTGTGCCCTTACCCTGGTATTTTCCTTTTACGAAGAAGTTTTGGATGTCAAATACTTCTAGAATTGCAGGTAATTTATTAAATTATATTGCTGGTTTCCATAGGTTTAACAAAACTCTTTCTTTCATCTCATTGAAGTTAAAATAAATGGTATTTGGTAATTTTCATTGTTGTCAGCTGTCCCAAGCGAAGCTGGTGAGACTGAGTATGCAGATGCCTTATTAAAAGTCGTGCATGATGAAGAGCCTAAAGGTGTACCAGCTGGTGTTAATATTCACAATTTGACAAAAATATATGGTAAACGCAAAAAGGCTGTCGACAATCTGTCCTTGAGGATGTACGAGAATGAAATCACGGTATTGCTCGGGCACAATGGCGCTGGGAAAACCACGACGATATCTATGTTGACAGGTACTTATTACATATGCTATATGTATTGGGTGATTCCGTTGAAGCCATATTAAGTATTGGTATATTGGTAGTAGAGTTTAATCTTATGTTTAAATTTTTTTTAAATAATTTACTTTCTGAATATCCTGCAATTAATTATTAATACAGTGGTCAACACAATCATATACTATACGTGTGTGAATTAGCTTGTCCACAATACGACCAACTCTCGATATCAAGTAGGTCAAGATGGTCCCACTTATCAATTAACCTTATTAAAGGAAATTATTTAAAATTATTTTGCTTATAATTCCCACTACATTAAGTCGATGAAGGAAAATAACCTCCACCAACATTTAATAACTTGTCTCGACGCGTTTCGCCATTTCATGTGGCATCATCAGGATACATGTAGTCGCTTCGGCTTCGCTTCGACATAATTTACTTTAATATGGATTTCCGCAAAGTAACGTCTGAAACAATTAATTAATTAATTAACCTTTTTTTAATTTTAGGCATGATACCACCAACATCTGGAGCAGCTAAAATAAGTGGTTACGATATTGTAACAGATACTGAATCGGCTAGAAAGTCCTTAGGGTTATGCCCGCAGCATAATGTCTTGTTCCCTGATTTAACCGTCGCCGAACATATTATATTTTATTCGAGGTTGAAGGGTGTTCCCAAAGACAAGATTAAGAGTGAAGTCAATCATTTTATGAAGCTTTTGGAGCTTGAGGAAAAAGTGAGTGATATGTTTATATTGCTTTATTGTTAGGAAGATAAATATACAGTAACAATGTTTTCAATTGATGGCTTTATTCACCGCTACTGGGGTTTTTAAATGTAAATTTGAGCAGCGCTACGTGTGGCTTAAAATTGAATTATGAATTTTTATTAAATATACTCTATCAAGCGATATAGAATAGAGTACTGAATATGAAATTTAATGTCTTATATTTAGAATTTTAAAAATATATTGGTTGTATTTTATAATGTTTATAGCTCTACAAAAATATCTAAAAACACATTAAATGTCTTGACTCGGTATATTAAGGTTGTGTAAGTAAAATAATTAATAGTAATAAAATCTTGCCTAATATTTATATGGTTAAGTAATATCATATTTTCCAGAGGCATGTGCTCTCGAGTCGTCTATCTGGAGGTCAGCAGCGACGTTTATCAGTGGGTGCTGCTATGTGTGGATCATCTCGCGTTGTGTTATTAGACGAACCCACATCAGGGTTGGATCCAGCGGCAAGGAGAGCTCTTTGGGATTTATTGCAGAAGGAAAAACGAGGTTAGAGTAGAGAATAACAAAATTTAACTATAGCCAAAGAGAATTCAAAATATTTACAAACATTTTATATTTAATGGCCTCTGTGACCCCAGTGTTAGTGCGTCAATCTGTTATACAAAGATTCGATTCCTGGCTAAAATAAATGTATAAAAAATAATTTTATTTTTTGGAACATATGTCCACTGGACCAATCTTCGTGGTGCAACAACTTTGTTTCTGGTGTCTTAATTTCAATGGAAAGAAAATGATATTTAATTATTATTTACAGGACGTACAATAGTTCTAACAACTCATTTCATGGACGAAGCAGATGTGCTCGGTGATCGAATAGCTATAATGGCCGGTGGTCGACTCCAGTGTGTCGGGTCACCGTATTTTTTAAAGAAACACTACGGCATCGGATATAAATTGACTATTGTTAAAAACCCCGATTGTAATGTGAGCAACTGTACTGCGTTTTTGAAGTCTTATATTGTTGATTTAAAAGAAAATACAGATATAGGTAAGTTCTTAACGTTTATGTTTTTGACTATACTTGGTTCTTATAAAATTTTTTCTTAATATTAACAAATAGATGCTATGTATACATATGTATTTCTTTTGATATCGCGCAATCCACTTCGCTATTGATTAAAAATCATATTATAAAATAAGAATAGATATATTACAGAGATATTATGCAATATTATATTGCACTAGCTGTTGCCCGCAACTACGTCTGCGTAATAATGAATGAAATAAATCTAAGAATATTCGTACAAACTTTCATCCCCTATTTTATCCCCTTGAGGGCAGAATTGATCAAAATCCTTTCTTAGCGGATGCCTACGTCGTAACATCTACCTGCATGCCAAATTTCAGCCCGATCCGTCCAGTGGTTTGGGCTGTGCGTTGATAGATCACTATGTCAGTCAGTCACCTTTGAGTTTTATATATATAGATTTATGACCTAGTTTAGTCACCAATCTCTCACATAATAATGACAAAACTTTTAATTGTAAAAAATATGTACGTATTGGAATAATAGTTCTAAATTTAAATTATTTTTTAATTCCAGCATCAGAATTAACATACATATTGCCAAATGATAATGTACCAAAATTCCCAGCAATGCTCAAAGATCTGGAGGAGAAGAAAGAAAGTCTTGGCATATCGAGTTATGGTTTAACAATAACAAGTCTTGAAGAAGTATTTATGAAGTTAGTATACTTTTGTTTATATTATTATCCCAGTGTACTGGTCCGGGAGCAGTGCCTGGAGTAGCTTTGTTTCGGGATAAGTTTAATATCCGAAGCATTAATATCCATCTGCTTGCATTATAAAATTGGACTCGTGTTTAAAAATAGAGTGTATAACCAACTTTGTCTTTAATCAGGGCTGGAGCAGAAGATTTTGTTGAAAGCAAAAGTAAATTATCAACAGTTCTATTTCATAAAAATGGCTCCAATGGTATTATTGAGATTCCTCCGGAATGCGGTAAGTCTTTATGATAACTCATCTATACTATTTATGACACGCGGTAAAGTTATTTAAGTGCGTCAATATTATATGTTGTCGTTTGTATTTGGAGCATTTCTGACCAAACAAAATTATAATAAATTTTAATAATATCTCAAATTTTAGTAATAAATAAGTATAAAGTCTTTATTGCACAAATAAAAACATCATATGAGCGAGATTCTATCAACCAACCATGCCAAATTTAAAGAATAATATTTTCTTTACAAATTTCAGGTGAAATGGAAAGTATAAGCAAAGTACGCGGCTTCAGACTCCTCGGCAACCACATAAAAGCAATGTTTCTCAAACTTATATATACGACGACGAGGAACAAACTGCAAAACACTATACAATTTCTATCACCAATCATTAATATATCACTATCAGTCTTAATAGCACGGAGTTGGAAGTTTATATCTGATTTGCCTCCATTGAATCTCAGTTTAGAAAGTGGTTTTCATAAAACAGAGACCCTGTTGGCGTATACAAAGTTAGCGAATGAAGATTTCACTTATAAAAGTATGCAGGCGTACAGGAACTTTTTCATGGAATCTAATTATCCCAATATGAATCTTATTGATATTGGAAATTCTAGTATACCTGATTTTTATGCACAATTGGTAAGTTTTTTTTTTTTTGTAGTAATTTATAATGATACCTATAAGACCAACTGATATAAATCTGTCACTCTCTTTTTTTTAAGTTTATAAGCAAGATAGTTTCTTCTAAAATACTACTCAAGTATCAGGCAAAGTTTGTGTCATCGATATATTTATATTACTAGGTATGTGCAGACAGCACCTGCCTCTGCTGAAAGAGGCAATTGTACTTTATCCAATTTAACAGGGTTCTCTATTCTCATTATGTACTTAAAAATAATACCCCCCATAACCAGTCTGCCAACTAAATGTCAAGTAAACGGTTGTTTTAATTACAGAGTAGAGAAAATTTAGCACGCGTCCGTTATGAGAATTTGGTTGGTGCTTCCTTCACGTCGAAGGACATTATCGCTTGGTTCAGTAACTTTGGTTATCACGACTCCGCAATAACTCTGGCCATGGTGCACAATTCGTTTCTACGTGCCGCATCACCAAACAGAACGTTGAATATAATAAATCATCCATTGCCTTATTCTATAGAAAACTTGGTAAGTACACGTTCGATAACCAGCAATAGACTAGACGTGTCGCTGTTTTGCTTTGTTTCGGCTTTTATAGTTCGGCCAATTTATACAAATTATTCAAAAACAAATAAAGTCCCATGGTATACGAGATTGCGTACAGCCATATCGTAGCGGAGGGCAACTAAGTTTCAAATTACGTAGTAATGCATAATAATATCAATTTTCAGGTTCGTGTTATGGCATCTGGTAGCAGTATGGGATTCCAATTCGCATTTAATATTGGATTTTGTATGGCATTTGTTACGTCTTTTATTGTTCTATTTGTCATCAAGGTAAGTCGAAGTTTTTTCCTATAGCAAACTAACATATGACTATGCACTCCATCTGACATTGACCTATTCACGCCCTTGGTCACATATGTGGACGTTAGGTTTTTATAATCATACAATAGTTAGTGACAATAATAAATAGAACAAAAAATTTATAACAATTTATTCTCTACAGAATCCCTCAATAAAATAAGTATTTCTTTTGTTTTGGCTGCAACAAAATTTTAAAAATTTTGGTCATATTGTTCTTGCTATAAACATTCGTCTCTGAAGAAGTTGTTAGTCACTCTTGCGTCTTATTTGTAGGAACGCGTAAGTGGTGCAAAATTACTCCAACACGTGTCCGGTGTGCGTCCAGCAATTATGTGGAGTTGCGCTCTCATATGGGATTGGTTATGGCTGTTTCTAATCCATCTGTGCACTGTCATTACTCTCGCTTGCTTTCAGGAGAACAGTTTTTCTACGCCTGCTGAATTGGGTATGTTAATATAATTTCATTTTGTGCATATATCCTCTTTTCCAAATTCATAGTGAAGGATACTTTACTTGATATCATAATAATTCTAATTCTATTCTGTCAATTATGTAATCACTTTGGATAAATGTGAATCATTTTAGACAGTGCCATCTATGCGTGAGAAACGGAAGCACCACGTACAATAATTCCTTAAACTTGCATTACTTTTTTTTATTGAGTGGTATTTTTTTAAGGTCGGGTATTACTAGTGCTGGTTATATTTTCATTGGCGACAATACCATTCCATTATTTGGCCTCGTTTTACTTCGAAGCCGCCGCTTCTGGGTTCTCAAAGATGTGCTTTATTAATATTTTTATTGGTAAGTATTATTCAATATATGAAAATTAATAGCAAGGCTTGTAGATTGTGTGTTACGTTTTGAACAACGCCATCTATGAATAGAAGCGGAGATTTCTTCAATTTGAAATGTTGTTTTCTTTTTAGGTTGTATGCCATTTTTAGTGACGGAAGTATTAAGATTGCCGGAAGTGGGCAGTCCCTATTATGCTCGCATATTTGATTGGATATTCTCACCTTTACCTATCTATTGCCTCAGTCGGAGTTTCAGGTAATGATTAGATAATTTTTTTTTTTTTTGTTTGACATCTTAAGAGCCTGCTTTAACAACAAATGTCATATGTGAAGTATAACATTAAGACACGCCATCTATCGGTCACTAGCGAAGTCACTACAATACTACGTTCCATATACGATTGGGTTTCTAGTTAATTATAATTGGCAATTTGGTTTGTAATTAAGTTGTATACTCTCTTTCAGAGATATGAGCGTTACATCGTTTCGTATCGCAGCCTGTGATGCATTATGCAATCAGTATGTGACTATACCTAACTGCACACGGGATATTATATGTCACACACTCAATGTTAGTGTTTGTTGCGGTAAGAAAAGGGTTTATAATTTTTATATAGTATTTTTGTATTACAAAACACGGTTCTTATCTATCTGAGGTTTATGTGATTATAATAATTTGCAGGTGTTGATGAAATATAAGACTACGAATCATTCTTCCAAAATTTTTTTAAATCATTTATCGTAAATTAAAAAGATATATAATGCTCTATTGCCTGTGAAAGCTCCATATAGTATAACCAATTGGCAAAATTCTTGGCATCATAATTTTAAATTGATTTCAGTGGAAGACAATCCTTTCTTAGACTGGAACGAGCCTGGCATTAGTCGGTATTTATTAATTATGGTAATTGTTGGAATCGTCTGCTTCAGTGTGCTTCTAATAAAGGAATATGAACTTATTAATAAGGTAAGCTTTCTTAAAACACAATTACAAGCAAGTTGTATATAAATAATGTCCAATTTGTAAAGAACTTTTAACCTTAAATGTGGCGTATTTTTTTTTAAATTGTGATTAGTGTGCTGACACGGCTGACACTGCTTTGTCACGGGGAAGTTCCAAAACAAAGTAATATGATATTACCAAGAGAAAAGATGTAATTATTGATTTTGGGCCTTTGTCACCATCATGAACTCGCATAGTCCTGCTAAACCTCTGCTTTCATATTCTACTCCCCGTAGCAATTCGTAGTAAATTTACGATTTTGTAATTAACCAATAAAAATATTTCAGATATTCTATGCATCTCGCTCGCTCCCACCAGCTATGGAGCCGCGTGACGAGGACAGCGACGTAATAGCGGAGAGAAAATTGATACACAATGTCACACGGCCGCAAATGGCGCATTACAGTTTACTATGCAAAGATCTCACTAAATACTATAAGAATTTTCTTGCTGTCAATAGATTGTCTTTTGGTAAGCGGATTTTATTATGTGAGATATATGACGTTTTTATTTCTAAATTTAGTTTGAACGTGTCAATGGGTAAGCCTAATGGAGTCTTTCAAATTAGTTTGCTAGTAATCTCAGGCATACTACACGTGATAATCTAAGCAGTCAACTTAGCTATTAAAAGCTTTTAGAGAAATTCTACAATTTTTCTCCATGTAAAGCATCTATATAAAATTGAAGTACAAGTTACATTGTAATTTTTCAGCTGTACGTAAGAGTGAATGTTTCGGTTTACTCGGAATTAATGGCGCAGGTAAAACAACTACGTTTAAGATGTTAACTGGTGACACGAGGATATCCAGTGGTGATGCTTATGTGCACGGACATTCTATTAAGACTAATCTACAGGATACTTATAGAAATATTGGTAAGGAAAAATATGTTTAAGCAATTTGACTGAAATTTGTTTGAAGCCCGATAGATGGCGCTGACCACTTTAAAACACATAATATCACACATTAAGCTTTTAATAATGCACGTAGTATGTTAATTTGGGATAAGTTCAGAATATCTGAACTTATCCCAAATTAAATATTACAAACAAATAGTTTCAACCAGCATTCGATCATAGTAGTTATAGTAACGGATTTCCTTCCAGGGTATTGTCCACAATTTGACGGTTTATTAGAAAATTTAACTGGAAGAGAAACACTTCGCATATATTGTTTACTAAGGGGGATACCGTCGAACGTGGGTAGAGAAAGCGCTGAGGCATTGACAAGGGAACTCGGTTTTACTAAACATTTTGACAAAAAGGTACTTTATTATCAATAGTTCACCTTTAAATAAACAATTTTTATCGAATTAATAGAACGATCTTGATACATAAAATATTTTTTGAATTAATGAATTTTTAAAATATTGCGATCATAAATATGTAATAATGTCGATTTATTTTTTTTTTTTTATTCGCAAGGTTCAACAGTACAGCGGTGGTACAAAGAGGAAACTAAGCACGGCGTTGGCATTGTTAGGTGATGCACCACTCGTGTTCTTAGATGAACCAACCACAGGTAGTTTTGCATCACGCTCTCAGCTAACTACAAACTACTTTACTTGAAACATGTACTAATCGTTTTCTAATTCAACAATACATAACATGCGCTTACATATGGAAAACAATTACAAAACAAAAAAAAATTTTGTTAAAGTTGATATTATTATATTTTTTTTATTTATTTTTTTAATACAAAAGGCGAACTTAATACCCTTCTACCAGTTAACCATTAGGACCAGCAGAAAGGTTATATTCGGAAGGAATAGGTGCAGATCAAAAATAACATAAAATAATAATAATAATAAAACCTCATCACACATACACACACATAACAATAATGCAAAGATATAAAACAAATAAGAAGATAAAAATAAATAAATACACATATATAAATATAAACACAATAATAATCTTTTATAAAACATTTGTTATATTTCAATTAAATAAGAAAATAAGCTATGACTATAGTCTCGCTTTCACCACTATGATTGTAAAGTTTTTTATACGTCAGATTAAAATAGTAATAAAAAGTTCATTTATAGTAAGTATCTTATCACAAATAGTGATTGGAGATCTAATTATGTAAGGTGTGTTTATAAAAATAGATTGAAAATTCAATTTAAAGGAATGGATCCAGCGTCAAAGCGTTTAGTGTGGAGCAGTATCAGCAGAGCAGTGAATGAAGGCCGCAGCGTCGTGCTCACATCTCACAGCATGGAGGAGTGCGAGGCTCTCTGCTCGCGGCTCACTATAATGGTGGCAGGCAGGCTGCATTGCCTCGGGCCCTTACAGCATTTGAAGAATAAATTCTCACAAGGTTACAGTTTAAATTTAATATTGTTTATTGAATTTTTTTGGAAGTTTATGGTGGCCTTATCGCTAATTAAGATATTTGAGATAAAAAGTAGTGCTGAAGAGAATTATGGAAGGTGAAAACAATAAATATCGTTGCTTAATATCTTGTCATAGACAAAAATATCCTCATTTCAAATTAGGAATCCCTATAGTATTGATCTTAGGAAAAATATACAGGACACAAATAATAAGTATTTACTTATAAAGAAAAATTTTGATTTCCTTTGAAAGTCGTATATAATAATAGAACAGCTCAAAGTGAATACGATAGGAAGTCATATAAAATGAATATCGATGTATTGTTGTTGTAATGTACATTTGTAATTTGCAGGTTATACGCTCATTATAAAATGCAAATTGGGACCAGAGCGTGACGCGTGTGTAGTGGCCGTCAATGAATATGTTACTGAAAAATTCGCAGACATTAGACTAATGTGAGTTTTATTACATCTTAAAGCTGTTGTGCGATAAGTCTGCGAGATTTTTTTTCTTTTTTCAACGACTTTTTTACCTTTAACTTTCGCGTTATTTGTATATTTAATAATTTATAGAGTTTTTGACAACTATATCGATAACGGTGACAATCATGGGTGTAGCCAACCCTGGCTCTGACCTGTAAGGTACATAATCAAACCTAAAAAACTTAGTTATCTAGGTACTAACTACAATACTTAATAGCTGTACTTAGGCAGTCAACACAAAAAAAATGAATTGTAATAAAACTGTATCTATATTTGAGTAATTTATTACCATTTTTAAATTATCGACATTCATATCTATCGATAATGACGACATCCCTAAATTAGTTGTTAAACATTCTCTTTTTTGCAGTGAAACATACTTAGGCATGAACACTTACTATGTGAACGATGTGGAGTTGCCTTGGTGGAAGGTGTTCGATATAATGGAGGCTGCTCGGTTGCAGCTACCCATAGAAGATTATTCAGTATCACAAACTACTTTAGAGCAAGTGTTTTTGAGATTTACCAGAATTCATGCCAATAAGGAGGAATGAGTTAAGTTGTTTTATTTATTATTTATGTATAGTATGATTTATTAAGTCTAAGCTTCGGCATGCTTTACAGTGGTTCCCAAATTTTTTTTATTTTGCTTGGTCTTATTCACTTTTACATAGGACTTTTAACCGGAACCCCTAGTTGCTTTAATATTTCATTACTATAAAATTCGCTTCTTACGTATAAATACACTAATTATACTGTAACTGTGCCGCTATATCTTATTAGTGTTAATTTGCTTTTTCAGTTTTTAAATTTAGTACAATTTATTACAATTTTTAATTTTCAGTGTCTGGGCATTTTTTATTTTTTAAACATATTTTTTATGTCTCACGACCCTCAGCTTGGGAACCACTGTTTTAATAAACAAATGATATGGAATTCTCAACTAATAGTATTTGAAAATTTCTTTAGGTGCAATTAAAGAAGCCTAGATTTATTTGATCGTGTTATATCGACAAAACAATATTATCTTTGTGATAAACAAACCAGTATGTGATAAAAATATTTATCCTACAATTAATATTTTTTGATATAATTTGCCATTTATAATTTTATAAGTATTATTATTTTAAGCTTTAATTTCCTGTACTTAAAGTACTCACGTGGAATCTCAATGATTTCCTTCGAATAATTTATTTATTTATTAGAAGATCTTTACGGTGCTTTATACTTTAATGTTTACATTTAGTTTTACATCTAAATTATGACTGGGGTCTGGCAGGCCCGTCGTGTCACAAGCTATTTAAATTATTCATGTGGGTACACGATTCTCTAAAACGAAAATATACAAAGAAAATGTCCAAATCTAAAGAAAATATAACCCTTAAAAACCAATACAAATTCATCAAAATTGACGAAAAAATTATATAAACAAGAAACGTAATTATGTTTTGTTTTGCATAAATGTACTTATGCTTAGCTGAAAATTTTAAAAAAATTTCAGCAGTTTTCTTGTGACATTTATCGACTTGCCAGACTATTAATTGCGTTGTTAATTTTTTTATTATAAATTTGTTATATATTTAAATTAACGTAAATATTCACTGACTCATCTCGTCATAGACACATAGAAAAAAAAGTATTTATAGTAAACCAGCATTTGAATATTCTCTTCTCAAAGTTATTTCTATATGCGTTTTTGATGACGTGTCTATGGCGAGATATCTCGCTTGATTATATAAATTAATAGGTTGCTAATATGCGAAATAACCCTGCTGACTGGCTCTTTGTTGTGTGTTAATTTTAAAGGCGATCAAAAGACCTAACTAACTTGTTATGGCCGCAAATTATTATCGAAAAAAGTCATGATAATAAAAATGAACCAGTTAGTGGGGCTCGTGCTAAAGTAACAAAAAATATCCTATAATATAATAAATCTCAATATTTCAGATCTCTTTTTACATAAATTAGTAATAATTAATTTAAAAGCACAATTTACTATTCAATGTCCAATATGTGTATTTACTCTGCCTATACCTTTAGGGTAATGGCGTGACAATTGTTTTAAAAGTAATTATATTTTATTGATAGAAGAAAAATGTGCCTTGTATTTCACTAATTTATTTATTATGATGGTAATAAAAACGATTTTTAAGGTCTGACGTTAGGCTACTTAGTATTGCCAGATATTCTCATTTTTTGTGGTTATGGTTTTTAAGTAGTATAATGTACTTAATTTTCTTTCTTTTTTTTTAATTAAAACTATTAATTTATTTTTAGTTTAGTAAAATATGTGTCATTTGTATGAGAAATAGTGTTACCAGTAAATTGTACCTAAATATACAAAAAATATTATCTTAGTAAAATTATATATTACAATGTAGATATAAAAATAAAACTAGAAAACTTTCTGAGTAATTGGATTTGGTAAAAATGAATAATTTTTAGACAAAATAACAGACATAACTTTACAGGCAAGAATAACTTTGACAGAACTTTTCAATTGACATCTTAGTACGCCATTAAACTAATATTTAAACACGTTCGGAAATTGGTAAACATTTAACATTTGTTTAATTTGTTTTCACAATTATTATAGCTATAAATAAAATGCTTATCGGTGTATGTGTTCGTAAGTTAGAGTTTTAAACAATCTTGCCTTTTGCACTCGTTCTTGTGCCATTTACTCTCTTTTTGCTGTGAATACATAATATAATATATTCTATACATAATAATAATAATAATAATAATCAGATTAATAATAACCAAAGATAACCAATTATACGTACAAGTGTTTAAAACAATCAATTTTAAACAGCAGACATCTCATCGCAATTGTCAATTGCTACACGATTGATTATACTTCAATCTATATTATATCAATATATAACCATCAAATAGCAAGACTTATTTTCATTTCAATAAAGCGCCAAAGTTTGTCAATCAGTGCAATGGGCGTCAATCAATTTTTCTATCAATCGTGCAGTACCAATTGACAATCGCTCTCAATTGAATTACCTATAGGTATATATGATTGTTAAAAGTGGTTGAAATATTTAGCATTTTAATCATAATTATCGTCTCATATTGATTAGCAATTTAAATAAGTCTGATTGTAGAAAGTTATTGGCAATATTCGGGTGTTCAGTTATTTAAAGTCAAACTGATTTTTGATATAGATCTTTTACTCGTTGTAATCTCTTAGATAATTGTTTGACCAATGAACGTGGCTGTCGATTATTCACACAGCTTTGATAAACTATTTACCTCAGTGTACTTAATTTGTAACTGTCGATTTTTTCCTAGTTGTACTATTGTGTGAGTGAACACTGTTCATATTGTAGGTCGACTAAGAAAGAATTGAGCAAATTTTTCTATGACAATATGTTAAAAAGATCACTTTATCATCACTGTTGAAACTAAAGCCGAATTTTCCAAACAAATTGTCATAGAAATTAGGATATCTGTATATTTCTTAACATTATATGTCTTTTGTATATGTTGTGGTTGTTGGTACTATATTGTGTATTTTAATAAATGGTTACATACAAATGCTATGAAGTTTTGTTTTTTAAATTCTTTACAACTACTTCAAACTTCTTCCAATCGTAACTAAGCTCGCTTAATTTGAGTAATAAAACAAATAATTTTAATATTATTGAATAGTTTATTTTTAATAAATATAATGTTACAAACATACTTGTATATTAATTTTAACGTTTAAAAAAATATTTTACGTAATCGTAAATTTTGGTCAACTCATGAACTACATAGTGTCTGCAGATCTAATTGGATTTTGATATTTTGTAAATTGTAAGAATACTTGTTCCAATGTCGTCTGAGATATAGTGTAGTCCTCTACATTGTATTCTCGCTTTGCATGTTCCATAACACTGAACATCTGCGACCATTGCATGTTTGTACTCTTCAAATAATATGACAATAGACCTTTGTACTCTTCTCTGAAATATTAATAAAAATAATTAACGATATTGTATATTTTTTTACATTTTGTATATAAACAATAATCAAGTCACCTCTGCTAAACTGGCTTGAGATGAGTATGCGGTACTACCAAGCTAATCACGTATAAATAAACGTGACGTCACATCATGAGTGACAATTTGAAAATCGTGGGTAGTTAGAAATCCTACCGCTCTATATTGCAGTTTTTGTTATTAAAACAAAAAAAAACTTACTTTAACTCCGGTTCGTCAAATTTAAGTTCAATATAATCTTTAAGCGCTTGCAGATTTTGGTCATTTTCGTCAGTTGTTACGTCGTGGTTTGTCATCATTTTTATAGTTAAAACGAATCCTGAAATATGGATAATTTTCACAGTGGCGGAGCAAGATACCTTTTGTGACATTTTGGCGGCTCATGAGAACGTATACTATGTTATTATACTATATATTTCTTTTAAAACTCGAGTTTTATAATATTTCACAAGACTTCTGACATAATATTAACTATATTTTTTAATAAAATGTTTCCTTCAAGAAATAGCAAACATGTTTCCTACATTAAATAATTTAATTCTATTTAATTCTAATTAGAATTTTTTTCGAATGGAATTTCGTTTTAGATACGTTACTATTGATCACGTCAACGTATGGATGTACGATATTTTTATATGTTATTAGTAATTAACAACTGTAAGCCATTTGCGTAGCCATTTGATTCTAGCTGTTCCTGTTTACCTTGTGAGAATTTATTCTTAAGATGTTGCGGTGAGCCCAGACATCGAAACTGTCCATTCACCATTATTGTGAGTCGTGAACATAGAGCCTCGCATTCTTCCATGCTGTGAGATGTCAGCACCACACCACGACCAGCATTCGTTGCTTGACGGATTGCCTGCCATACCTGAAAATATATATCATATATTAGTTTTAAGTTAGAAACGAGGTGAAATTTATTTAGATATATAATGAAAGTGAATACCTGTCTTTTAGCTGCAGGGTCGACGCCGGTCGTGGGTTCATCCAAAAACATTAATTTGGAATACCCCATCATCGAAACAGCCGCACTTAACTTCCTTTTATTACCACCAGAATATTGTCTTACCTGAAAAATAACAAGTCACTTTACTAATGTATTAAATAAAAATCCTTGCGGTTTATGTCCTTAATTATATTTATTGTTTGTGTTTTTATTATTTTTATGTTTGATAGCATTTGTTTTACGTTATTAAATTATTCCTGAACATGTTTTATTTAATTTAATTTTAAAAAGACGTATATAGGATTTATTTTTAGAAATACTGAATTACTACAATCAAAAATACACACGATGTTAAGCCGCAGTTTTTTAAATTAACCGTTAATATTATATACCTGGAAGCAAACAAGTAAATAAAACTCAATACAACTTACGCGTTTATCGAGATGTTGCGCAAAATTAAATTTATCCGCTAAATGTATTGATAACGGATTTACAAGATCACGCTTAACTCCGCGCAACATAGCAAACATTCTCAAAGTTTCTCTGCCCGTCATTTCGGGGAAGACTGCGTCAAATTGGGGACAATATCCTGAAATAAAGAATTTTACATGCAACCGTTAAATATTAGTTCCTCCACGAGGTTTAGTGTCTCGGAGACTATTAACAACAAATATGATTTGTATTCAAAGCAATTGCATAACGTCTAATTCATGGTGCAAATTCCTATATACAAATACATACATATATCTTTCTACTTACCAAGACTTTCATGAACTTTCCTCATATCGGTTTTAACAGAATGACCTCTAACAAATGCGTCGCCATGTGATATGCTTTGGTCTCCCATGAGCATCTTAAACGTTGACGTCTTACCAGCACCATTCACTCCAAGTAACCCGAAGCATTCACCAGAACTTACGCCTTTAAGAATTTCATAATTAGTTCCTGCACTATGCGATAATATATTTCAAAAGAAAACATGATTTGTATTCTATTTTTCAAATAGATGCTCATTTGTTTCACTTTTTAATTTGAATTTTTAATATGGAGTCAAATAATTTCAATATAATCAACACTAAGTTGTGCTTTGATTTACTTAAAGTCGATAGCCACGTTACGTGTTCTATTTTTAAAAATAATATCTTCTAATTTAGGTTAATTCTTAGAATATTTTTACTGGTTTAATTGTTTTTTAAGCAGATTTGTAATTTAAATAATTTTACTTTAAAATTACTTACTGAATGATACTTGATTAACAGCTAGATTTCCTCCGTAATATTTAGTAAGTTTTTTAGAAATCAAATTATGATCCCTATACGCCGATTTAGATATTTGTTCAGCATGTTGCATTTCATCGATGACGTCGGCATCCATGATTGGCTGATATAGAGGTGGTGGCGTGCGTCTCCGAGTAAACCACTGCAATTATCATTTGCAATAATACAATCGAGTGAAGCAAACTTTTGATATATTTGCATGAGCCTTACCCGTCGAATAATACGATATTCTAAGAGGAAATGAATAGCCCAGAAGACCAAACACGATACAGCCATGGCTAGCATGTATCTCCCTACACCTGGACTTTCCCACTCGAAGTAAGGATTTTCACGTACTAAAACACACAAAGATAGATAAATAGCCAGCTCAATGATAGCGGTCACCCTAAATCAATAAGATATTGGTTTTTAATTGCTATACTTACTGCAACAAGCGGGATTTAAATTGCACATAACCTCTGGTGTACAATATTCTGCATCATGTTTGGCTTTACATAATTGTAGGCATGACCAATTTGTAAGACCAATTAAATGGATGTTTCTGTAACATACAAATTCAAAGCATGTAATTGAATATTCTTATAGTTCATAGTAGTCCCTTCAACTTTTTTTTCAATTTGTGTTAGCAATATCTTTTCACAAAAGAAAAAGAACGATGGAACGAAGAATGGAAAGATCCGGAACTTCCCTTTATATAAATACTTGAAACGACATAAACCCTACTAAATACCTACTTTTGAAAAATAATATCAAATATATAATAAACAATATGAATAAATAGATGTTTTGAGCGAGATTTGAACCCGTCCTGGGTCTTAAGTAACAAATTAGCTACATAGGTCATCAAATGTGTAAATAATAGAAAGTAAAATGAAAACAGTTTTAAATAATACAATACAAATACCTTATTGCACTAACTGCAGCATATAATGGTATAAACATGAATATATGGTCCATAATCTTAACATTAATGTTCTCCCCTTCAATTGCATCTATCACACTTAGGCCAACGATACCTATGCAATAAATAATAATTAAAAGCTTAATTATCTCAAAATAATACAATAATTATTACTAAAAAACAATCGACTGTAGTAACGTTATAAAGCTGTTGAAGAATTTTTTTATTAATGACGGCTTGCTTTCGGCCCATGAATGTTTTGTAAATAAATTATAATATATTTCGGTGGTTATTTTTTCTAGCTATAAAGCTCAAACATAATGTAAGTATTACGTTAATATGACAAGTGCGGCCCCCACCTTTAGTTTATTTTGCCACCCTGCGGCCCTTGCCTGCCAAAAGGTCGCCGACCGCTAGTATAGACTATTACATCACGATGAATGAACCGAACATGTGTAAAAAATAAATACATACAGAAACATGTATTTTTAAGACAAAAATAATTGCAATATGTTGCCTTCACACCAATGACCTAGTGCTGGTTTATCTTGGTGTTACACATTTGTTTTTTTTTCATCTATTAATGCGTAGGCCAGCAAGGCATCAGTAATTCACAGCTGGTTATAAACTAAAATATCACGTAAAACGTTACTTACCAAAGATAATATTAATAAAATACTTAATGGAAAATGCTGTAGATGGCTTGTCGAAAATATGACTAAAAATATAATTAAAAGGAAGCATCGCAGCACCATACAACATAAATATGACAAGCAATCTGCCTAAAATAACAAAAATAATAATAATAAAGATAACATATTTTCAATCAAAATTGTATTGAATTATACGTACCCACATCAGGTCCCGAAGACAGTCCAACAACTTGAAAACCAACATATGTAAGAATAAAAACAAAACTGATTATCATAAACCACAGCCAATCGAAAACGGCATTCGATATCCACATGAGAGCTGGCTCTACTCCAGCCGCCATTTGAAGAAGTTTCGCACGACTTTTACGCTCCTAGAGACATTTCAAAAATATATTAACACAAATATCCCATTTTCAATGTGATCGTGTTACACTTACCTTTACATAAAACATAATGAATACAGCACTAACTATAGCAAGACTGTTAGCAGTAGCTGTTGCAACTTGCAACGAAATCATCGCCCTCATTATTAGATTATGATTCTGAAACGTAATAATAAATTTCATTTAACATAAAACATTAAAAATAGTAATAACTTCACGTTTTCTAAAAACAACTAAAAATATAATTACAATTTCTCAAAAGTGACACCCACCTGACCACCATAATCAGATTCAATAGGATGATTGGATACTTTTATAGTAGCTGTTGGTCTGAATACGCGCAAAATAGCTTCGTGCACTGTCGCCAGAGACACTGCTACATCATGGAAACCAAAGTTACTAAACCATGCTGTCACACTTTTCTCATCAAATGTTGCACCAATTATTACACTTTGACGCATTCTTGCCATTACTACAGAATTACTACCCTGAAAAAGATTATTTTCTACATTAAACACTGAAAGGTGGACTGATTTTTTAATTTTTACTAAGTCCACTCTGATGGCTACACTCCCATTTCGTTTCATCAAGCTGGCATAGGCCATATAATAGCATCACTACAAAAGTAGTCTTGCCGAACTATCCACCAAATTTATTCCTAAATAACTGATATAAATACCTCTTCCAAATAAACTTTATCAAGCGGTCGATTTAACTCTCTTAATGACATTCGATCGGCCTCATTAAATATCGTCCTAAACGCTTCTGCTGAAGAAGCACCCAGAGATTGAGTGTCGGTTCCGTTAAATTGCATCCAGGTTTCTGTTGGAGGATACCTGATAAATATATACACAGCTGTGTTATTGGAAATTTTAAATAGAATTCTTGTTATAAAATGTCCTCACCCTTCATTTAAAGTCAATGGCCGTTCACGAATATCCGTGTTGACATTATTCACATTACTTATAATAATAATATTCATACTGATGATTGATACAGGTACTACAATTTGCAATATAACTAAACCCCAAGACCTTGACCAGATCAACAATAACTTTAACCAAATTGTTAAAATTTGTTGGATCCACATCGAGGGGCCTGTCAGTAAATTCTCTTTTGCGAAATCTGCGAAAGGAAACGTGATTTTTAAAGCAACAGTTGCATATCTTAATTCACCTTTCTACTTACATTGTTCATTTGTTTGAATATGATTTGCTGTGTCATCATACACATCACCATTGGCATGACCATTCATTTCATCAATATCAACTGGTGGCATATCTGATCCCACCGATATGAATACATCTTCCAACGTGGTAGCAACAAGACCATAATCTCTAAAGCCTATTGAAGTTGTATTATTTTCTAAATCATTCAGAACATTCTCAAATACGTTTGAATGATCATTACGGAATCTATACGTGATCTCTGAACCTCTGTCTTCCTTAACCACAATTCCAGGAATATATTTGGCAATAGTTTTTGTGCAAATAGCTTCATTAAAATTATTTTCTTTTACTACCACGAGAGTGTAACCAACTCCATAATGTTGCTTGAGGAAATACGGTGAGCCCACACACTTTAGACGTCCACCTGCCATAATAGCCACACGATCACCGAGATAATCTGCTTCGTCCATAAAATGAGTTGTTAAAATTAGTGAACGACCTGAAAATATTTTCACAATGTATTTTGCAAAGGTGTTACTAAAAGCTTTAAACACTTTCTATTCTTCTCTTCTATTACCTTTCTTCTCTCTCTGCAGTAGCTCCCAGAGTGCCCGTCGTGACGCAGGATCCATGCCAGAAGTAGGTTCATCAAGCAATACTACGCGAGCATCACCACACAAAGCTATTCCAACCGATAGACGACGTTTCTGACCTCCAGACAAAGCATTAGCACGACAGTTTTTCTAAAAACATGTTAATTATATTGTTTAGTGTATCACAATATAACAGACCGGATGCTGTAGAGATTCCGGGTTTGATTCTCAATCGCAACAATTTTGTTTTTGTAATATCAATTAATATTATATTATATGAAAAAAAGTAAATAATTGTTTTAGGTTTGTGGTGTGTGGTGTTTCTTGTCCTGATATCCCTGGTACAGAGTATTCCAGTTGGGGTTTCTTTTAGGAATTTATAATTAATCAAACTAACCTTGTCGCTTAATTCCAATTTTTCAACTAAGGTATTAATATTTTGTTTCAAAGGATCCCCAGAGTAGCCCTTTAAAGTTGCGAAGAATTCCAAATGTTCATGCACTGTTAGTTCCCTGAACAGTATATTATGTTGCGGGCAGAATCCCATATGGACACGGGCAGATGATAGTTGAAGAGCTATATCATAACCAGCTACGATTGCAGACCCGCTGGTTGGTTTGATATTACCTAAAATGACATTAGTTAATCTACGTTGAATTTGTTTCGAAATGCGTGTTGATTTTGTTCAAATTACCAGTTAACATGGACATGGCCGTGGATTTGCCAGCGCCGTTGTGGCCCAACAGCACGGTGATTTGATCATCATATATGTTTAATGTCAAATTATCGACAGCAGTACTTCTTTTGAAAACTTTAGTAAGATTCTGAAATATTAGATTATTCTAGAATAACATTTAGTTAATTTAAAGCCTTTAACTACGTTCTAACAGTTGTCTTTACGAGTGAGCTACACTCAAGCGTAACATCAGATAGTTAAGTGTAAAGTGCGATCAAGTGTTCGGATATTGTACAATAATCATTAATTCATATATCACTATTACTTACAGTCATTTTAATTCCTATGGGTAAATCGGTAGGATCACCTTCTTGTACAATATCATCGTCATTTACTGTAAGTTCATTTGTTACTGAAAACATAGCATCTTATATAAGTGACTTTTTATCGGCAATATTTTTTAAAATTCATATTAGCATTGAAAAACAAACCCGGCTGAACGCTGGAATTGGGGCACCAAAAGCTACGTTGAAATGGAAAGTACCAAGGTTGTGCCACACCAACTGATCCAGGATTAATTTTCTCTATATAAAAAGTGAGTAATAAATATATAAAGCTGTCGACAATCATTATAATCATTACAACACCAAATGAAAGTCTTCCTGGCGTATTAGATGTCATTAAGTTACCCCATTGAAGACCTACAAATATTAGTAAAATGTTATTTCTTCATAAATATTGAAATATTGATATATATTCAAAAGGATCGTACCACCGAGGGCCTCGCCAGCCATTATGTTTTGAAAACTGAAAGTCATGGCAACATTAAGACTTAGTGCCATTAATACTTGCACTACTGTAGATAACTCAGTATCCATCAGCAACAATAATGAAGGCATGTACAATAGAAACCATATTAAACCCACAAACATGGCGGCAGTATCCGCTGAAAATAAATTAAATGGCTCGAAATTACCTTAAAAAATGGCCCTAAAAAGTGAAGGAAAATTACCTTTAGCAAATAATGTACTAATTAAAAATAAGAAGCACACAGTTGCAGTGAAATAAACCAATAAAAATACGAAGACAATAGTCCAAGGTGTGTTTGTTAACATCGCAAAGGTTCCACTTTCATCACTGAAGAAATGTATCTGCAAGTTAACCGAATCGTTATGGGCAAGTAGAGCATAGATTAATAATAAATTTAAGAACATACCTTAAGTAAAAGAACGAAAACAACAGCAAGGATTAGAAAATAAATGAACCATCTGAAAAACCAAGCAACCCATTGAACCGCACTTGACAGACCCATGATCATCATTGTTTCCTAAAACAGCAATTTTTATAGACAATCTCTTAAAAACTTCAAATTAGACAATTTTAAACGAAGTGTGCTTGCCTTTAGTTGTAACTCCTTTTCTAGCACGATTGCTTTAACAGCATTTCCTAATGGGAATATGACGCTGATCATCAACATCATTGGTATAAGAAAATCTGTTGTTGATATAAAATTGTTTTCAACAAATGCTGGATGTGGGTATCTTTGTAAATTTACCACGAAATCATCCAAACTCTCAACATGGGTCAATTGTTTTATCAGTTCCATTGATATTGCATGTTGGAAACCAGTAAACATTTCCAAAACATACCCTAAAATATTTTTTTTAACTTTGAAAAAACATTTTTTTTACAAGATTTAGAAGTTGCCGGATGTAACGAGAGAAGTGTGTTCTATCAATCATTTCTTCAACCCAATATAGCAGATCACTATGGTAGCAGTTTCCTTCGCTCATTGATAGAACTAACTTGACAGCAATTGGTACAACAATTGATGGTCAAATATCTACAGAAGAAGAATTTTTAGGACGACCTATATTCATGATTAAATTTAAAAGAAAAAAAGATATTTTAAACAATAAGTGGTCGTCCAAATGTAGTCATTGCATATTCATAAATACCAGGATCGAATCCTCCTTCATTATTAAATCGTTCTCTAGGTCCGGGGCGTGGAAATGATGGAAATGTCTCATGTGTTCTCCAAGTTCTGCTGAACACCGAGAAATGTAACCTTAGTCTCTGAGGAAACCTGAGGGAATAGGACACATCTTCAGGTAATTCCGTTATACCTGAAATAATGACATAAAAAATAGCATACTTTAAAATTTATTTATTACTTATTAGATGGTAATTATTATAATTAATGGGTAAAAGCTTTATTCATTACTAGCTGTTGCTCCCGACTTCGTTCGCGTAGTAATGAAGATATAAAGTACTATGAAGTTTAATGATGTTTCATATTTCAACGACGCCTGCCTTTTATGGCAATTTTAAAAACAACCTTGGGTTACATTATTATAGTTTTAGTAAGGATCCTTTTTTTCCTGTAATTTATATAGCCTACAAATCTTTCCTCTTTATAATATGTATTAGTATAGAAAAAGGCTTATTAAATCTAATGATAGTGTAAAATCTTACCAGACAATGAATCATCAAATTGTACGGCAGCTATGATACGCAGGGTGGATTCTTCAGTAGCAAAAATGTATTGTAGATCATTACTCTGGTCGTAGCCCTCAATGTTGATATCGGAAATTCTAATGAATCTGTTGTTATTAAACCTTTCTAAGGTAATCAGTGATTGTTTGAGAACTTCTTCTAGTATTGGATTTGTCGGAGAGTATGCTAACGTTAGATGTGTGAAATTCATGCTTCCTCTGAAATAAGTTAAAAATTTAAGATTATTTTCATTTTTATCGAAGACTTGAATGGTCTTGAACTGAGACGCAAATTCGTATTAAATATATTTTTCAAATACATTTAAATAATATTCTAATTTGTTTCAATTGTAATTATTTTGTGAATTTATTTTAAAACGACATCAAAATGCTACATATGTTTAAGCTATAGAACCAAATTGCCATTAGTTTTAAAAGTTTGTGGAACTTGAGTGTGCCAACTTAAACAAATTTAAATTTATAGAAATTTAAAAAAAGATTATTGCATGTGCTTTTCCGTGAAGTTAGTATGAAGAATTAATAGGTACTACATATGTATGTATAATGTTAAAATTGATTTACTTACACCAAACTGACCGTTAATGGATGATCAATCCTATATGCACTTATGGGTCGATAAATACTAGCATTCATTGGAAAATTTGGCATTAGAGCTCTGACAGATAACACTAAACCCATACATAAAATTGGTAATACCACATCGCTTGCACTATTAACCGGATTACGAAGAAATTGTAAAAAATTCTTCCACATTAAAATCCGGAATTTTGTTAGCACACTCGCTTCTCGTTTTAATGTCATTTTGAAATTTTTTAATGCACAAAAATATTACATTATTTTAAAACAATTAATTATTTTCTCTTTAATTAATTTTCAATATAACATTTGCAATGGTTAGTATAGAACTGAATTTATTATGTGTGTACACTTATTATCTACTCAAATATTATCTAGGTATCAGGTCTGAATTGAATATGTGAAGATAAAACAATTATCGATACATCTCATACGTAAAAACACTGATAACCGTTAGCTTAAAATAATATCGTGAATCAGGTAATTAACTGGAATTTAAGTAATTTAATTGACATGAAAAATATCTCCAAAAAAACTACTATTTTGTAAGAAACATTGACTCCGAATATGTTGACTTTAAATTATTCGAAACACGTATAGTCTAATAAACGAATCGAGTCCCGATCATTTCGTAAAACATAATTCTCGACATTCTTGACACAATTTTATTTGTATCGAATTATTAACATGTATACATTTTATACAATTTGTAAATTTGCCGCTCTTTTACGGAAACACTATTTTTAACTGTTATTAGAGACTAATTGTCAGTTTCTATTTTTCCTTGTGACAAAATAATCCTAATGAATAAAAGAATTGTATAGTAGAAAAGTTTATTAGTAAAGCATTTATTTTATTATTATACTTAAAACGAGACATTGGTTTATTTACGTCAATTATTATTATTAGGTTTGTAGGGGAAAAAAAAACTTTTATCAAGTTTTATTTTATTTATCAAAATAGTATTTATTACAAATTAAAAAAGTAATTATACAAATACTCATTTATTTTTATATTTTTCAGAGGAACAAATTTGTTTTAATACAGCTTGGTGATGATTTTAAGTAAGAATAAAATTCTTGGCTTTTATTTATAATTTACCTTAAATTATTCCATTCGGTTACTTTTTGCAACTTGATGTAGTTAAAGACGTTGGAAAACGGGACAATTTTGCGTCCCAAAGCTTTTTTCTGTGACACCGAGACGGAGAACCGCAAAAAGGGGCGGTTCCGTTTAAAACGGGACGCATTGTCACGTTACTTATACTATAATCTTGTTTCCCTATGAAACTGCCGAGATCCATAATCGCGTGTTATTTATTATAAGCATAAGCTAATTACTTATTAATAAATTTATTTAAGCACTTTATCCGTGGCGCTAGTTGCACCAAAATTACTGTCTATTCAGTAATTCACTTTAATCGACAAAAATTAAAGAAAAAACGTAAAAGTATTTAGTAGTAGTACTCCAACTCTATTAAAAATATCATCAGAGGTTAAGTTCGCTATTATACTAGAATTAGGTGCGAGACTGCTACCTGCACTAAAAGTTTCACCAAATAATCATTGTAATATTAGATCTATAATAACTTATTATATACTAATTTATACAGTTGTAAATAGAACTTTTTAGAATGTAAGTTTTGGTGCAAGCGGCCACGTATGTCACCAAATATTTATGTGGCTGTCATATTTTAATTCATTCATTTTCCTTGATGAGTTCTGCCCAATGAAAATCAGAAAAAGAGGAGGAAAAGATAACACCTAAGAAAAATATTTTTATATATACCTACATGTAAATCGAATTTTTATTACTATTAAAGCTTGCTATTAAAATGCTTTTGTATAAATTACAAATGTAGATAAAACTATAATAGTAATCTGTCATTGTTTTTCAAAACTAGACATAAACTAGGCTCTAATAGAAATAGTAAAAATGAGAATATTTACATTAAACCCAAATATACTAAGGAAGTTTAAAACTAAAAACAAATCATGAAAAAATGTAATTTATTGTTGTTTCCATGTTAATTTATTATAACTAAAAGCACATTGAATGTTGTACAATTAATTGGCCCATCATCATTTGCGCTAGTATAATTACACGTCTTGCTAAATAATGTTCTTAAAAAGTTTTCATTGAATCGTTGTTACATCTTGCGTGTGCGCCGGTTAAAGCTCAAGGCAAAGGAATACTTTCAATCACATTTGAATCTTGCTATTAGGGTTTTATTAGCATACATATATGCATAAAATTGAACTGTTACTAACATACTAAAATATAATATATTCTTTTTCATTAAATGATACTTTATTACTTATTAAATCAATTTATTCTATGGTTAAAATCATTTGTTATTCTCGTATGACAAAAGATATGATCGTAATATATTGTAAAATATGTGTAGATTATTATCTATAAATGTGTATGTTTTACCAAAAATCGATCTCATGATAACGCTCAACTCTATCCCATACAATTACAATATCTTATCAATTATTTATCTTTTCCTTATTTAAACGACATTTTTTCTATTTTTAGCATGCTGTGGCGTCACTTGAAATATCGTCAAAACTGAAAAAGACTGCGTTCTCACGTTTTTTCTATTCTCCGTAACAGTGGCGGATTAGTAGGCTGAAGCCTAGGGCGGCGAATTTTAGGGGGCGGCAAATTCGGCCCCAAAAATTTTCTTTCTTACAGAAATAAAAAAATACCTACTTAAATGTACATATGAACAATATTTCATACGACGATTTAATTGACGATTTTGTGAATTTAAAATCGCGCAAAAAGGTAATTTAAAACTTTTATATTTTAATTGATTTTATTATCATCATCAAGTTAATACATAATTTAATATTTATATTTTTAATATTTTAATTAATACATTTTTTTGTTTTTTAATTATAAAATTTGACATTTTCTTCCACCTTATTTTATCAGTGTAGGGTATCGAAATGCAGAGATCACAAGGGGTGGCAAAATTTGAACAGCCTAGGGGCGGCAAATGTGTTAATCTGCCACTGCTCCGTAATGTATTTTTCAATAGAAAGCCCAAATAATGATAACTATGTATGTTTTTTCATCATTATTTTTATCCAAAATTTTTGTCCTATATTAACTCCTACTATATTTTATTGTATTATATTAAATAACTTCTATATTTTAAAGTTTTTCAAACAAAAATCGAAATAGAGATTTAATACAAAACATTAAAATATTTTTTGATTTAACGCAAGTAAATATTTTCAGGTGTTTCCTAATAAAAATACTCTCGTGGGGATAAGCTTATGTTTTGAGCATTATGTTTCATTTGTTCTTTCTAAACAGTTGTAAATTCAATTACACAAGACTAAAGGATATTATTACTGAATAAAACAAAAATTGAGAATATTATCAATCTTTATTTGCCTTGTCATCTTTATTGTCATTATAATTATAATAAACCATAATTCCTACCAAAATTGCATTATTCAATTAATTAATTAATTAAATATTTATAACATTTGTCATGGGGTAAAAATAAAATAATATATAGCTATAGGAATAAAAAAACTTAAACCTAAAAATTTAAAATAAATATGTAATATAAAAAAATATTATTCTTAAAATATACAAAAAAAAAACAAATAATAATAATAACACAAAAATAAACTTATATTATTATAAACACTAAAACGTGTATTAAATTCTTATAGAAAAATTCATTAATTCCTAACAACTCTACATTATATTATAGTACTCTCTTACAATTATTCCAATAGTCTCGATATCTCAATCAATAGGATTTAAAACAAGCGTGATGTTTAATAATTCGTATGAAACTTTTCTATTAAATCATTATTAGATCTATCCGTAAAGTTACTTTGTTGTGAATTTTAAGCAATTTTAAATGTTAAGTTAGACAACTATTGTATGTTGATGTCTAGAACAGCAAAACAGTTGTCTATGTTGGTCTATAGTCATGGATTACGCAGCATTTTATACAGTCTTATACATACATTTTTCAAACCATTTTTACTACATTTAAATACCAACATTAATAATAAACTACAACCATTTTTGAGAACTACATACGAACTCAACAATTCTTTTATTATTAGCAGAGCATAACTGCGCAATATTTTTACACAAACAACAAAATTAAATCACAGAAAATTAACTCAATCTTAAATGTTACGTGTTCGGCGTCAGTTGTACGGTCTGTTGTTGATATTTGGTAAATTGTAAAAATATTTGCTCTAATGTCGTTTGAGATATGCTATAATCTTCCACTTTTAGCTCCCGTTTGGCTAATTCCATGATGCCGAACATTCTGGACCATGGCATGTCACCATTTTGCAGATAATATGTTAACAATCCTTTGTACTCCTCCCTGAAAAGGTTTTGAAATTATTCATTAAGTGCAAATTTCCGAAATGTCAGTCCAACAATCTGCGAGATAGTACCTAAGCCACAAAATATTCTATATTTGTTAAGTCATGTCGACGTATCATAATACATTCGACAAACTGAGTTATCAATTTTGACAAGTTTTCCTTCTAATAGAAAATATCTTTCGTGTTTTTTGAATGATAATTACATCATAGTATAATAAATTATTTTAATATCAATCGCTTCAACAGGAAAGCACATACTGACGTCATTACAAAAAATTATTTAATGTATAAACTTAGCAAAGATTGGCTGAGAACATTTTTATTACTTGCATATTTCCTTGATTTGTATTATTTGTAATTTCAATATAATGTCAATATTATTATGAATATGTGGCGGTCGCCTCTACAAGCCGAAAGTACTTATTTAAGAAGATTTTAGGTTTTGACATTTATTATGCCTCAAGCTTTACCTTAAACTTAAATACTCACATTAACTTTGGATGATCAAAATTAATAGCAACAAATGCTTTGATTGCTTCCAATTGTTGCAGATTCTGCACTGAATCCGGATTGTCGCCATCTATCTTCAATTTTATTGTTAATGTAAAACCTAATAATGATAAAGGAAATTAATAAATTTGTGTGCAATAACCAATAACAGACATTGGATCATAGAATTAATAATAAACACTAGTTTAGTATTAGCTATCTAAAATATAAAAAGGAATTAAAAATATAAAAATCAATATCCGGCTTCAAGGACCATGTCATGACGTTTAACACCGCACAGCAATATAAATCGATTGATAGCTCCACTTACCTTGTGAGAATTTATTTTTGAGATGTTGCGGTGTGCCAAGACATCGAAACTGCCCGTTCACCATTATAGTGAGTCGTGAACATAGAGCCTCGCATTCTTCCATGCTGTGAGATGTCAGCACCACACCACGACCTGAATGTGTAGCACGCCGAATTGCTCGCCACACCTTATAATTTTTTTTTTTTAAATCATGAAAGTGAAAAGATCACGTCAGGTTAATGAACGCTTTTTATAGTGCTGCCTGTTACCTGTCTTTTAGCAGCAGGATCTACGCCTGTTGTTGGTTCATCCAAAAACACAAGTGGTGTAAATCCCATCATCGATACGGCTGTACTGAGCTTACGTTTATTGCCGCCTGAATATTGATGCACCTATAATTTGGGAGAACAAAATAATATGATAAAATATGATATAAATTAAAAATACAATTTATATTCTTTTAATTATTTAAGAGAGACATGCGTATTTATTAATAGTTGTCTTTACTTATAGACCACACTTTAGCTTCATTTTTAATTAAATGAATTTGTGTGTGAAATAAAAAAAAAAAAACAAAATACAATAAACAAGTTTCAAATTTGACCGATAAGATTTAATTTGATAGGAAGCTAAGATTGAGTAAATAATTAAAAATAACAGCACGTAGGTATTATTGATTTACGCTTCAAAATTCCTTTGGAAATCTTAATAAAAATTACTACTATTAAGTTTAACTTTACTTAAACTATATACTTAACTGTTTAATTCCTTACAAAACTTAGTCAATAGATGCTTTTAACTTATCGTTATTATAATACACTTACTTGTTTATCAAGATGTTTAGTAAAACCGAGATTGGCTGCCAAATAATCAGTCATGGCAGCCGTCGTATCGCTTTTTAAACCTCGTAACAGCGCAAATACTCTGAGAGTCTCTCGTCCAGTCAATTCGCCAAATACCGCATCGAATTGTGGGCAATAACCTTTAATAAAAACAAGCTATAGACCGAGGATGAGTGATTGCAGCAAACTATAGATTCATACCTGAACAGAAACTATTTTGGAAATTTTTTAATAATATTTTGATATCTAATCTGAACTAAAAGCGTACTAAATAAAAAAACTACACCATATATACTTATGAACTAATTTAAATAAGTTAATTTTTATAATTGTTATATATGTAAGTTATAATTAGAGGGTAGTTATCTAAGTCTTTTATGTGAATCGTATAATGGTAGGTGACTACCGCATGGTCTGGCAGTCGTTAACAAGCTCGATAAATGATCACACTCAAGAAGCACTTTTATTTCCATAACTACGACATACACATCAATAATATTCAAAATATCTATAATAAATAAATATAATATGAATCATCTATAAATCATAATCATAAATATCTATAATATGAAACATATTATTTATAAGCGATACATAATTTAAAATAATATATTTCAGATAATTGTTTATTCTACGACAACACTGTTGCCGTCTTAGTACCTGAATGTGGAAATGAACTATAAAGTATATAATCGGAGTAAATCCATACTCATAAAGAACTTCAATATTTGAAGAATTTTGGCACTTATTATATCGTGTAGTTGAAAAATATATTACCTATATTCTCATGCACTTTTCTAAGATTACTTCGTACTGAAAATCCTTTAATAAATGCATCACCAAAGGACACTGTCTCATCACCCATCAGCATTTTGAATGTAGTGGTTTTCCCTGCACCGTTCACACCGAGAAGACCAAAACATTCGCCTGAACCTACGCCTAAAAATTAACACCCACATTTAACCTCAACATTTGACTTGACCTGACTGATCGCAAATAAAGATACATTCAGATTCATTCAAATAAAATCAGTAAGCTACTTACTAAATGAAACTTGATTAACAGCTAAATGATTTTTATAATATTTAGTTAGAGATGTTGTGACTAAATTTTGTTCTGTAAGAGAAGCACGTGTTAATTGTTCAACGTGTTCTCTTTCATCTACCACGTCTGCATCCATCAGGCTCTCATCCAGAGGTGGTCCTTCGCGGCGTCTAGTAAACATCTGGAAGGGAAAATGTAAAATATTTGTTTCAGAACACGCTTCTAATACCAAATCCCTATCACGGTCATGAGTTTGAGTCCGTAAAGTAGATACTAGTAATGTCCACAATGCTATTTTTAAAAAATCTTCAAATTAAGTTTAAAATATTCAAAATTGTAAGTTTGACAAAGTTTAATAATTGCAAGAGAGGAATAATACATTTTGTTCTACGTGGAGATCGTTCCATTGGAAAGTGAGGTAATGCGTATACGTTAACTAATAGAAACTTACCCTTTGTAAAACTCTGTATTCTATTAACATAAGAATGGTCCACAATATGATACAACTACCAATCATAGCTGTCATATACCGTAAGATACCAGGTTCTTCCCACAAGAAATAAGGATCTTCTGGTACTAAAAATAAAAACAAATGACTAAACAAAATACACAAACTGTAATTTTTCATGTTGTTCAAATATCGCGTACATTATATTAACACAAAAAAAAATCAAAATTACTCACTACAACACATTTCAAAATTTGCTTTACACAAGGCCTCCATTGTACATTCATCCACGTTGTTCATCATGAAAAGAAAATTGCATAACTCCATGCAGTACCAGTTTGTTAGTCCAATTGAGTTCAATTGCCTGAAATAATTTTAGTAATGTCATGACATGCAACAGTCTGCGTGCAATATTGCGTGCATAAGCTCCGTCTAGATTGACAGGGCATACTCCTCTCGTTATACCAAACAATAGTGTTTGTGTTTGTGTTGTGTTTTTTGACAACAAACGATTGAACTAATTTTTAAAAAACTATCAAGAATAGATGAAACCAAAAAATAATACCTGGTGGAAGTAACAAGGCCATAAAGAGGTACAAACTGAAGAATCATATCAAGTATATATGCAACATGCTCAGTATCAAGACCTGGAGTGAATAACGTCTCAACTATCTGAGATCCCATCATACCTGAAAATTAGCCACAGAAAAATTAAATACTATATAGTAAAATGAACTGCATCACATTATAACTGTGAATCCCTTTAACATAAACAGAATAAATACGTACGCATATATACGCTACCGAACACGCGTATTAGGACAAGGACCGCACAAACATGTAACATTCAAACCCAAAACAAGACCTCATTATTTTATTAACATAATAACATTACATTACGAATATTATTTTGACCAGGAGTCGAATCCATGACCACTGTGTAACATATATAAAGTTTTAGGTAGATATTATTGTCATCAATTAAACTGCATGCAAGAGATTAATCTCGTTGTTGCAGTATGCCATTCATAATTGATTTATATTCCAGTTATTTACGATATACATATATTATTAGCAGTAATAGAAGTTTTCATTTGTTAATAACTTACCAAGTAATAAATTAATGAAGAATGTGATAACAAATCCAGTTGCCGGTTTAGCAAACATAAGTGAGAAAATATAGTTGAGCGGCATCATTGCAGCTCCATACAGCATAAATACAAGGAACAACCTTCCTGTAAAGATTATAAAATCCAAAATTAGCAAAAGAATGACCTACTCTACATGATATAAGAAAACTATACGAACCAAGTTCAATGGCAGTAGATAGTCCAATAACTTGGAAAGCAGCACACGTAGCTAGAATAGTGCTTGAAATTATCAAAAACCAAAACCAATCGAACAAGGCAGCTGCTCCCCACAAAGTGGCTGGTTCAACTCCTGCAGCTTTTTGGAGTAATTTCGCTCGGGATACACGTTCCTACAAAGCAATATAAGAAATGCTTATAATAACTGCTATCTGCATCTCTATGATATAAGCTTTCTGCGCTCATTAACCGCTCCACTTCATGAGAAGGAAGGAAAGCGGTAAAAAATGGTCTAAAATATTCTCTAATTTTTTACCTTGATATAAAAGAAGAGGAACACAGCAGTGGCCATTGCAATACTGCTTCCTACACCAGAAGCCAATTGCATAGCCATCATTGTTACCAGCATTTGGAAATCCGTCTGCACAAAAAGAAACCAGCATTAGAAATTAACATTTGATATATATTAATTCAATCACAATGATTGCATTATAATAACTAAAATAAATACCTGATCAGCGTAAGCAGCTTCTAATGGATGATTGAAGACATTAATAGTTGCATTGGGCCTGATTGCACGTAATATTGCCGAATGCACTGTTGCTAACGATATAGCAACATCATGGAAACCAAAATTACTGAACCAAGCTGTAGCCGATTTCTCGTCGAATGTTGCACCGATCACCACTCTATTACGAATGTGCGCCATCATTGCAGGTTTGGCTCCCTACAATTTATGTAATTTCATATTAGTCTGCCAAATAAAGTTCATGATCCTTGTACCGTAAGAAATACAAATAAAATGGCCAAGTTAGAATTTGGTTAATGAAGAAATTGGTCAGGATATTGGAAACGTTTAGTTTAAAAGATTTTATGGGGCATTAAGATTACTTTAATCCGATATTTCAAAAGCTGTTGAGTTATTTGCGGTTGTAGTAAAACTAATTTTGTTTATATTGTTTGTCCCTGTTGTCAGTAAATTAACAAAACCACTCTTGACGATTTTTTATTTTATGAAGGTAAGCTTAGTTTGGCAGTAGAAGCTACTGGTGTTTAGCGGGCTAATAGTTATTTCAAATTTGTCAAATCACGTTTGCGATTAACCCAAGATAGTATAAACTTCCTGATATAAAATTTACTAGCGAGTACAACTGTACTTAAAGTGCTTACAATTGAACAACCTAATCTTTGAATTATCATAGATTAGCAATTATTGTTTTATTGGAGCGAAATGACGTTTCTTTATCTAGCAATATAACTATGGCTAAGTCTTTTTAAGAAAGTTTCCGAGCCTATAGCTCTAAACATCCATATCAAAACATACCCTTTCCAAATAGTAATCACTAAGCGATTGGTCTTCAATAACTTTAATAGCCATTGATTCAGGGTCGGCTTCTTCAAATATCCCTCTATAAGCACTTGCAGCATTCGCACCTAATGATGCTTTGTCAGAACCATTGAATTGTACCCAAGTTTCTGTATTTGCGAAGCTAGAAGTTTAGATAAAATACGATTTTATTATACTGAAAAAATTTAGAAGGTATTTTTATAAAATGATCACAATTTTAGAATTAACTATTTTAATTTAATATTCTTCTTCGTGATTAAACTTTGAGTTACATAAAATGTTAGATATTTCGAAGTTAAAATAAATAACCATAATTCAAAACACTTACCCCTCAAACAATGTTAAAGGACGTAATCTAATCTGTTCCACGAAAGTTAAAGCATAATTCAAAACGAAAAGAGTTGCACTAATTTGTAATATTGGTACTAAAAGTTGTACAATAACTAAACCGTATGACCTAGACCACACGATCCACAATTTAAGCCACATAGTCCACACATGTTGTGTCCATAACCTGAAGCCTGTCACTACTGTATCTTTTCTAAATACTGAAACAAAAATAAAAAAGGTTTAGAAATATTTTGAGAAGCATAATTTCTAAAAATCATAATCAAAATAATTGTGACTCGTCTATACGCATTATTAAACTCATATCATTTATAATCAATTGTTTCAGGCGTTACTTTGCGGAAATCCATATTAAAGGAAATTATTTAAAATTCGAGGCGAAGCCAAAGCGACAACACGTATCCTGATGATGCCACGTGAAATGGCGAAACGCGTCGAGACAAGTTATTGAATGTTGGTTATTTTTCTTCATCGACCTAATGTAGCAGGAATTATAAGCAAAATAATTTTAAATAATTTCCTTTCATATCATTTATATCGCCTTGATATAAATCATTTTGGCTCACGTTTGTTAACAAAAATAGACTCGTCTATAAAAATATTGATTATCTATTAAAAACTAAAAGTTTTCAATCACTTACGGTCTTGATGAGATGAATCCAATTCGGATGCAAGCGTGTCATTCAAGGTGCAATCGCTTGCAGTTAAATTATCATCAGAATCAGTTGATAGTGGTGCAACATCCGAACCAGCGCTAAAATTAATTTACAAAATTAATATTGAATTGGGTCTTTTTTCAGTCGTCAAGAATATACTTACGACATAAATACATCCTCCATTGTTGTAGGATCAAGGCCATAATTCTTGTATCCAATTATACCGCTGTTATTTTCTAAATCTTTTAATATATCTTCAAAAGCGTACGAATATTCATTAGTTAGACCATAGGTTAATTCCGTTCCTAAAATATACAGTGACTTATAATTGTGTTAATATCTCGGACTTGGCAACATCAATTGAGGATGTAATTTCGGCTTTCATAGGTTTATAGTTGGCTCCACTAGGATATCAAAAAGTGCGATATTAGGTAAACCAAGTAAAAACAACTTTATAGTAATACAAACCTCGATCCTCTTTAACCATAACACCAGGAATGTATTTAGCAATAGTTTTAGTGCACGTGGCTTCATTAAAGTTCTCAGTTTTAACCACAACTAATGTGTAACCAACTCCATAATGCTGTTTCAGGAAATACGGCGATCCGACACATTGCAAACGGCCACTTGCCATTATAGCTACACGATCGCCTAATATATCAGCTTCGTCCATGAAATGGGTTGTTAATATCATTGATCGACCTACAAACATAAACTGATGTGAAAATTGACCATTGATAAACTTTTTTTTTCTTTAGTAGTCTAGAACTGCACTCCGCTAGTGTTAAAGTGTGATCCGTTAGCAATAACAAATGCTATCGTTCTAAAATATTTATAAGCCGACTGTTGTCTCCTCTATGAGACGAGTATGCAGATATTAGTAAGGAACGCTTCTTTCAACATATTCCAGAAGTAAACCTAATACACAACTAGACCTCATGGATGTTGCACTCGAAACTGATGGTATTACCCCGAGAAAGCAGACTTAAACCATAATATCTTAAACCTACTTATATTGTTCTTGAAATTTTTTATATAATTTCAAATACATTAATCAAATTTATCATAATTAAAATTGATAATAACTTCTTCTTCACCTTTCTTCTCTTTCTGCAGCAATTCCCATAAAGCTCGTCGGGATGATGGATCCATGCCAGATGTTGGTTCATCCAGAAGTACCACTCTAGAGGCGCCACATAAAGCCACGCCCACTGATAAACGACGCTTTTGTCCCCCAGACAAACCCGATGATCGATAATTGCGCTGTTATCAGAAAATTTCTTTGTCCATAATTTGCGCGATTTTTTATATCACGTCTCGATTGATTAATATTTTGTATCCTTAATTATAATCATATCTATATTGTCTTACATATGAATTAACTTACGTGGTACATGATTAATAAATAACAAATTTAAAAATTGAAATTAACTGTATTTGTTTATTTTTCTAATAGATAACTCTTCTACGAATCATACTAGCTTAAAATTACGTTGTGTTTGTATACTTTGGATGTATCCATAGGTTTTTTTTTCTTCAATCAGTGAGAGAAACGCTAAATTATACAAAATAGCATAATGAAGACAGAATCATGAATCCAAATCAATGAAAAAGATTTTGTATACATTCTTTTTTTGTACAATAACGCGTCGTCACACGTGCCAGCTTAGTAGGATGGCTCTTCACACTGCGCTTTGAGGATCCTAAATTGTAGGACTGCGAAAATATGTAGCTGTTATGTACTGTTATTTAATTATATTACCTTATCTTGAAGTTCGAGTTTCTCAATAATACTGTCAACATCATCGTATAGTTCGTTTCCAGTGAAACCCTTTAGCCTTGAAAAGAATTCCACATGTTCTCTGACAGTTAGTTCGTTAAATAATACATTGTGTTGTGGACAGAGACCGATATGAGCTCGAGCTGTTAAAGTTTGGCTGCCTATGTCATAGCCATTTATTAGAACAGAACCTTTTGTGGGCTCTATGTTACCTAAAACATTGATATATTAAATAAATTAGCAACTGTACCTCCAATGTATGACAGGCTATAGGCATAATAAACCGTGCGTATTTGCAATTCCAAACACACACAAATGTAGGTGGGGATTACATTTTAACAACAAGACTTGAAATATCCATGTCATTGTAAATAACAAAAGAGCACTGAAAAGCAAAATTTCATTTGTGTTCAGTGTTGCCAATAAAACAGTGTTTCATTTCCTGTATTTAGGGGAAATTGTGTCATCATGCCTATACAAATCAGGGCGAAGACCCACAAACTTATAACTTTGGGTGTTACGAAATAAACATGTATTCTTTAAATAATATTATATTTGCAGTATATATTTATTAATAAATAGATAAACCAATAAAAGAATTAAAATATATAGTTGTATAAACATAACAACAAATTTTGTTTATATGTATGCGAGTACGTAATGTGTACACTAATATAATAATTAATAGTAATTTGGATGCGCGACGAAGGTCATCTAAAAACATTAATTGCAAACATATAAAGTAACAATACGAAAATATTCAACCCTTAAAGGGTATCAAGACGCGTGCGCATGAAAAATAAAACTTACCAGTCAACATTGAAATTGTGGTGGATTTTCCAGCGCCATTGTGTCCGAGCAAGACAGTTATTTGATCTTCATATATATTCAGGGATAAATTATCAACAGCCGTGTTCGCTTTGAATACTTTGGTTAGTTTCTGCACAAACAAAAATCGCTTATGGCCACTCCATTTTTACACTTTTTCATATTCAAAAGGGTTAATAATAATATCAAAAAAGACTATATGATTAATGTATATTATATAATCAATTTATAACATTTTATCTTGTCAGTAATTTTATATAGTAATTGTTTGATATGCCCTAACAGAATATCGCATCAACAATTAATTAATTGTTCTGACAACCTTGTATTTATGACGTAACATCCAATTTAACTGAACTGAGTAATATCTAAGAAAATAAAAATCATTTTATTCAGTCTTGCCAAAACCATTAATCGAACAAGAGATTTTGAAACCTAGGATTAATTCTCTAACTAAAGTAACAAAAAAAAAATAGTTCATTAATATTTGCGAATAATCTAAAACAAATTACATTACATTGATAACAAAAAAATATTTTAAATAAAGAAAGAAAATTGTGAGGAATGATTATTGAAACATTGAGTCAATATTTATTGTTATCGACGGAATGTTAAATAATGTAACATAATAGTATCTTTAGTATTTCAGCCAATCACAAAGCAGATAGGTCTATGTATCTATATCGTAATAGATAATTCATCAGTCAGTACATTTAGTGGAAATATTAGTTACTACAAAAATATCAGATAACATGCTTTTGTATATATTCGGCATGATATTGCAGAAATGTTATCTTTTATGTACGAAAATGTTAATATTATTTTTATTATGGTGGTATAAAATTTATTGTCCTTTATAGAAATTAAATTTAAACAATATGTCTCAATCGCGTAACGTTTAAAAAGTATAATGTTTATAAAAAATATTACATACTTATTATCCGTGTTTCCACATTTACAAAATAGACAAATTTGAAATTACTTACAGAGATATTAACTCCAATGGGAAGATCGATGGGATCTTTTTCCATAATAATTTCATGTTCATTATCAAACCCATCAACACTTTTATCTGTAAATAATATAATAATAATATTGTTTATCGTAAAATTGATTTATCGATTAACTCGTGTTAATTCCGTATTTACAACGTCACATAAAAAAAAGAAAGGAAATATGAATTAGTAAGAAAAATAACGACGTAAATTTTTCGTAGAAAAATTTGAAATAGTAATCATATCTCCGGGAGGGACTGAAGAAAAAACGATAACTGCATTTTTTTTAGAATATAATTTGAAATTGGAATACAATTAAGTGAGAATAACTTGGCTTCACATGAATATAAAACATATCATATTTTATTTCAATTAATTAGTAATTTAAGAATGAACTTACCTGATTGGCGTTTAGAACTGGGAAACCAGAATGAAGGTTGGAAGGGGAAATACCAAGGCCTTGGTACACCCAAGGCTCCAGGCTTTACTTGTTCCAAATAAAGTGCGACTATCATGTATATTATACAGTTTAAAACCATCATCAGAACCACATGACCGAAGAGGAATCTGCTCGACTCTGGCGTTACTGATGTGAAGAAGTCACCCCATTGTAGTCCTTTAGGGAGAATATATATTTTGCATTGGGTTAATATATACTACAGAAACCATGTCGTTATATTCATAGAGTAGTGCGTAAATCAAATAGGATACCATAAATTACTAACCAAATAATAGTATTCGAATATTTTAATACTAATACACATAATACATGTCGTGTATAGAGTAGTAGTGACTGACTAAAATGCTTTAGTTCACAGCACTAATAATATAGATGTACTAACATTGTTCCTGGTGCTTCTCTAGTACATATGACTCAACATATTTTAATTATTTTAAATGTTTTACAATTTCTAATCGCATAATGAAAAATTGATTAATATAATTTAGTATTCGATATTTATTTAGCAGAGGCCTATAGTAATTTTATCATACCCGTTACATTCCATCATAGAATTAAATATGATGAACGAATGTGCTACTATTTTTTCTGTGCTATGGTTATACCTTACATTGCATATTATTTTATTATTTGAGTATACAATTTAAAAAATTGATACATTCATTGTTTACCAAAATCTAGTCTGTTTTACTAATATTTTAAGCTGTTTAATCTACATTGATTAATTTAAGAATGATTCATAAAAGATGACAAGTATTATTGAAGACTTGCGTAGTACGAGATAATTTTACTTTTAAAAAACTCTAACATGCTTAACCTGAATATACATATATAAATAATAATTATTACTTAAAGGAGGCAGAGTTTAATCATTATAGCAGTAAAAAGACAGTCAGAACTTTTGCTTCTCGGTTGTTGTTTCAGTAGCTTCAGTAGCGACTTACCGCCAGTAGCTTCCGAAGCCAATATAACTTGAAACCCATACGCCATAGCCGAATTAATACTAAGACACGTGGCGGCTTGCACCGCTGTAGACATAGACACGTCCATAGCCAAGAAAAATGCAGGCGCATATGTCAAGAACCAGATTACACCAGTAAATACTGCCGCTGTGTTCGCTATAAAATAAATAATAATAATAATGAAACTGTATTGTTGTTGGTTGCATTTGTTGTTTTAGAATTTGGCCCTTAGTGAGTCATGTTATTGTTGATCCGCTACGCTTAAAAGGCTTGAAATACCAGAAAGATAAATATCATTAGGAGGCCTATGTCCAGCAGTGGACGCCTCCTATGGGTGATATGATGAAATATTATTAATTGTTTGATTTTATTCGGCTTACTGTCGCGTTTATTTTAATTATTTCGTGACAAAAAAAAATATTTTCGCGAATAATCTTAGAAAATACTCTAATAGTAAAAAAAAATATAATTCAAAAATGTTCAATAAATCTGTTACCTGTAGCAAAAAATCCGCTCATCATGAAGCAAAAGAAAATCATACAGGCCATATACAACAATAGGAAAAAGAGTAATACTGTCCAAGGTGTGTTTGTGAATACAGAATAATCATTAAAACCTTCCTCATTGGTGAACCAATTTACCTGAAAAAGACGTAAATTATGGTTGGCCCTTTGTCAAGACGTATTTTTTATTATATTTATGTCAATTGTCATATGCATTCAATTGTTTTTGCTGCCTTAAAATACAACAAATAAATTAATTTAAACCGCACAGATCTTTGCCGTATTATATCTTGACCTTGGGCTTAAAGTTAATGCGCCTTAACACTATTTATGTAAGGTAGTTGTAACAGTTAAGTAGATACATTAAAATTAATTTCATAAGAAAATTTTATTAGCTATTGCTTTTTCGTAAAAACATTAAATCATGGTCCTTCGAACCGGACTTATTTATACAAATTAAATATATAAATAAAAAGTAACGTGAGAATAATGTGGGATAAAGTTATACATTATAATTTTTTTAATTACCTTTAATAATACTACCATCAAGATGGCGATTATAATAAGAAATATGAATTGTTTACAAAACCAAGCAACCCAATGTAACCATGTCGGAAGACCCATTATTTTCATTGATTCCTAAAACAAATATACATTTATTTTTATTATTTTTTGAATCGACAATTTGAACCTTGAAGCCCATCAAGGTCTTTGAAATTAGTTAAATAATATATGAATTACGATTGTATTTTTTTTACTTCACCTGATGTTATGCCAGCTTAAAGAGTGGACACTATCTAGATTGGCAGAGCAAACTCTAAGTATTAGCTTTATTCGATAACCCAAATCGTATAGTTGATGAATGACGCATTAATTATTTAATTAATTTGATATGTGTGTGTGTGTGTGTATATACTCTGTTATTATGTATTTTGTTTTTTATTAATTAACTTTGCGCCTCTCCCAATGGTTACCTGGCAGAGAACACCAAACAATTAAGCTTGCCATTGTTCTAATGTTTATGTTGTGCAATAGTTTTTAAAATTTTTGTGTATTAACCTGCCATTGTCATATGAAGAAATGACGGCTGAGCGCCCTGAGCGGCTATATTTCTACTTAAATCAAGTAAAACTCATGCTTGTCGATTGAAACGCGTCAAGTCTAATACATTTCATATACAATGTTTAATTTGTTGCGTAAAAATTAATAAATAATAATAATAAATACCTTCAAATGTAATTCTTTTTCCAAAGTGACGGCTTTCACAATATTAACAGCGGTATAACTGAAGCTCAACATGACAAACATGGGGAATAAAAACTGTAGTACTTCCACGGCCATATCCTCTTGGAAATTCGGGTGTGGATATCTCTGAATGTTAACATCGAATCTTGAAATGTTTTCGCCAGTCAGATTTGATATTAGTTGAGTGGATATTATATGTTGCAGCGCAATAAACATTTCGAATACGTAACCTGATGAATAGAATTTTATTTATGTACAATGATGTATAAAACCAATATAGAACAACTTTATACGTTTAAACAAAAATATTTATATAATATATCCAGAAAAAACAATAAGAAAATTACTTTTGTCTATATATTTACTGTATATTGATTTTACACGGCTTATAATTAAAGAGAATTTTTAAAAATGTTTAAAATTTACCTGGATCAGAACCGCCTCCGGGAAACCGTCCCTGCCTGGGACCAGGATTAGGAAAAACAGGAAAAACAAGATCTGTTCTCCAAGATCTGCCACCTTGATGAAAGAACGAATTTAAACGAGGTCGTTCAGGGAATCGTAAAATATATGAAATGTCGTCTTCTAATTCAGTTTTGCCTAAAACAGAGACGCAATTAATGGTAAAGCTATAAAAATATTATGAAATAAATAAGTAATTGTTTGCACTAACCATACATCGAATCGCTGAATTGTACCGCTGCAATGACCATACGAGTAGCATTTTCGTTCTTATAAATACTTGTCAAATTCGAACTATGATCATAGGATTCAATTCGGATTAAATTTCTTAGAAATTCTTCGATAACACTAGTATTAAAATTGGGAAGATTGTCTATAAAGTCTGGTAAATTTTCTACAATTCCTGGAGGTAAATTGTCTACTATGTCTGGCGGTAAGTTTTCTATTATTCCTGGTAAATTTGATTCTCTTATTGATATAATCCAGCGTATAATAGCCACTAAATTTAATGCAAAGAGAGAGAGCGCCGATCGAAACATCACATCTTCTAAAACAGGACTTGTTGGGGAATACGCTATTGACATTTGACCTATTGACATGTTTGCTCTGAAACAAAAGAGAATTCATATGTGTAGCTTAATTGAACCAAGGTCGTATCACTATATATGTTTTGTGTGAAATAAAATCCTTTAAGAATTCCTGTCACTTTTTAAAATTAAGTAAATAAATATTATGATTTAAGTTTGCTTTATAATAACAGGAACGAATAAATTATCGATAATTTAAGAGATTATATAAGTAACAACATCCTATGGCGGGACTTGTCTGATGGAAAAATGATCTTTTTCTGCCATTTAACCAATCAATTCCACCTAATGTTATGCTTGAGTGCGGTTCTTGGGCGAAGACAACTATTATCACAGACAGGTGTCTACGTACAACAGTCGCCTTCAACGGTGAGAAAAGACAAAGTTCAAAGTTGTATCAGTCTAAATTAAAATTAATGAAATTTATAGACAAAAAGATACAAGAAAGATCCCTATTCATCATAAATTAATCTTCTCCGAATTATCAAGTTGAACACCTGTTGTTGAAGGTAATTATTAGATAAACAAACTTCATAGTGTTAATTAGTACTCTTGTACTGAAATTTACTTTATAGAAATGATTTAAACGTATATGAAAAGAACAGTTCTTCATTTATATTGGTAACACTTGTATTTTAATTTTTTTCATTCCAATTAGAACAAATAAGACGGCATGAGTTCTATGACTCGCTACTGGAGAACTTCTGAGCATTACCAATTTTTATACCCCCATCTTGAAAAATCACAAAATTAGAATTTTTGTTAGATGGATCGGAGCCTAGTCAACTTTGGAAACCACTGACTTAGTGAATAAATAACTTGTTCATATGTCAAAATATAGTAGCATATAGTTTATATCAAAGGCAATATGTAGTAAGATGTCCATAATAAACGTAATAAAACTAGCACTCTAGTAAGTTTACGTTGGTAGAGCAGAAAGAAAAAAATAACTAATATAGTGACAAATATATGTATGTATTTCTCTTGTGCTCTGCCAACGCGCATCATGACTTATTACACGGTCGAATACTAAAACGTTATTCAAATTTGAAGGTTGACTAATTTTGAACAGTTCGTCTCTTTCGTTTGCCATTTAAATGAGAGAGACAAATGAAATATAATTAACTTCACAATTTTAAATTCATTTTAAACATGTAGTTTGTGCTCTACAGTTTTAACATTCGGCGAGATCGCGTCTGCCCTCTTTCACACAGAATCATCATACGAATGTATATAGGAACATCTCAGAGTCTCTAATATTAATTTTAACATTGAAAACGGAACTATTTCGGGAAAAAGTATAAAAAATATTACTATTATAAGAATTTATTTATTTATTTATTTGCATAGAAAAAGAATTGCTTACAAATTAATTGTATTTTTAAATTTTAATATCAGCACAGCGGTCTTTGTCACAGTTCCTGCGAAAAGCGGGATGCTGCCGTGGGAGTTTAGCATTTTTGGAATTAACACTAGAACTACTAACCGGTCAATATGACCGGTTTCAAAAATTCTTCACAAGACTTTTATATACAACCCTACTCGTTATTTTTTATAAACGATTCTATTATTTACAATTCTACAATCAATTTATTGAATTATATTTAATACTTTGCACGCACATTCTCTCTCATTTTGACCGATTGGTAAAAATAGGTCATATTGACCGGCTCGTAGTTCTAGTGTTAAAAACCGTAGCATAAGATAGGTATGTCAAAATTTTAAAAAAATTCTCGAATATAAAAAAAATATTTATTAAATTTCTCTAAATATAATTATTGCGATTATTTCCTCATTATAATCTCTGCTGATATTTAATACGTACCTACATAGATAACATTTTATATGAAAATAATATTTTAATAGCCTAGTTCATGGTTATGATGTTTTATTATTGTGTCCGTATGCTGACTGAAATGATTTGAATAACAAAAGTTCATTAATGATCAATATGGGCACTTTATGATCGTTGTTAATTCAATTAATGTTTGACAGCTTAGGTTCTAACGATTCTTTGTTTTTGTGATGTATTAGGACTTAGATAGCGAACGTGATTTAAATAATTTAAAAGTCTTTATGCGATTATTTTTGTTATGTTGGAATTGATTATTAGTAAGAGTACGAAAAGTAGTTTTAACTAATATAAATATTCCAAATACATACAAGAAAACTCATTGTTTTTTATTTATTATTATTATTTATTAAATTGCAAATATACACTAAACATACCGCAATAGTATGCTTCTGAAGATATTGAAAAGTCGCGGTTTGAAATAATGAAAAATTCTATTATAAACTTTAAACTCGTAGGTAATATTGATTGAAATAATTTTTAAAAACGCCTATGCATAAACAAATATCACTGTTTTTTTTTGCAATAAAGAATTTATTTATTTATTTATTTATTTAAAAATATATTACGCTCTGCATACAAGGATGTTTGTTTTGTACTATATTTTTGGGGAACTGGTGAATTTGCACGCATTATCTGAATACCAGTCTTATGGTTTAGAAATGTCTCGCAAACCGCATGCGGTAAGTAAATGCGTCATAAAACTTATAATTAGGTATATTAAAGTTACGTCCGAAGTCCAATTTGGTGCAAATTTTTGCGTCCAGCAACCGAAACATTTGATAAAAGACGATAAATTCAAAACCTATCATGTTATCTGCGAATCTGCGTGCGTAATAATTATTTTGATGTGTTATAAAATAAAGAAAAATACATTTGATTAATTATAATTAAATGTATGAATGTTATAAATTTATAATAACTTTCCTCCATTTTTAATTAGTTGTTTCAGGCGTTACTTTGCGGAAATCCATATTAAAGGAAATTATTCAAAACTATTTTACTTATAATTCCCGCTACAACATTCAGTAATTTGTCTCGACGCGCTTCGCCACCCCACGTGGCATCATCAGGACACGTGGGGTGGCGAAGCGCGTCGAGACAAATTACTGAATGTTGTAGCGGGAATTATAAGCAAAATAGTTTTGAATAATTTCCTTTTCTCCATTTATCATATTATATAAAACAACCTCCACAAGCACTTCCTACATAAACAAAAGAACAAAATCCTCTGACATAATTATTTAGTATATTTTGTAAAATATCTTATTAAATTATTTATATTATTATATTATATTTATTAGTGTAATCATTTATTAATAACCCAAATTATTTGTGAATTATTTTGTATTTAATTTTATTATTTTATTTTTCTGCACTATTTACAACATCACCGCTCACATCTCCCAAAGTTTAACTGACAGAAAATGCCTAAAGGTATTAAGTTCGCCTTTTGTTGTGCAATAAAGAATTTATTATTATTATTATCATAAAAATTAAACTAATACTTACAATATCCCGAAAGTTTGATTATTGTCGATGCTGTGAGCCGGTAGGGATGGATAATGAAACGTATGTCTGTAAACGGGTTCTATTTGTGACCGCAAGATAAGTACCAGAGCCATGGTACCCACTGGCAACAGAATCTCTGCAGCAGTCTGAGCATGTTGTCTCCATTGTATTAAAAAATTCTTCCACATCAACAGTTTAAATTTAGCAAAAGCACTAGTCTTCCTTACTTCCTTCATTTTTTACACAAAAACCGTCACCACATAATATTCTATTTTATTTTCACTTTAGACGAGCGTCCTCAACATTGGCGGTGTTATCTGTGAATGAAACAATATCACTTATATCTTCGTATCTATTTCAAATTTGCAGATAAACTTAATTTGCGTGTTTTCACGCCTCGTGAGTCATTGTTGCACCTGTAAAATACTAAAACATGTGTTAGGTTAGTTACGTTAGTGCAAGTTACAGCGCCAACATTCTGTTTCATACTGAACTATGTATAATATGTTATAATAATTTTGACATGACAATGGTTGTTACGTCCTTTTTGTTTTTAGTGGGTGAAATTACGTATATAGATTTTATAATTACTACTATATCTATAAATATTACGTACCTATATATATATGAGATTATAAATGAAGAGCTACGATTGTTTTAGGCATAGGGGAGACCGAGGCGAATCGGATCACTTTTTCTTTGAAAGTGAGAAAATCATACTAAAATGTAATATAATTACTTTTTATTGATGTCATAGTAGTAATTAATTATTCAGCTATGTTATAAAGATTATGAAACTTACATCGCACATAAATTCTCATATCTAGTAACAAAAAACTGAAAACATAAAAATATCCGATTCGCCCCAATTTCCGGGGCGAATCGGATCGAACATAACATCTTACTAAATTTAAAGTTTAAACTTTGGAATCATTAAGAAATTTTAAGTAATGAATATTGAGATCCACTTTAATTATTGCCACATAAATCACATATATAATATCGGCACTTTTTAATGGCACCTATATATATCTGTTATAAATGTATGAATATTTCTGAACAACTTAGTAAAATAAATTTATTTCAATTTAACAATATCACTTAGAAAACAATCACGGAAAACTATTTCTGTTAATAACAATTTATAAATAACATTTTTCTTTTTATGATGAGGAAAAGCATTTAAAAATATTTCTTTATTATACTATAACACTTGCCTTGGATTCGTTATTATCAGTTTATTAGATATAGATCACCTCGATGGTATTGGTATCTATTTAAGTAGTAACTCTCAAAAAATCGTTTAGGCGTTTCATCAATGCGGCTACAACGCGAGCACTACAGCTGCTAAGTAGCATGTCGTTGTTGCTCTGCGGTGCCGACGTATTCGTTGAATTTGAAAAATTGTATTATTATTACAATTGCAAAATATATATATTAATAAATATTATTTAGTTTTTCTTCTTCTTTTATTAATCGCTTCAGATATTTATTAAAGACAATTCTACCAACGTCGAGTAGTCGGACAAAAACAAGAAAGACTTTTTGACATGAGGGTTTACGTGTGAATTAAAATTTAATTATTTTATTGGGTTACTGCCCGACTACTCGACATTGGCAGAATTGTCTTTAATAGATATCTGAAGCCATTAATAAAAAAAGAAGAATAAGGAAAAGATAATTTATGGATAGATTTATAAATGCCTTTCTAATACAATTATTTTCTTCATAACAACTAGTAATTAATTTTTAAAAAATATTAGCGCTACCATTATATTATTTAAAAGGTCATAAATTTGCGATATGTTATATCTAAGTTAATGTGAATGATTCACAGATGCAGATAAAATAATCTTTGAATCAGATAAATTGATTTCAAGCATTATGACGAAATATGAACTAAAACACACAATATAAATAGGTGGATATATTAGTCAGTTAGTGATTTATGAATCATATCTACAAATGGGGGAACTCTTATTTATATCAATAGAAAATTAAAAAATAATACAAATTATGAGCTTCCATTTACAAATTAAGATTGTCTGTATTAGTTTAGAAATTACCACGACATGATTTAAAAGATGTGTCAATTAGTATGTATCTAGTTCTCGTCTTACGGCTGTCAAAATTTTGACACCATTCTTCGTTATACCGATCCGTTTTACATCGCGGGCGGTGGGGGAGTTGACGGATGAACGCAGCGCTAAATACAACTTATCCTTTATAAAAAAATGTGTCTCGTTTTACGTCCTTTCGTATCACTAGTCTCTGATACCTAACATGATGTAAAACCGAGGATTGTACATTTATTGTGTTATTTGTCTAGGATACATTATTTGAAGTGAAAACTTATTTCGTCGGAATAGTGGGAAGTACTTTTTAAAATGTATATTTCTGTAGTTTATTATAAAAACACGTAACATGAATTTTAAATTTCATATAAATTATTATAATTATGTATTCATTATATGATTTCAGTCAACCAGAATAATGGTCGAGGCAAATTTAAAAACCGTATAAAAATGTGTTTTAGCAAATAGATAGATACTTTATGGTACATTATAATACTTTTTGCTAATATAAAAAACATACTTACTTTAATTGCAGCAAAAGCCTAGTTTATTTTATATATTGCGTTTAATTTTTACCCATAATATTAATTCACTTCTAAACTGAATTTGTTATCGAAAAATCCATATTCTATTGGATAAGATAGATAACAAAATATGTTAAAATAGCATTTTTACCAATATTTTATGAAATAAATTCACATGAATTGTTTAAATATATTCTTTACGGAACACAATACGTAATACCTACATTTCGAGCGACTGTGTACCAGTTTGTTATTGAAATAACCCCCTACTAGGTAATCGATTAAAGAGGGGTGAGGTTTAAATACCTGTCTATCAAATATTCCTTTTGTTAATGTTAAACCAATCACATATAAAACTAAACCAAACTTAAAAGAAACATTCCTATTTTTTGTTTTCAAATTCGAAATTCAAAAATGTTTAAAACTAAATCGTACCTAGCGGATTTTTTGTGTGATAATGGTTTCTTCAAAACAAAAAACTGTTTCTGCTGTGGATTTCATGCTTTTGAGTGAACTAGGGATTAAAGCATAGAACACAGAAACATGGGCGTAGCCAACCATGGGCTCAGGGTGGGGCAACAGTCTAAAATAATATGTATCTAGCAAACTATAGCCTCGGTCTTACCCCGGTTAATTTTTTATGTGTCGACTGTTGAGTGTGAACTTTCTTACGTATTGTAGTTAATACGTAGATAATTACATTTTTTAGGTTTGATTAGGTACTTTACAGGTCAGAGCCAGGGTGGGGCAAGCGCCTACGTGAGCGTGCCTACGCCCATGCACAGAAACCATATCGTTGATAAAGATCTATGTACCATATTTCTATGAACATTATAACGTCAGTTTTACTCTAATGCTTACTGGATATTAAAGAACTTTTAACGCAATTTTTACTTAGCACTCTTAGAATAAATTATGTCATTAGTATCATTTGTTACGCAATTAAAAATCTCCGAACAAGACGCTTTTAAACGCCTACACTTTTGTATAAACACCACTAAAAACGAAAACAAAATAGATAATTATTCTTGATTGCTAAAAACGTGATACAATATAATAATATGCAATCATCTTGTGTCGTGTCGATAATTGCACAGTTATCATTACGTATAGCCATTATTGCATTATTTTAACGACTACTATTTAAGGTAGACAGGGATATAGATATCTAATACGAACCTCACAATGTACCTGCGTTTAAAAAAATTGCTTTCGCTGCTAATCAATATGCTCACTGATCAATTGGTGCATTTTTAAGATTGCCACATGGATCCCAAAAAGCATAATTCCTATGTAAGCTACAAGTAAAATGAAAGTAACTTGCAGATGTAGCCACAAAAAAAGGAATAAAATAAAACAACATAATTTTCTTAACGATTGTATTTAAAACAAACATTACATCTTCATTACTACAACTCCCTTAGTGATGAAGAAGGTGCAAATGACAGTCTGTGAAAACTAATCATATCTGATAGTTAATATTATTATATTTGTTGTTGAAGTGAGCAAGGCGCCCTCGCCGTATTGTTGTATTGATAAATACAATTGCATTTTTACAAGTTCAACTGTTCTAATAAGAACCTACTGATGAGAATAGAATAGTACTTAAAATAGTTTGCTTCAAGATATAAATCAAATTTAACAGAGAATGAATTAAAAACAAATTACTTATAAATGATTATATATATCATACATTTTATAACATCAACTGATCATTTGTGTTTATAGCATAACAATACTAAAATTACAAAGTGTATTACTAATAAATCCATTATTGCCATCTATAATGTGCATAAGCTCTATTAGCTTCACATAACTTATGAATGTCCAATTTTCTTTTGATAACTTGTCCAGTATTATTTGCAGCATCCAAAAGCTCCCAAGCAAACTTTTCAGGGAAATGGATTGTTCTTTCTTTATCATTTGTTGCATCTAAAAGCCATTTTATTGCTAAAAATAATGAACGGTTTTCTGTTATTGGACCAGGGACCTGAAAAATAGCTTTAAATTGTAATTTCTTGACTTTTGAAATGTACTCTTTGTAATTTGATATTGTAATTATTTAAACTAATAAATACCTGATAAGTAATACCACCTCTTTTAACAGGTGATAATTGCAATAAAGGTTTAGAGTTTTCCACAGCTTTATATAGTATAACTTTTGGATTTAATTCAATTTTAGCTTTCTGTTCAGGTGTCTTTGCCAAATGATAACGTTCAATTTGTGTTCTTTTTATAACTTCAAACCCTTTCTCAACTAAACTCCGGGCTAATTTTTTGTTACCCATTTTCATTACATGATTGATTACTTTCCTGTGAATATTAATAAACTAATTTTTAGTGGTTGTTAATTTAATTTGACATCTATGACCTAATTAAACTTTGTTTTTATATAGCCTCCAACTCTTCTAAAAATCGCAGAAAGTTCATCACTCTAATTGAGTAACAATAAAGTCACAAAACAATTGTTCAGTTCAGTTGTCTTTTAAGGTGTATTTAACTATATACAATTTGTCTACCTAGTCGTGACTTGAGATCAATTTGGAAGTAGCCAGGTATAGAGGAATCTGTAACCAACCTAATCAATGCACATTTGTTTTCTCAAGCCAATATAGTGGGAGTGACTATTGCTAAGATATTTTTTCCAGAATCGTGATTACTCATTAGTCTAGAATCGTAATTATTTACAGGTTACTCGTTACTTACTCTACAAGCGGATCATGATATAAAGAGCATGTTTCATATGCGGCTGGTGGTTTGACTGGAAGTAATGCATATTTTGATATGTCTCCACTTTCAATAAGTGGCTTTTGTTCCTCCTTCCGAAATATTGGGTTTTGGAAGTAATCAGGAAAACTCGTTGCATAATTTTTACTTATAATCACCATGCTACATCTGGAATATTCAATTATAGAACTTAATATAGTATTTCAGACTACTAACTTAACCTTAAACTTGTAACTAAATACTTTTGTTGGAAAGTTGAAAGATAAAAACTATAGTTATTATAATACAAATATATTATTAAGATGTTTATTTTCGTAAACCACTACAAATAATCAAATTACCTGGGAATCATGTGCATTCCGCCGGATAATCTTATACATTTATGAACACAATTAACAGTGCCTACAACGGTATTCATACTTATAATATGTTTAATTTATTTTTAAAAACTACACAAACAGTCACAATCAAGGAAATTAATGTTTTATGGTTGGTTAAATAACCATTAACCAAATATTTTCGGTTTTCTGCTCCGCGAAAGCAGTGACAGAGACTATAATAAACTATAAACTACGGCCATAGACTGTATCCATTAAACGTTATAAACCTAACATTGCTTTATATATTCCTTTTACTGACACCTAATAAATATTTATATAGTACCTTATACGAATACGAATTCAAAATTTTTAGCAAATATCTATTATGAATATATTAATACCTGCCAATATTTATTTTAAGTTTATACGGCTTATTTTAATATATATTATTAGTTTAGTCTTTTGGGTCTTATTATTGTGTTAAAATAATTACAACAATAGAGGGTGAATGCAACAGTAAGTTACAAACAAAACGTCTAAACTAATTAAATATTTTAGGAAATAACCTAAGACAAAACTATATATTATTATCTATTAATTGTCTCTGGTATTTTGAGTTTGAGTTTGACAGGGAAGTTTGAGTTTGGTTTTGGCGTTTTGTATTTTTTCCGGGATCGTCGCAGTTCTTTTTTTCGGTAGTAAACAACCCCTTTCACTTTTTTATTTATCCTAATTTGTGAATTTTATTGAAGGTAATAAACGTGCTTTGCATGCTGTTTTGTTTCAACCGTAATCCTACGCTGTTGTCTGCTGATGTTCAAATCTTTGTTTATTAAAAAAATATTGAACAATATTCTCGTTTTTATTCTTATTACAATTATATCTGTTTTTCAGCCTCAATAATTTTGACCGGGGTAAGAAAAATTTAAATATTGCTTCAAAAGTTTTGTAAAAATAAAAGCATTATGTTTTCATACTAATTGAAGAATTTTATTTCTACAAAATGGCTACTATAATTAAGTTTGATATAAAAGAGCTCAAAAGGCTAGCAAAAGATGAACATTCTTGTGTTTATGAGAAGAAAATTACTCAAGTTACAGCAATACAACCTTGGTGTCTGGGTAACGTAGAGGAGGCTATTAAAAATAAACTTGATTATAAAATTGGAAAATATGATAATGAGTGAGTATAAACGAAGAACAACATTACTGGAGTAGCTTTTGTAAGCCTGCCAGGGTTTGCATGGCTTAAACAACTATCTTTAGTGTTCAATTAAAATCAGTAATAATTTATATTTGCAGCTTAAATGGTATACTGTTGAGTTACAAGAACTTGCGAGTACTAACTAACGTTGGTACTATAAGAAATGACAATGCTGACATAAATTTTCAAGTGCAAGCTGACCATTTTATATTTCGACCCGTTGTTGGTGCCTTGTTACGAGGCATTGTCAATAAAAAATGTCATACTCATTTGGCAGTACTGGTTCATAGGTATTGTAACTTTTTAAACTATAGTAAGTGTAATATGCAATGGGCTCTGTTTCCTTCTGCCTATGAGGAGAGATTTCTTAGTATGTAGACTTCCTCTCAATAATCAACTTTAATGTATTCTAAAATCAAATATGAAATGCTATGCCATGACTAATGTTGATGTTTTTTTTTAATAGGACGATGAATTTGGTATTATTTTAGTTACTGCTCATTGCAGATCTTAGTTCGATCTAAAGTTCACATTGTTATAAATCAGTCAGGCATTTTATTTTAATTTTCAAGTCATTACTTTCCTTAAATTTTTCTCTTATATGTGGCGTAAATTAAGTTTCTTATATTTCAGAGTCTTTAATGTTGTTATTCCAAGGCCTACAGAAGAGCCCGGCAATAGATGGATTGGTGAGAGCATTCAAGAAGGCCAACATGTTCTTTTTAGAGTAATGGTACTCGATCTGTATGGTTCACTCCCCTATATTAGGGGAGAATTAGATGAAAGGTGAATCCATTATAGATTCTTTTACAATAGGCTCTGGTCACTATTTAATATATATTGATTTATATGTTCATTATTTTTAAAATTATAATGTTTATATTTTTTGTTTAGTTCTGAGACCTTATATGTATTTATCTTAATTTTTATTATCAACCATGAAGGCAAAATAGTACAGGACTTGAAATGACACATTTAATCCCGTAACTCTATTGAAAATATGTTGTTTCAGATCTCTTGAAGGTGATGAACAAAATGAGGATTTAAATGTCACGTATGTTAATTTTGATAAAATCAAACCACAGTTGCCAAGATGTACATCATCTCCTGACAGTGAAACTGAGCATGTGAAATTAAATGGGAAGAAAGAGAAAATCACAGAAAGCAAAATCAAGGCCAAGAGGCAGAGCAGATTAGACACGGAGACTAAAGAGTTAGCTCCAAAATCAAAGAAACAAATGAAGTCTATTTATTAAAAAGTTTGAATTTATGTACCAATTTGAGTATAAATTTTATAGTTCTTTAAATATATCAATTTATCTATGAGTTGCTTTATTTGTGTATAATAATCCCTCTTCTACAGTCCACTTTAATGTCTCATTAGGTAATAGAATTATCCCAAAGATCTTGCTCGAAGTCGCCGTAGAGTCTATATCTGCATCTAATCTTCGCAGTTTTTGGTGGAGAATCGATGCTCCTGAAAAGATTTTATTTATAGCAACATTGTATTTTCTTAATGACAACAATTTTCAACTGTCAAACATTGTCGATAAAGTACGATGCTAGAAATAATTTGGGTATTTACAGCTTCAATAATGAAAAACTGAATATACGTTTAACTTTTAATTGCAAATGGAGTGTAAAAAAGCATATAGTTTCATAAAATAACAGTGATAACAGCATTTCGTGTACTTTTGTCGTATTAGAAACATGTCGAGAAATGGCGAAGTGTCGTCAAATCAAGGTATAAATAAATAACCCGTGTTGTGTTGTTATTTTTTAATAAAAGTTTGAAGATTGGTATTGCCAAATTATTTGGGGAATGTAAAGAAGAAGAATTTTCTTCATTATTGGCTTAAAAGAATATCGTATTTTGCAACGTGTTTTGATACAGGGTAAACTGGGATAATATAATCATTCCCAGTGTTCTAATATAAAAATCTTGTCAATCTTCATTTAGGAGCCAGGTTTAAGCCAACCCTCATCAAAATAAGTCGTTTACTCATATTGTGTGATTTAAATTGATATTATGATAGTTAAAATAATATTAAGTGGTTTAAACAACTTTGTTCACATTTTCTACATATAATATTGACATAAAATAATATATTATACTAAATATAGTAATGCACCCTTCTAGGTCCAAGCAGACCAAGTATGCCTAAACCAGACTTAAATTTGGGCATGTCAATGACCCCAGGCAAACGAAAAATATTGGATCTGCAATTTGGTGGTCCTTCAGGAGACGGTGGAGCAGCGTTTATGCCGTTCACATCAAAACTTCCAGAACATTCGTCTTCAGGCACAGCAAGACAAAGGGTTCAACCCCGAGCTATACGAGATGTTCTGCCTGACAATCCAAGGTATGTTTTTTAAATTAGGCATATTTGTATTAAAGGATAAACAACTTCACTAAACTGTAATTAATGTTAAACCAAAGTAGAGGTTTTCAATCATTTCTTTACCTTTGTGAAATTGGTCCAGTAAGTAATCACTAGATCTTTTTTTTTTGAAACATATTTTCAGTTTTTTATATCCAATATTTTGAAAAATACAAACATCACAATCGTTACACATCAACAGAGCATTTTAAATATTTAAAGATATTCAAAGATAAACACTATGGAGTATTGAAGAATTTAAATTAGGAAAATCATATTCTCAATGAACCTAAGATTTTTTTTTATATCATATGTCACAACTACTGATTCTCTTAATACAATAAAGTACTTAAAGCTCCCTATTCCACTGAATTTGTTATCAGTCCTCAATAAGACTGTAACACCAAAGCATGACAGTATCACCCCAAGCTGCTACAGAAGATATCATTAATTGACATACACTCAAAAATAATTAATAAATTTTATTTCAGGAATAGAATTTATCCGTCCATGCAATCATCAGGGAAGCTACAATTTTCTGCAAGTGAAGTATATGACTTTACTGCTGATGACCTACAAGATCTTGGTGAAATTGGGAGAGGAGGATTTGGGGCTGTTAACAAAATGGTTTATAGAAAGTAAGTTGACAGTTTTTAAGGGTAACCCATAAACTAGACCACTATAATATTTCCCAAGTGTAAGTTTCCCAAGTATTGGTGGACAGTGTGATTTGCTCGAATCCTATGATCTATACCAGTGTTAGTTGCACTTCCATTAGCTGATGGAGGTAATATATACAAGAAATTACAAGTTATTAAAATTTTTTAATTTTTTTAATTACATATCTGCTAGTCCAATATATTGTTTATTAATACATACCATAGATACATGATAGCAATAATATATACCTATAGAAAAGTGGGTTGTCTTTTCCAAGAATTGTGATTTGACATTGCATTTACCTGTATGTGTATCATTTAATTTTTAGAACGAGTCGTGTAATGGCTGTAAAGCGTATCCGGTCTACTGTCGATGAAAAGGAACAGAAGCAGTTACTAATGGATTTAGAGGTTGTTATGAAGAGTAATGAGTGTCCATATATTGTACAGTTTTATGGTGCATTGTTCAAAGAGGTATGTTGGTATTGCTATGCAGCACATGCACTCCAGGGAGGAGTATTCTGGCAAAACTGTGGTACTTTGCTGCCTCTGCCTATCCCACTAATGTCAAAAGCATGAGCTTTTGTGTGTTGATTTCAAGTGTTATCTGTTATTTATTAATTGTTGGAATGTTTTCAGGGTGATTGTTGGATTTGTATGGAGTTAATGGACACGTCGCTTGATAAGTTTTATAAATTCATATGTGAAAGGATGCAGACTCGAATACCAGAGACAATATTGGCGAAAATTACACTCGCCACAGTCAAAGCGTTAAATTATTTAAAAGAAAAATTAAAGATTATTCACAGGTAACTGGTAACAGATGTTGATTTTTTTTCCTTTGCTGTCCATACTTAAAATAGTCAGACAATGTATTCTGAGAGAAGTGTATCCTAACAACTTAGCTGATATACTGCATACTCTTTACACCTTCGGACATGCATATTGGAAGTGATGACTGCACTTCTTGCATGCAGATAGAGTGATTCCTAATCTAACCTATTTAGCTTATAGCAAACAATGTTTAAGTACAGGAATGACTCAATAATTTGTTTTTCAGAGATGTAAAACCATCAAATATATTGTTAGACAGACGGGGCAATATAAAGTTATGTGATTTTGGCATTTCTGGTAAATTGGTAGACTCAATAGCGCGGACGAGAGATGCAGGATGTCGGCCTTATATGGCGGTAAGATTATTTGGATTTTTTTATGTTTCACTTTAGTGGGTAGACTGTCATGTTTTCAACCTTGATGATCCTCTTTTAAAGTATTTTTATTTAATCTTAGTACCATTGTGATAACATTGTTGAGAGTGGGTGAGCATAAGTAATAATGTGTAATGTTATTTGACAGCCGGAGCGTATAGATCCAAGTCGAGCGCGCGGTTATGACGTGCGGTCTGACGTATGGTCATTGGGGATCACGCTAATGGAAGTCGCCACAGGAGCATTCCCCTATCCGCGTTGGGCGTCCGTCTTTGAACAGTTACAACAGGTCAGACTGATGTTAGCACTTAGGTTTAATTTACTTAAAACTAGATATCTAAAAACATATTTGTGTAGACGAAGAATCGGAGCATAGACCTCTGCCTAACGAATTAGCGTAATAACCACTGCAACTTGGAGACTGTGGTTATTTATTAGTTAGAAAGCTAATTAATTTTCTGTTTACAGGTAGTACAAGGAGATCCGCCGCGTCTTCCAAACAATAGTAACATATTTTCAAATAATTTTGTTACTTTCGTCAATACTTGGTGAGTCATCACTCTATATTATTTGAATCTAACTCTTTGAAAGCTTTTGCAATCATGGCTATAGTTATAAAGCTAGTAACCACAAAAGAGCTATTATTCAAATTTTGCAACAAAATAGGACATGTTTTTATTACGTTGTTGTCTATTCCAGCCTCATAAAAGAAGAAACACAAAGACCCAAGTACAACAAGCTCATTGAACATCCATTCATAAAAGGCATCGACCAAAGTCGAACGGATGTCGCCGAGTATGTCTGCCAAGTGTTAGACAATATGGAGCGCAATGGAGTCAGTCCTTTCACCACAGACCAACCGGCTCAGGCGTGGGCCGAGTAAACAATTAATGATACAGGTTTTGTTTTGGTCGGATATAGGTAAAGGTTTAATTAGTCTTTGTGTGGTTTACACTCGAGTTTTAAACTAATAGTGATTGGGAAAGCGGGCGTTATTTGTCGGTCTATTATGTTATTGAGATGTCACGTCTAGTTTTCTTTAGTTCTATTATTATGTGAACAACGTTAGATTTTATGACATGAATTTTACGTGTGCATTTAAATTCTGTAATCTCGTGTTGGGCTGTTGCCCGAATACTCGACATTGACAGAATTGTCTTCATTAGACATCTGAGGCCCTTAATAAAAGAAGGAAAACAATGTATAAATAAACACAATACTATTAAGAAGACAATGGTATAATGAAATTAGATGTAAGTGAAATTGGTGATCTTGAGTTATTTGAATTATTAACTGAGAATCAAACCTAAGTATGTTCTTTAAATTACAAAAATATTATATTATATAGTATATATTTGACATATCTATTCAACTCGGATTATTTTCTCCTATGGGCACTTTGCTTCTCAGGCAGAATTACTTTGTTATAATAATTATACCATTTCCCTAGAGACATATTTGTTTGAATAATAATAGAACTGTAGTTAAAGTTTTAGTGACATTTTATACAGTTTTCACAATGAGTCAGTTGCTTAAGAATTTGTGAAAGCTATTTTCTAAATTTAGTCTATTTATTGGTTTTACACATTAACTATAGTTCAAAATATTTAATTTTTTATTAAAATATTCTAAGTTGATTCAGTTATCATGACATTAAGTTATGACGCATCTTGCCTGGTTTTATTCCCTGGAAGCTACAATCAGATTTTGATATTGAGCTTAGATAGGTAAATGGCTGCATAGACCAGTGGTCGGCAAACTTATTAGCCAAAGAGCCAAATATGAACATTATAACAATTTAAAAAAATAATTAAATGCTTGTTTAGTAAACTTTAAACCATTAGTTCTAACGACTACGGTTTCATACAGACGAGTCTATGCACTTCAATGGATAGTGAAATAACTTTTTTTTAATACATCAGCATTTTACTAGAATATGTAATTGTGGAATATGCGATGATTTAAGAATTATGTATAAGTTCTCAATATACTTATATTATTATAGCGAATTATTGCCACGGATTTTTTAAACTATTTTTTAAATTTATTGTTATATTTCATGCCATTTAAATCCGAGTTTATGCAGAATTTTCAGTCATTTTTATTATTTATTTTTACTGTCATATTTTGTCTCGAATTTTGTTTTTAAATTAAGATGTATTGTTTTTTTATATGATAATTTGTACAAATTAGAAGAATCATTGTGTAGGAAACGTTAAATAACTCAATTTTGACTTTTTTGTGCCTTTAAAGAAATTGTGAAATACTCAATACTCGAAGGGGAGTTTTTTAGGAATTAACTTTTTGTTCGAGAAAAATTCAAATTATTAATATTTTAGCTATTTATTAAATTAATTAGAATAGACTATGTAGTATATTTTAGGTACAGTTTTAATATGCACTTTATGTCACATTAATAAAGTCTCGAGTCTATCACGAAGGCAGCACATACGCCAGCATACCGTGCCCTGATGCCCCTGATCCTCCTATGGATATTGACACAACGGAAACACAAATATCTTATAATATTTTTGATAAAATTTATAAATATTTTCTTCGACCAGCGCGTAATAAAATAATGCTATGAAGCTTTGGTGGACTATGAATTTCTAAGCTACACATTCAATAAAACTGATTCTCCCGCTCGTACGGAAACAGAGAGTTTAGTTCTCTTTGCAGCCTCCTGTATATACAAGAGTGTTTCATTTGTTATTATTGTTATATGTAGAATTGAAGGTTTGTTTACACGTAACACTATGTTGAGGTGCAGTACTATTCAATTAATCAAGTATCGATTACTATTAACGATGTATTTTGTCTGTTTACTTAAACTTACATGGCGAGCCTATTCTAAATTTAAATATCTATTGTAAATTCTTTAATGGCTGATTCAAATGCTTGACTGCAACTACAATTTTCTTAGTTTGTTTGATTGTATATATATGTTAACCAACTTATTCTAGTATAATCACTCACTAACCAAAATATAATCTGTTAATAATGATGAAAATGCAATTATTGACATCACGCAAAACGCCTACTTAACGTGTAACGTGACCTTTATTCATCTAGTCAACATTTAGGAATGTTCAAAAGTAAACCACCAATACCTCATTAGTATTTTTCATTATTACAATATGCTAATTTTTGGGTAAAGTAAAATGGGCTTTTTATTTTTTTTAAATTACCATACAAAAGTTAATCACGTGCGATGTTATTTAAAAAATATATGTATTTTTGAGTTTCTCAGAGCGCCAGTCTAACCAAGATGATGAATTTTTTTAAAAAGAATATTATATTTATTGCAAGCTATTGATTTAACACAATTATATTTGAATGTAATTATTTGAGCACATTCATATAGATATTTAGGATTTGAAATCACGAACGGCCCGGTTTGGTCACACATTTGTCATGTCAAATTAAACATTAGCTGACAGTAGGAAGTACTGTGCACATAAATAAATTTATTTCATCAAATTAAAGTTTAATAGCAACAAATAATTCATTCAAATTGTAGAAATACAAATATAAAAGTAAAAACTTGTTTAATGAAGAGTACTGCGCAAAGACTGATAATTGCTGACATAAAAAATAAATATTAGCTATAAGTGGAACTGTGTTGTATGAAACCTGACAATACCTAACAAAAAAGATCATAGTTTTAGTATAAATTAAGTATATTTATGTAGATTTACCTCGATATGAAAATAATATATGTATTCATATACCAGTTAAATAAACAAAAATGGTCACTCCACTTCGATCTAAATGTATTTTTGTCATCTACCCCTTCACGATATGACGGCATTTATAAATTAAAATCGTTGAGAGTCGAGGAGCAATGCAATCTTAGTTTTACATCATATAAGTGTTTTTCCTATGTTACCTCAGGGAAAAAGAAATATTGATTCTTGAGAAGTGGAATGACTATATAAATCCTAGTCAATGTAACAATGCTATTTATAGCGAGTCGAAAAGGCTCCATTTTTAATAAGGCCCACGGACAAATTGTTACAAGTGAGTGTGCGAATGTTACCAGTTAAAAAATAGTTTCAAAGCTGATAGTAAATTGTAAGCACTCACTGGACAGGAGCAATTAGCGAATTTTAGGCAATATAGATGAATCTTTATGCTGTTTTATTTAAATGTTATTTTAATATGAGATACATAAGGTTGATTTAAATATATTTTAGAATAAAGTGTTTATGGTCTGGTTATTTTAATGAATTGTCTACTTTTAATTAGTATCTTTATTTTAGTTTTTTTATATCTTATTTTAAATTGTAAAACACACCTCTCCTTATAAGTCTCATATTAAAATTGAATGCAGAAATATAATCATGTTGTTACTTTTTTTTATGTATAAATACAAGGGTAGAGTAAAAGCAATATTTTAAGCAGTATATACACTATTGAATATTCAAACACGATATTTTGTTACTAGCGAACGTATTAGAATTAAAAATATAATAAATAATGCTTCATACAGTAAATTAGTGATGGTCACGTGTTTTTGGATTCTACAAAAGATGTATCAACTTCTTTCCTCTTTATTGGAGTGTGAATATTAGAAGAGAGCTCCTGCCCCTGTTACTCGGGAATGGGACCTTAAGGGGTTAACTCTATGATTCACATTGTTTTGTAAAAGGATAAGGAATGCATTTTGCTGTATATAAAATAAAATGTTACACAATTAAATAGTTTTATTATTTTATCTAACTAATACTACAATTAATTATTATTAGATATACCTATATCTACATTGATTCACAACTAGTATGGCACTTTATTGTTCTTTTATTTTTTGTTATATAACTAACAATTTTCCAATGTCTAAACAAATACACACAATGACATAAGATCGCAAAGTTAAATAGTGAAATATTCAGTTTGTTAAAAAAAAGCAACTATATAGATAAATGACAGCAAAAATGTTACAATATTGAATTATTCTATAACTGCACCCATTTTTGTTGAATTCAATACTTTGCCATATCGAAGAAATAATTTAAACTTCTTTCCATTTTCCAGTTGAGGAGTTAAAAACAAATAATCCATTTTTCTACTTGGTAAATCCATTAATGGTATCCATTGTTCTGTATCTATTATTTTATTAATTCTTCTACCCCAAAAGTCCAAAAAGGATATCTTAATCTTTTTATTGTCTTCACTAATATATAAAAATCCAATTGTATTGATTGTTGGAATAGTTGCAACGCATAGAGCTACCACGCCTGTAATACCTGAACAAAATAGAAAATAATTACTTTTTAACATTCTTAGAGCCCGAAGCAAATTTTAGCTACCCGTGTCACGTGTATTGTATGTTAGAAATGCGAAGCTACATTCTTATGAACTTACTAATATATGCCGCAGTTAATGTGATATTATTGGGTAAAATATTAAGCACTTCTAAAATACCACATCCTGGAATTACCACAGCAGATCCAACCGTATGGTGTACTTTAGCTCTGTGTAAAAATGATAACTTTTTTATAAAAGGAAAAGCAAAAACTGTTTCAAAATCATCATTTTGCGGTGGCACCGGCGCAGGTAGCTTAATATCACTAGATATTCTAACAGAACATGATTTTCTTATATTTGCAATATTTCTAACGATTAAAGATTTAATTGAAATCATATTCTCAGTTTATTATCATAATATTATTATACTTTTTTTATTAAATGGCCTCAGATATCTGATGAATACAATTTCACCAATGTTGAGTACTTGGGCAAGAGCCCAACAAGAAATTTCGAAATTATAATACACACGCAAACCCTCATCAATATTATTATAATTTGTAAAATATAAACAAAATTGGGTTATGTTCTTTTTTTTTAAATTATGGCATTAAAAATTTTCCAATGTAAAAGGAAATATAATAAGAAAATAATAGCAACAATATAACATTCAAATATTTTAAGTAGAAAAAACCTACATGCCTACATTTTATTTAATTATCTAAGTTCAAAACATCAAACACCGTTGTTAAATCATTGATGAGTTCACATACAACCTCGATGAATATTTACATCACTAGTCTGACGGTTAGTGAATTTTAAAAACAAAGTTAACGTTTTCATACGGCGTTAATAACAAGTTGTGGTTTTTAATTTAGTCTTTGTATTCGGCGTATTTATGTGATATATTTACCAAAATGGTTCTCTTAGATGAGAATTGGAATTATCATGTTGACATATTTGATTCTGAAGAGCAGGATTTGGTGGAGTTCGAAAAGAAAATAAAATGTATGAGTAATCACGTTCTTGATCTTCTGGAATATAGTCATTTCAATAAGTTAGCTACAGGAACAGATAGTGCACCCAGCACACAAGCAGATTTAAGAGGGTTGATAGAGAAAAATAAGCAATTGAGAGAGGAGATAGATGAAAAAGTTGATGAGTTAAAGCAACACCAAACAAAATATGAGAATTTTAAACAAGGCAAGTATTGTGAGAAAACCTTAAAATATTATTTAATGATTAGTAGATATGTCATTCAGCAGATCATTAACTTAACAATGGTTTTCTGTATTTATAGATCGTAAATTATTAACTCAAGAAATAAAAGATACATACGAAGCCTTCCTAATGGGAAAGAAATACTACAAAAAATATTTAAAACTTTACCTCGCGATAGACAGCGTTGAAGATGATAAACAGAAAATATTTGTACAATTCTTTACTGAATCCAGAAAACCTTCAGAAATGTATTCTATTGTTTTATTAAGAGACATGAAGACTTCTGAATATGAACGTAAGTATTTAATGATTTGGTAATTTATTACTATTCAACTTTAGGTTAAATATTGATTGTTGATAGGAATTAGATGTTACTCCAGGAAAATGATATCTTTTTTATTTTAGTTTCCATTTACATTTGGCCACTCATGTCGAAGCTTGTCACAAACTGTTATTTTTGTTAAAGATGAAAAACAAAATATCTAGCATTTAAAGTGTGAATGGGTATTCCATAATTTAATTACATAATTCAGATAAGATGCTTCTAAACTACTGTTGGTCCAATTATTTATTATTAGATATATTTTGTTTTATTACAGTAATTGAAATGACGCCTAAACTAACTTCATATAAGGAAATACAAAAGAAACTGCAGGAGACCAACGACGCACCGGGTGCATTGTGCTGCATCAGACAATTATTTCTTAAAGTTAAGCAAAACAAAAAATAAAACATACATTATTATAAGCACACGTGAGCTTTAACTATACTCTGTGAACTACTGAAAATAAATTGTTATATCCTCTTTGGTACTAGTAATGAACAGTAATTAAACTGACAAAAATATATCTTACCAACATTAAAGGTGAAAGTTTTATGTTAGGAATGAATTGGAATAATTTAGGGCTATCCTGTAGACAGATAATGTACTTATATAAATAAAACACACTAGTAAAATTTGTATAAACAATTTTTAATCACGAAAATATTAGGTATAAAACCAGTGATAAACAAATCCACATGGAAACATCCAACACGAGGTGAACTAGTAATTTAACAATCTATATGAATTAAAATCTTTAAAGTAATGAAAAAAGCACCCTTACTAATGCCAACAGTAAATATATTTCATAATTAACAGGGACGACAAAAAAAGCTATTTGTTTTACCTTTGGTTAGGACTCAACACAAATTCTGTATTTCAAAGATATAAATAAAATAGGTTTTAGAATTTTGTTTTTATTATAAAGTTCAAGTCGTTTCTATATATTTATATAGTTAAAAAAAATTATAAGACATGCATTTTGTGCTGCTATTGACAGAAAAAAAAATTATTAGTCTATCTGTATCTCAAAGTACATAATAGTGGCCTCTGAATATTACAAATAAAACATATAAAATACAATAATTGTTTAATTCTGCCAATACCTTTGAATTTCAATAACTCCTAATTATTCATGCAAAACGTAGCTCTGTTTAACAATAATATTAAAATAACATTTGTGCCTTTTCAATCAAAAATAATTCTCTGTCCATGTTCAAACTAGGCTATCTGTTGGCGCAACAGTCATTGAGTGAGCGGCCGACTGCAGCCTGAAAACGCGCACTTCAGTCAAGTCGTAGAGGACTGAGTGAGTCAGCAGGCCTAAACCAGTAATTAGCAATACAAATCTGCATATGAATGCGTTGTTTTAAATAATATTGGGTGTTAACTGATCGCTCGCAATAAACCTAATGTGAACATAGACTTTCATTGGCACATAACGGAATTCGAAGACTTTGCGCTGAGTAAATCGCAACATAGGGCGATGTTAGATTCACGTGACTGATCAAATAGATATTAAAAAAGAACGTCACTAAGATGGAGGTTTTAACAATAAAATGTTAATTTGTTACTACAGAATACATCACTTAATCACTATTACAACCAAAGTTCTACCTAACAAATATGATATTTTCTCTCATTAACGGTGTCAAAAAATATTTAACATGACCAATTTAATTACATCAAAACTGGAAGAATACATTTTTTTGGCAATTGTTAAATTTAAATATGTAGTAAGTATTAAAAGATTAAAATAGGTACCCTTTTTATTTTAAGAAAATACGAGGTAAAACTATGTATATTTAAAAATGTTAGCGAAAGAATTACACCCACATCTTTACATAAAGGTGCAATCATCTAGTTGAATCATCATCTTCATCAAACATCCTCGGCTTTGTTGTTCATCCAGCCACAATTAATTTGAAGTAATATTATTCAACAGTTTAAAAAATATTCCAAAAGTTATTTTTATATTTAATAAATCTAAACTTTGAATAAAATCATCTTAAGTTTTTTTTAACAGTTTCCAGTGTTTTAAATATTATTTATATCTATTTATTATATAGTTTTATATGTTGACTTTTTAAAGTCATTAATGTTATTTTAAATAGAACATTGAAATGATTAATTATCACAAAGTTTTTAACAGGAAATTATATTAATCCTGAATTGTATTATGCAATTTTTGTCTCAAATGCTGCGAAAAAACTGGTCACTAATAACAAAAGGAAGCACTTGGAAATAATTACAACTATTCGGTGCCAGCGTTCATAAGGAATGTTACTATCAAAATTTTCAGAAATATATAAAAAATCTTACTACTAAAATATGGGTTATTCGCACTTTTAAATTTTAAAACATTAATATAAGAATTATTATAATTACATAAAATTACACCAAAAAATTACATCTACTAAAAGACACATTCCAAATACAATTAGAATACATATTAAATGCATTTCGATACATTTCAATTAAACTAAATGGTGAAGTGTTGAAACTAAATGTTGTAGAATGCCAGCTCACAATTTGGATGAGCCAAGAAAATGGCGCATAAACTGCCATTAATTTTGGACCAAGTGACAAATTATAAAACAAATGAGCAACGAGTAAACCAAGCGATAATAACCCACGCACTTCTAATGATTATTAAAGAACAAATTAGTTAGACAAATTATGTTTTGTCTCTTTCTAACGAATCGGGGGGGCTACTCGGGCATATCCGAAGTTTCGTGATACGGCCATCGTCGCCTCTGTAGCCTATGTGAATTTTGAACTCGTAGTCCTGTCGAATAAGCCTTGAGTGGCCTATCTGTCGTGACGTCGCTGTGAAATCCGGAATTTCGTGAACGATTAAGAGTCCGTAAGTGTTCCTGAGTAGCAAACGTCAATAATAAATTTTCTTTTCTGGGACTTGATTTTTTTTCCAGACTACGGTACGGTGAGTATGAAATTCACTTTATCGTCGTATTTTTTAACTACAACTAAAATTTTATATTTATGTTATACAAAGAAATGGCTTGAAGTTGTTTGTTTAACTCGTGCTTGGTTTACTCATTGAAACGAACAAAATAGCATAAAAATGAGTATTTACGTTTACTCCTGATTATATATATAAAAACCACCGAGTTAATTTATCGCTGAATAAGACTCACTATACATAGAGGCATATAAAATAGACAAAATGCCTCTATGCACAACAGGCCTTAGGTATAACATAATTATGTCGATTTCAATTTCCCGTTCGTTTTCAAATCGCCGTTAGTTTCGTTTGTTGGCCGATCTTTTAGAGATTTGGTTGAATTTTTCGGCAGAGACGTGTCAGTGCTTTGCGCTGGCGGCTTGCTTCTAGACTTAACTGGTATTAATAACGTGCCGATTGCGATGAAATGAAGTGAATAATACAGTTTACTGAAAAAAAAATCAGATTATGATTATGTTTATTTTTGTATTATCTCTTGTGGTTTGTTAATCTACTACTACAGAATAGAATGTGCCTAATTATGAATAGGATGACGGATGGAATATCAGATGAGAAATAAAGAATAAAAGGTATTGGTTTAACTGAAAAGAAAAAGGGTATAATAAGCACAATGTTTTCAGGAAGGAAGTATCTTTAAGATTATTTTGCTCAGCCCTATTAGCATGGTAGGATCTATAAAAATTGCATTATTGTGCATAGTTTGTTTGTGTAGATTCTTCGTTGTTGTATCAATTGAGAAAATGTTAATTTTCTGTCATGAAATGAAGGGTTATATTTTGAATCGATTTTTAAAAAAACTAAAATTACCGGAATGTTAGTTCCGACTTAATTATTCATCATACGCACTAAGACAATACTTACCCATAAAATGCGAGGCTTGGCGTTAAATGTAACAAAACGAACGGGACTGTGGCGTAAGTCATGGCAACTCTTGTAGTTATAAATGTCACAGAGTCGTATATTAGTTTACGCCAACGTGTGCCAACGAATACCGGTCTACATACAGTCCGGACCTGCAAGTTTAAGGCAGAGAACATGACATTATATATGAAATTAGATTTTCATCAGCATCAGACTTAAATCGTATCAAAATAATGTGAAATAGGTAACCTTTCTGGCAGCCACAGTGAACAGTCCGCCAGCGAAGAATGTGAGATAATACCCAGGATGGAAGCCATGCCATATCGCCGACAGCGCATACACCCGCGCCGTCCTCCAAGCCGCGCCGCCTCTCTCGTATGCCACTGCCCTTAACCAGGCGTTCGTGTTCTTGTTCCACGAGGCTACTGCTATGCGGAAGTTCTGTGCAGACTGTGGGATGAACATGCTTCATTAAGATTCCTTAATACAGTTTGCAGCCAATCTCACTACGCTTGATATATCTAAACTTATATTTTTTTTATATATAGAAATTACCTCAAATCCAAAAACATCAATATTAGACATTTTATCCCATTTAGGCTTTCCGTTCTGATCGTAACCGTTAAAGCCCATTCCGGAGTTATTGCAGATCGCCTCTGACAATAGCCAGGCGTGGTAATACTTGCACCTGACCACTAACGTTGCCAAGTAGGCGTACCATAGTAAATATAACGCGGACCATGTGCGCGACACTTCTGAGGTTGGATCTGTTAATTCTGTTGAACAAGGGATATAGTTACACACAGTTACGTCTATATTTTCAGGTAAACAATTGCGTACTTACCTAATATTAATGTAAGTGGATATTTTTGTGCCAATGTTATATACAGTAATGCAGCAGCGAGTGAGCCGACGACTTTGAAAAATACAGCCTTACGCGGTGATGGCTCACTCTCATTCTTTTCGTTCTAGAACAAAGCAACAAAGATACAACTGGCTGTCAACACTTCACCTACGTCTTTGCTCATGGAGTTTATTTATAGAGTCAGAAGTGGATATAGGAAGGAATTAGGAAAAAGAAACTGATGATGAAAATGTAAATAATATCAACTCATGTCATTGCATAACCTTCAACACAAATGACATAATAAGATCTGAAATAGGTAAAAAGACAGGATGTAAGTTGACAATGGGCACATAAAAGCTATTGTGTAAATTTCTGCAAATTCCAAGGCTAAAGGAACTGTATCCATTCGCTTCATAAACACGGGACAGGTACTACATACTATATATACTAGGTAGGTTAGTAATAACAAGTAATAATCATACAATGCTCTGACCAGAAACAAACAAAACAAATGCTTTTTTTTAAAATAATAAATATAATTTCAAAAATAGAATAGAACAAGGAGCATCCGCCTAACCGATTGGCGTGCTAATAGGTAAAGGCCGTCAAATGAATGAATAAATATTACTTATCATTAAAATAATTCGGTAATGGTCAAAATTATTCGCATGACAATACGGTAGCAATCGATCAATCGGGAGGATTGGGTCATTTATTGGTTCATTTTATGAAAATTAAACTAACCTTCTCATAAGAAGTCTTCCCTTCAATAAACTTAATGTAATCCGAATAGAAAACAACCGGGCCACACATTAAAGTCTGGAAGGCGAGCGTATAAGCGAAATACTCTAACGGGGACGGTATCCTATCAACTTTGCATAGACCTGTATCCTTGTTTTCTTCAGTCCCTTTGTTTTTGTTTGCAAGTGTATCTTGAATCGAATACGCTAACGAGGTCACCCTTTGTGTTATTACCATTAACGGACCTGTGAATAAAAAATACAACAATATTTACATCACGGTTTTAATCCCTAGGCGGCTATTTTAAAAATGTTGATGTTTATTTCGAATCTTGGTGTTAAAATCATTTTTTTATCGTGTTTATGTTATTTTAAACATAAACATTACAGAAACTTTGAGGTCATTATAGCCGCGGCGAAACGATCGCTTCAAACTTTCCAAATAAATTAATTTAAAAAAAAACATGAAGCACGATTACATAAAATCTTTCAATATAGTTAAACATTGAATAGATTTCTCATAGTAAACCTGCACATATATTGCTATGTCATAGAATAAAAATAATATTGCCTTACACACGTGACGTCATTCGTCTTATCATTAAGATCATAAATACATAATTTACGCGGCCCTGTTATCATTTATGATAGATAATAATTCATGTTTAATCTATAGCCAAATGGCGTGTCAAGATCACGCTATGTTAAATAACATTTTCGCGCCAAAATATACACATAAACGATGTAATCATAGTGGGAAATAACCGGCGGGAAAAATTCTATCTGAATTCGCTTGTCACCGCTTGTTTTGCTTGTAGGCAATTGTTTATAGTATGAATCTCGAAGGAATAAAACTCATGTCAAATGTAAGGATTAAATTAATAGAGTAAGAGATAAACTTGATAGTTATTATCACAGTATGCCGACCTGACTTAGTACCACCACCTTCAAGTTTGGAAGCAGCCGGGTATAGCGAAATGAATGTCGCTTGTCAATCTGGACAGTACTCCGTCTCCTCGAGCCGACTGTTACACGACGATATCTATACTACAATCTCTTTCAGTCGTAAAATTGAAACGTACATATTGTACTAATTCTAACAGACTTAAAATATCTATAACCTGACCGCGTTAGGTGCTTAGTCCGATAGGCCTAACCCCAGTACAAGGCAACAAAGAAACGCTTACGACAAAACTGTCTATTTATCACGCCTCTTTTCACATTGAATGAATTATTCCCTGATAACAGCTGTTTTATTTGTATAGAAGTAGGTCAAGCATAATAAGATGTCCTTCCTATTCAATAATACTTCATAGAAACTACGGTACATGATTCGCAAGAATGAATGAATCGATGTGTCATTCAATTTAAAAATAACTTATTACATATAACTATATACTAGTGCTCTGAAGAATTAGTCTCATTTGAAAATTGTCAGCTTTGTTCGTGTTGTAAACCTATTGTCGTCGACAGAAAAGAGATTGTATTGCGGCGGCGATGTTAATTAATGGTATATATATTTTTATAAATAAAACTGTAAATTTGAATTTGGAATAAAATAAAAGAGAAACGCGAGAGACGCGCGAATGAGGACTTGGATGTTAGTTGCGAATGGGAACGGATGTGTGTGCTTAGATTATAAGAATTGATACTATAATGTAAATAGAATTTTTAAGAGTTTTCACTTAATACAGCCCACTGACTCTATTGGCTACACTATCGTTAGAATATACATTGGATTATTGAACATAAACGTGAAACCATGGCATCCTAATAGTATATATACATGGGATAGATGAAATAACTGTTCTTCTGTGTACAAACCACTACGCCATGGAAGCCATCAAGCATGCTATTCAAAACAGCCACACGCAAATTATAATCACACGAACATATAATTATTTGTACTAAGTATGTATTATCGAGTGAATTATCAATAAAATTAATATTCCGATCTAGATAAATTAGGTCACCGACATTATAAATGCAAAACAATAAAACAGATAACGATGCTAATAAATGAATCATGACTGAAAGAAAGGACAATCTAAACTACACTTTGATATTATAGCGAGGGATACGTTTCGGAAAAAATCGCGTTAATTGAAATTCCCGCTACCATAGATAAGTTGATGACTACATTATGTTTATACGCACTCTTTCACGTAATTTAATAATAAATTTTAATTTCGCGTTATAGTGAAACCACGCATAACGGGGTCGCGTAAAGCGGGGTATTACTGTACGTATATGTCATATACAACAAAGAAATAACTAATCTATACTAATATAATAAAGAGAAAACATTTGATTGTTTGTTTGTTTGTTTGTATGTATTGAATAGGCTCCGAAACTATTGGATCGATTTGAAAACTTCTTTTACCATTAGAATCGTACATTATCCCTGATGAACATAGGCTATAGAATATTTTCAAAAATGTTAGGGATCCATATGAAAACTTCAATAATGTAACCCAAAGTGTGAAAAAAAATCATTATATTGCGTACGCTGCGGAAATTATTGACAATAGAGCAAAGTGATGTACTACAGTTTTATAGAGGACATCAATATCTACAAAAAAATATGTTTAACTATTACAGTTAACACACAATAACTACTTTTTCATGTTAAAATTTAAACTTCATAGTGCTTTATACCTTCATTACTACGCGAACGAATTCGCGGGCAACAGCTAGTAAAATATAAAACAATTAATAGTGTAACAATCTATTTTTATTTTTACCCCACGCGGGCACTTATTACGCGTATTGTGACATGCTTAACAATTGACCGTATTCAATTAACATCTCAAATCAATTCCATATTTTCCAATTGCAATTACTGAACCTTGGACTGGAGATGCTTGCACAAGAGATGTAGAGCTTACACTAAAATATATTTGTTCAATAATGAAACTTTTTTATGGAAAACGTGAAAGCTATCCCTACTAATATTATAAATGTGAATGTGAGTTTGTTTGTTACGTTTTCACACAACAACTACTTAACCGATCATCATGAAACTTTGTACATATATTTTTGGAGGTAACATAGGAAACCTTAGTTAAAAAAACTCTATCCAATTAACTATAGTTTCAGCTTTTGTAATTTTTCTATATTTATTTTTATTTCCGTCCGTCATTTTTGTAGATTATTAAATTTTTTATAGCTATCATATTGATTCATTTCTATTGTAATGATCTCTGATACTTATTTAATGACTTAAATCCGAACGAAGCCGCGGGTAAAAGCTAGTTAGAAATAAATATGTCAAATAATCGGCAAATGATTGCCAGAAATGTTGTATTTAAAAATCTCAACGAAAGAACGCAATGTTACTCTTTGTTCGTATTTTCCAAACGTAAAACATTCACCTTAGGTATTGGGAGGTAATTTGCGGGTATTTACGATTGCAGTCTGTCGGCGATGGGCTTTAATTAAACGCGTGTGACATTTTGATGGGCTCTCCCGCCTGACCCGGCTGACTTTCCGCGTGTCTGCATTCGCTACACAATTCACAAAACATCAGAGCGTTTATTTAATAATATCGAGGCGAGTTAACAGTTAATTGTCTATAGCGTATTAATAACAAAAAACAAACGTATATTTCATTCAAAACAAACTCGGGCTGCGTCACAGTGTTTTTTACGCAAAATAACCAACAAAGCGTTGTGCGGCGATACCAGGAGTTCATGAGATTGGTAGAGTCAAACATTGTAGGATATTCGCGTGGGCCGTACCCCTCCCGGGCCGGGGTCGTCGACCGGCGCGTTCGTTTCGGCCGGCGGCGCGCCTCACCTTGACATTCATCTCCACACCACATAATACACTTCTATGGTGTTATGAGAGCCTGGTACTTTTGAAGAGGGAGTGGAAAGTTTCCTTCAACTTTTTACAAAGCTTTAAAAACCTACTTCTTATACTAGAGTCTAGTAACTAGACATAGAGCAAAATAGTAAATAATGGCTAGTTCAATTATGATAAGACTTTCCTATTAATTAATTTACTTATCAAATAATCTAAATATACCTAAAAGATAATAAATAATATGATTTCAATGTCAACATATATACACACATATATGTATTTGTGTTTTGAACATTGTCATCGGGAAACAAGATAACTAAACTTTTCAAAACTCCACTACAATCCACTACACTTGTCAAAATTACAGTAACTCGGAGCTTGAGAAGTACCTATATACCGCCATGGTGACACAATTTCTGGTAAATAATTCCACCTTCTTTTAAGGTAACATTATTCCTTAACTTTGTAGTTCAGGTATATTTCAGCCTGGATAATATAGTGTATCTTAAATAATAATATATGATAATGGCTTAAATGAATGTTATGACTTTTGATATAAAAATATACAAAGACTTGTTTAGATATTCATGTGGGACTAACCACCATTGGAAATATATATGTTATTTATATATTTTCCCATACACAAGAATACGGTTTAGAATGTACAAATAAACTATAAGATCTAATATAATACAGTATACTCACATAAATAAGGCCAGAAAAGTATCTATCCTTAATGTTATGCAGGACAGAGGCCTCGTTCAAACACGTCAGCTCTGCCATATCCTCAACTTTATCAAACTTAGGAGGATTCATTTTCTGAATGTCATCCAGAGGCACCAGCATTTTCTTGCCAGACTCCGCTATCTCCACTTCCACTTCATCACCCCGCTCTCCCTTGATCCCGGCCGCCACGAACCCCTGGGTCTCGTGTGGCACCCAGACGAGGCGCTTCTGTGTCCATTCCGCCTGTGTCGCCGGGTCGTTAAAACTGTTGCGATCCACGGAGAGGAATCGCAGCTCCGGGTCGTTCCTGTCCATGTCCACCATTGTGTAGATAACCTAGGTATGCCGGCACCGAACACCACATCAAACGGTCTCTGCGACCGCGTACCACCTCACATCGGCCACACAAACACACGTCTACGTCCACGCTCACCTGCGGCTCTTCACCGCTGTAATGTATTTAATAAATATCGCGTCGACCGCCGATGCCGCGACCGCACACGATCACGACAAGCACAAAATGACGACAGAAGGCACTGACACAAGTCGGCACTATGCTCTTAATACGGGTAGGAGGGATGAACCGGTCGACGCCCGAACACAAGCTGTGATTTTACTAAACCTTACGACACGCAAATTGCAATAAAATCTCAAAGCACACTTTCAATTATATTGATTTCAAGTCATATTTGATCCACGAACACTTGAGAAATATAACAAAAAACATGAAGATTGTACATAAAACGAGACGTCAAGATTTACGGACGAATCTATAGGAAAAAAGGACTGTCTAATCCACAGATTTTAACATAACTTTTAGTATAACAAAATACTTAACGGTTATTGGTGTAAGTTAACACAAGACGAATTTAAACCAATAATAAATGACGACAGTCTAAGAAAATGACATTGAAATCGTACTTATAATTTTTTTATAATGTTGGCAGTCATGTGGTAATGTTGCCTGTAGATTAAATTACTTCCATTAAAACAATCTCATTTCTATATTTATTTATATTTTAAACGTATAATTAAAGAAGCATAATTAAAAATGGCAAATGCAACATATTTTTTAATAATTTGCTATAATTTATTCAATCAGTTATATATAGTCCAAATAAATTGAAGAAGGCTACGAGATCAGTGGGGGTCGGGGAGGGGAGTAGTTTTGGCGGTTTCTGGTTTTCTCAGTGAAGTGGCGTGATGTTTATCTCCTATTTCGTTCATCTGTGAGTTTATCTTAACATTCCTTGGTCGGTGGACGTCCTATAAATAAAAGTGTTCATTTGAATTACTAAAAGTAAGTTCCTTTATTGTAATATCACATGTTTGAGTTAAAATTAGCTTAACCGTTGCGGCATTTTTAAAAATTATGATAATCTAACCTATGATTTAATATTCAATGAAGCAAAACAAGATAAATCTATCACTACTAAATTACTTTACCAAATATTTTTAACATCACCATATTGAATTAAAAATTATTGAATACAGAATGGCGTATATAGTCGATATGAGATCAGATACAGTGACAAAACCGACCGAATCTATGAAACATGCCATGGTGAACTCGGCTCTGGGAGACGATGTTTATGGTGAAGATCCCACTGTGAATGCTCTGGAGAGTAAAATAGCAAATATGTTGGGGAAACAGGCATCTTTGTTTGTGCCTTCTGGAACTATGGCCAATTTAATTTCTTGTAAGATTATATTTTTATTTATTATTACTCCACTCATGGATCATATTCTAATAATTTGTTTTTATTGCTTTTAAAGTATAACATGTTAAAAACATACCATACTTAATATACTAATGTTTGCCTAGCAACCAACATATTGTACAGGCTATGATTAGCGAGCTTCTTATGATTTATTTTCTTCATAATATAATAATATAATTCAGATATAGGCGTTAACATATTAATATACATATATGTTTTTAATATAACATTTATTGTAACCACTGTGCAATTTGATTTACGAATTGTTGTTCAGTTTTTTTTTATTATTATTATTTTATATAAATGCTATGATTAACGAGTTTCTTCTGGTTTTCTTCTTGTCATACGCCTTTCTGAAGCCAATATAGAGTCTGACGATGAGCAAGTGCACGCCTTTAGTGCCTATGCTAATAAACGATTTTCATTTCATTTCAACACACTTTCTTGACTTGACCTTACCTGCCTTATAATTAAAATAAGATTAAATTACCAGCCCCTAATATATTTGTAATGTAATTTCCATTGCCTATGACTGTTCATGTGGTGTCAATATTTGCATTTCAGTAATGGTGCATTGCCCTAAACGTGGCTCTGAGGCAATTGTGGGAAAAATGTCGCACATATTCAGATATGAACAGGGTAAGTTGATTATTTAACACTAGATTTACCAGCTTAAATATACCTATTTCTACCAAAACCAAAAAAAAGTATATATTTGTTACAAATATATACAAAATAATATAAAGTTTATAAAACTAATTCTTCTGTTATAAATTAAAGAAGATTAGAAGAATTAAAGAAAATGTTACACACAGTAGGAATTTTAATTTGATCTTGCAAGACCAGTCATTTTGACTGGTCTGATAAATCTAGTGTTAAGGAAAAATATATATATGTATGTTATAAATTAATTCAGGTAGGTATAACCAGGTCTTGAATATCACACTGGGTGGACGCTTAGAATGACAAAATAGAAAGCAGCACATGGCTACTAAAAAGTTGATATGCATTTTAAAACTTTTAGATTTTAGGTATTACTAGATCGGACTGCAATCTGGATGGACTTCTAAATGAATAAAGATTATTTCCTCAGGTGGAGCATCCCACTTAGCCAGTATAATGATAACTACAATTGATAATAAACCCGATGGCACGTTTGACCTGGATGAGTTTGAGAGCATGATTAGAGGATCAGATATACACGAGCCGGTTACAGCTCTTGTTGCTGTGGAGAATACACACAACGCTTGCGGCGGAAAGGTATATATAACCTAATGTAAGGGTTGAGAGGGGGGAGCAAGAAAGCTAAAATCCCTACTAATATTATAAATGTGAGTTTGGCTTGGCTTTAGTTGAGGACCCCAAAACGAATAACGAAAACGTTAGGTTATAGTTAGCTCTATATTAGTAGATGGCCGTCATAGCCCGTTATAAGCTTGTCTTTTTTAAAAAATATGACATAATTTAGAAAAAAAATTTTTTGCATTTTTACATTTAGTAAATCCTGGGGTCCTCAACTAAAGCGTAACCCTAGAAGTAACATAGGATACTTTTTATTTTAAAAAATAAGATATTTATAGTTTCCAACTGACTATAGTTTCAGATGTTTGGAATCATAGTGATTCATTTCTATTGAAATGATCTGCGATACTTATTTAATGACTTAAATGCGAGCGAAGCCGCGGGTAAAAGCTAGTTTACTATAAGTTACCAAATGCGATCGGATAACAGACGATGGTGGGGTGATAATTTTAATATCTTAATATTTCCATATACGTCCATGGGCGTAGCCAGCCATGGGCTCAGGGTGGGGCAGCAGTCTAAAATAATGTGTAACTAGCAAATTATACCCGAGGTCTTACCCCGGTTAATGTTTTTTGTGTTGACTGCCTACTGTCAAGTGTGAACTTTCTTACAGATATTAAGTATTGTAGTTAGTACCTAGATAATTAAGTTTTTTGGGATTGATTATGTACCTTACAAGTCAGAGCCAGGGTGGGGCAAGTGCCCTATATACCTAAATCCTAGACCCTAAACTATGATCTCTTACTTGCAGTATTAGAACAAAGGTGATTCGAATCTACTTATAAACCCATAGCAATTGTTTTTTCGATCGGTTATGGAACCTGTGACCTTCACATAACAGACAAGCTGCCAATAATCCCTATACCTTGTTAAAATAATTGTTATTACTGAATGAAATTTCTAAATGATTAGTCAAATTAAACATCTTTATTTCACATAGACCCTTTGATCTCTTGCGCATAGACAGAATCTACGAGATTTCGGAAAGGCATATGACGAGAAGAAATCACAAGAGAAGAAATCACGAAAATTACAGAACTTATATTCTTAGATATAGGTAATATAATATACTATTGTATAGGCATAGTAGAATAGAATGAATGTAATGTAAGGATAGTATGTATTATGTACAATATAATGTTAGTACTCGTAAATCATAGCATGTACAATATAATGTTAGTATTAGTATTTAGTAGTCAGGTACATTTTTAATAATTGAATATAATTAATATAAATAAATTAACATATCCATTCTGATATTAATTAGAAATATGTATGTAAAAACAATTTCAAATGTCAATAGTCCTCCATGGTCAGTAGGTCTTAGGATTGTTAGATATATTATAATTTTGACACATAAACACTTGTGAGATAAACTCTGTTATCTCAATAAATAATATTAAAGTGGATGATTTCATAGTTTATTGACAATTTGAGAATACAGATAAATGTGACCTTCATCTAATGCTACGTTCACACTTGTCGCCTGTCGGGTCCGGATTTTAACCCGGCGTTCCTGTGGTAGAGTATTTTATATGAAGTTATTCACACTTGTCCGACACCGATTTTGTGACGGCTGTATTGCGAGCCCTCTACGGCCGGAAAAAATCGTATACGCTGTTCACATTTGTCGGATGTCTGAAGCGATAATTCTCTCCCCGCTTCCCCTTTCTCCGCCCACCTATGCGTCACGGCCGCAGATTACGCACATAAGATCGCAGCGCGCAAGCAGATTTGTGCTTTGTTATTAGCTTCAACGGGGTCCTACAACCGACTAGTGTGAACAGAGGCGCCGACATACGATTAAAATCCGTACCCGACAGGCGACAAGTGTGAACGTAGCGTAACTATTTAGATGACGTAGTAAATATAACATAATCACTTATAATATGTAGCATTACACGGTCGTCTCATCAGGCCGGCATAGTAATGTCTAGAACAGCCATACTCAAAGATTTTGTGGGAGCTCTAATGAATACTAGTAATTATTTAAAATACACCAGTCTTTTATGTACATATGTATACACTTACATTGTAACATGATTACTTATTATTAAACTTTAATAGTAATTAAAGAATGCGCGCAGTTTCTTCTTTTATTTTGGGGTTCTGTCATAAAAGTTTGAGAACCGCTGGTCTAGAATTTTGCCTGCTGCTTCTGTTATCTTGTTATAGCTACATGCTATGATTTGATACAACCTTTTAAAAATCTAGCAAGTGGCTGATATTGTTCTTATCTGATTATATCTTTGTTTTATAATAACAATATGTAATATCGTCGGGTCCTACTAACATAGTCAGAAATAATATTTTGGCAATTATTAAAAAAAAATTTCAAGGGTCCTTTGTTATTAAATTCTGCCAATATTGTATTATACATGTAAACCATTGTGTCAAAAAACAAGGATCTCAGAGATACTCAATATTATGATAACGAAAAATATACACAAACTATGCACAATAACAACTTGTAACCGTTCTCTAAAATTCAAATATCTTTATTGCATGTCTTCTTCTTTATTAACACTAGGTTTACGGGACGCGTCAATTTGACGCATTTTGACTTTTATCAGAGAATTACCAAAAACTGTTTAAATTTTTATTTTATCTCTTTGTATGATTTTTATTCATTGATCGAGGGAAATATAAATTGAAGTCTATTTTCTTTAAAAGTGTTGAATTACTGAACTTGTCTATGTGGTATACCTATCGCTACGATATGCGTCAAATTGACGCGTTTTAGTAGAAGTATGTATATAGAAAACGTCCGTAAACCTAGTGTTAATGGCCTCAGATGTCTAATGAAGACAATTCTGCCATTGTCGAGTATTTGAGCAAAAACCCAATAAGAGATTATAAAATTTTAATTCACATGTAACTTATTGCATGTCACAATTATAATTAAGATGTCAGTACAGTTTAGTGTCAATGTAACACCTGGTCAGGGCACAGCAATATAATAATACAATAATAATAAACAATTTCAATTAATAAAATAATTTTCATTTATTGTTTCGAATCATTGAGATATTCGTCAATTGAATAAAAGCATTTTAAAATCAAATTGTATTAGGCTTTCATCACATTTAATCACTCTTGGTAGTTGGTACAATATTATTAAAAATCTTTATTGACATGTTATACGGACCCATGTTGATAGGACCCGGACATATATGTATTGATTGCATTTTTGTTTCCAGGTGTTACCTCTAGATTGGTTAGAGGACCTATCGAATCGTGCAAAAAAGCATTCTATACCAATACACATGGATGGTGCAAGGTTATTCAATGCGACTGAATACATGAAATTGCCAGCGAGTAGATTAGTACGAGACGTTGACAGCATATCCATATGCTTCAGTAAAGGCTTGGCATGTCCAGCTGGATCAATTATCGTTGGCAACTATCACTTCATTGAACAGTTGGTACCTTTTAACTAGCTTTTACCCGCGGCTTCGCTCGCATTTCAGTCCTTAAATAAGTATCAGAGATCATACTAACCATAGTAAAAAATTATGATTTTTTTTCAATTATTTTTTTTAAATATTTTATATTATTTTGTTGTATATATTAACATATTTTTATATTAATTTAAGTTATATTTAGAATTTAAGACGAATGTGCAGCGCCAAGACAAACCAACACTGGTTTTTGGCGCCAAGGCAACATATTGTAAAAATTTATTTAAAAATAAACGTTTTATTTATTTATTATTAAATAATAAAAAGTATCCTATGTTACTTGTTGTACCTCCAAAAATATGTGTACAAGGTTTCATGATGATTGGTTAAGTAGTTGTTGCGTGAAAAGGTAAATTAAATTGTGACATGCAATAAAGATATTTGAATTTGAACGTAACAAACAAACTCACATCACATATATATAATTCTAATTATCTAAAGCAGATAATTAAGTTTTTTAGGCTTGATTAGGTACCTTACAGGTCAGAGCCAGGGTGGATCAAGCCTATGTATATAAATAGTATTTATGTTTGGGTGTTTTTAGAGCTCGTCGTTTCCGCAAAATGTTAGGGGGCGGAATGCGTCAGACGGGTGTGCTTGCGGCCGCGGCGATCGTGGCTCTCGATGAGGTCGTGCCGAACCTGGGATTGGACCACACGCGGGCACATTACATTGCTAAAGGTAAACCTATCAAATATTTGAATATAGAATATATTTACACAAGTGTTTATATGTATAAACAAGTGTTTTTCCGCTTTTATGGCCGTCAGCATGCTTATTACACGTGTTCATATGATATTTTGCACGTACTAACAATGGGGTATAAAATTTATTCGCAAAGATGAAATATTCAGAGCACTCCTGGAATCTTATAGTCCCAGCATCCGATTAGATAGATTAATACTAATGCTAATTAAATTTATATCTTAACTAGCTTTTACCCGCGGCTTCGCTCGCATTTAAATCATTAAATAAGTATCAGAGATTATTTTAATAGAAATGAATCAATATGATTCCAAACAGCTGAAACTATAGTCAGTTGAAAACTATAGTAAAAAAAATAATAATTTTTTTTAATAAAAAGTATCGTATGTTTCTAGTACCTCCAGAAATATGTGTGCAACCTTTCATCGGTTAAGTAGTTGTTGCGTGAAAACGTAACAAACAACTTCACATACACATTTATAATATTAGTAGGGATTATAAAATAGAGTTTTCCTAAATTTCATTGCCCGATACGAACACTATTTCTACAATTGGTTATCTGGAAAAATTATTTTCAGTGATGTAATCGCCAATTGCTCTAAATTTATGTTTCTTATGTGTTAAATTGTATTCATGGGCGTAACCAGCCATGGGCTCAGGGTGGGGCAGCAGTCTAAAATAATATGTAACTATCAAATACCCACGGTCTTACTCCGGTTATTTTTTCATACAAAAAGGTTACACCCGCACCCTATATCTGTATGTATAATTCGAATTACCCAAAACAGATAATTAAGTTTTTTTAGGTTTGATTAAGTACTTTACAGGTCAGAGCCAGGGTGGGGCAAGTGCCCCACTCTGCCCCACCCTAGCTACGCCCATGATTGTATTAGTATTATTTTCAAAGCAATAAATGATTTGTTATTATTATTTATAATACTAAACTGTTTTTATTTTATTTCAGCAATAACAAGTTTAAATTTAAAATACTTCACTGTAGACTTAAAGAATGTACATAGCAACATTGTTATGATGAAGATTGATAAAAAATGTCCTATCACTGCAAAACAGGTAAACTATATTATGTTTTTGGTATAAACAAACGTTAGAGATATATCTGTCCTGGTTCTGAGTAAACATGTTTGGGTTGTCCTTCTTTTGTGGGGTCTGAGTAAATATACCATAGGTCAGTGTTTCCCAAAGTGGGGCCCACGCAATTGGTAAATGAACTCTACACGAGTTTAACCCTTTCGCTCCGGGCCATTTAAATGCAATGCTAGATTTTGGCGCCAAATTTAATGAAAAAAGCAAATTCTTAATTACCGCAAGTAAATAATTAATAATTTCGCTTGACGAGACCAAAATATCAACTGGGTGTTTGGTTACATAAGGGGGACATAAGAATTTTAGAAAGGCTAAGGTGGAGCATGGCACAAAAAGATTGGGGAACACTGCCATAGGTAGTATTTTGTTGAGGGCTATACTATTGTTATATTTATTAATTTTTAAAACTAACACTGTGGAGGACGTGCAGCATTTGTTAACGGTCAAGGCACGAAGTCAGAAGGAGAGGGAAGCGACCTCCTCTCCTTTAATTTTAGGTTTTGTAGATTTAGGTAAGGCACTATGGGGCTGATTAGCCTTGTCAGATAAAGCCATAAAAAAACTAACACTGTCTTCAGTCATCTTAAACATGCTGTCCCTATAATTACAATTTTATTTGATTTGAATACTTAAACATGGCTTATCTCTCGTAGGTAGTAGCTCGTTTGTCTCAAGTGTGCTTGGCGGAGACGCAGGGCGATTGCAAGACCACAGACGGCGAGGGCGTGATATTGAAAGTGGTGTCGTTTGATAATAAAACAGTGAGATTCACAACCCACTATCAGATAACCGACCAAGACATGTGGAAGGCCATCATGAAGACGACATTCGTATTGAAAGAATTCGAGGGTAATTGTAAAAAGTAAATTGCACAATTTTTATTCGGGTTTATTATATGCGGAAATAAATTTGACATTGTTATTTGTATATATATAATATATATTTTCTATATAATAGGAGAAGAAAAAAAACTATATTTATTGTTAAATAAAATTTATTCTTGTTTATGAAATAATTTTATTCTATTCAGAAAGTACATACAGTATGTAAACTATTAGGGCGAACAGATTGTGTAAAATTATCTAAACCAGAAGTTCCCAAACTATGGGTTGCGAGCGAATATTCAGTGGATCCCAAAATGTAATGTGTTAATAGACCAGCCCTTCATTCATATTAGTAAGACACCCGCAGATGGCTCCCAAAATTGAAAAAAAATGAAATGGAGAGCCCAATTAACTTTGGGAACCACTGATCTAAACAAATTAAACTTTACCAATGTGATAAAATCTTTCGTTACAATAACTGAGTTTAACGAGCGAATAATATCACAAGAAAATGGAGGCAGCTGTTAACCCTATACGTATGTCAATCTATTCATCCCAACATTTACAACTGACAGTACATTCATTTCTACTTTTAATAAACTATGAAACACAGAATAAAGGCATAAGTTTAAACCAACAATAAACTACGAAATTCGTATCATTAGTACTATCATAATATAATACAATTCAGTCTCATAGAAATAATAATATGATGACCTATTCACATCGCACTTACGAGATTGCATTTAACGAGTAATGCTTTCTATACTAATATTCAACTAAAACAGAGAGCAAAATTATAAGCCAACCAAATCAAAAAAATATATCTGGCTAATATAATTCATATTGCTACAATGGTTCCTTCTTAACACTAGAACTACCAACCGGTCAATATGACCGGGTTCAAAGATTCTTCACAAGACTTTTATGTAAAACCTTATCGATATTTTTTGCAATTCTACAATAAATTTATTGAATTATATTTAACACTTTGCAGGCACAAGCCATCCGGTCATTTAGACCGGTTGGTAAAAATAGGTCGTATTATAATTAATTGTTTCAGGCGTTACTTTGCGGAAATCCATGTTACGAAACGAAATTATTTTGCTTATAATTCCCGCTACATTAGGTCGATCCTTCACGTATCCTGATGATGCCACGTGAAGTGGCGGAACGCGTCAAGACAAGTTATTGAATGTTGGTGGAGGTTATTTTCCTTCATCGACCTAATGTAGCGGGAACTATAAGCAAAATAATTTCCTTTAATAGGTCATATGGACCGTCTGGTAGTTCTAGTGTTAATTTAGCAGTAATATATATGCAACTAAGTATCCAAACGCTGGGATATAATTCAACTAACTAAAAACATAAGTATTGTGCCATTTTAAGCAAAACCGAGCGACTTCTGCTCATTCCATACACTTAACAACTCATATTCCCTGCCGTATCCGTGACTCGCGATCACGTGCTCGTAGTTACTCCCCCTATACGGCTTTTTATAGAAGAAAAAATTGCTACAATGCTTGGGTGTTACACCAACCTTCTTAGCAACCAATCCTAGATATATATCATCGAATCTAAAGTGCTTCGTGTATAAGCTACCTAAGTATAATAGTTTTAAGCTAGTTTTCGATAGGAGATACGCGCCGGCAGTGACGTATGGAGGCCATCTGTCATACGGGTATTCCTCCAACTTGACCTGCCATTTGCTCAGATAATGTCTGTGTGGAGCAGAATTGAACACATAACCACTATAAACTGGGTCAAAATCTAAACTTTTTATATATTTAAAAAGATTCAAAACTGAGATATACATGTCATCATCGGAGAATAAATAGTACTTCGATTTGGGACAGTATTTAAAAGCCCACTTGAGCGACTGTACAGTTTTTATTGTGTTATTAAAATATGTATCAAAAAAATCACTTTGTACTATATCATTATAGACGGATGCTTCTTTCTCGATCTTACTTTGTAAATCATCATCCCCTATTCCGAGAAAAAAAGCAACTTTTATCGTTACATTAGAGAAGCGAGTCTCCGAGCCCCAAGTTCTTCTTATAGCTATACGTCTCTTAAAATTCTTTCTAGCAGACTTCACCAAAATAACTAAGTGACTTATATCACATTTTTTTTTATTAATTATATATTTATAAGGATATATATTTATAGGCTTTATTGCTGCTTCCTCCCCGTTCAACATTTGTGACACTACGGGCCTTATATCTATATTTAACGGGTAGTTAAAACTATAATCGTAACTTATTTCCTGCATGTGGTCTCCTATGCCAAGAAAAATATATAGTATTACAAATAAGAAACTTAGGCATATTATAGATTTAAGTTTCCTGATCCACATGTTGCAGTAACGATTCATCTAGTCTCATGCGCCGTTTGATACCTGAAAATGAAATTATGAGGTAAGTAGTCATTAACCCATTTACTTCCCAAGCGTCGAAACCATTGGATTTTTTTGGTGAAATCTTTAAATTAAGTTCATAATACGTTAAGAAAAAATAATATGACAAAAAAATTATTTAACGCTGAGTCAGCCTGTCCTATAACATATGACAATGGGGATAAAAATTATTAGTTGGTTACTGTTTTCTTTTACGGTATATAAAATCGGAACATAATGCTTTTTTTGAGGCAACAAAAATGATCAATTTGAAAAAATTACATTAAAATTACGTAAATATTTGACTCAGCGGAAAAAAAATATTTCATCAGGAAAATAGTATAAAAATACGAATTTCATCAGAAACAATAAAAAACAAAACTCTTAATAGGTTAAAAAAATAGGACAGTGGGAAGTAGTTGTTAATGGTGATCTCACATATTGTTATTTCTGCCTGAAAACTAAACCAGACTGACTCCAATGTGTAATATTTCGTTTACAAGAAACATTGTATACACTGAGTTACAACATTGGTAGTAAAATCTATTTTTATATTTTATAACTAGCTTTCGAGATGTGAATAGGCATATGGACAGATTTTGAAATTGCCTTCTATAATGCAGGTACGAGTCTAATATTACCGAAAAACACAATATTTCACTAATAAACTAAGTATATTACTTAAATCAGTCATTCTCAAAGTGTGTTCCGCGGAACCCTAGGGCTAAAATACTGCAAAAAATACCTATCAAAGGGAGATTATAAGTTTACATCTAAATATTCCAACTAAATATTACATTGCAATATGATTATTCATAAATGCATATAAATCAGTTTCTTATAATTATATTAAGGCTTTTTCCTTCGTCAAAAAAGTTTGAGGACTGCTGACTTAAATAATATGTGTTGAGTAATGTGTTGCAATACTTTTAACATTTTCCCACTAAAATCATTATTTCAAAATTTTTTCAATACTGTCCACACGCCTATTACTATTTTTTTACTTCTTGACTATAATTAGACTTTTTGAAAATTAACAAAACTAACCTTTACAATTTTAAATTTGAGGGTAGATTATTATTCAAATCGATCAACACAGAACTACCCACATTAAAACAAACCAATGTACACTCACATCATAATACATTGAATATAAATTACGTTATCATACTTACAGAGTTCAATGCCAATAAGACATTTATAGATTATCCTCAAAGTATGTGATGGTAGTAAACTAGTATGAAGTTATTATTTATATTAATAATACAGCTGGGAATTGCTTGTAATAATAAAATAGTCACATATTACAGGCTATACAAAAATATTGAGTATGAATTTTATTACAAAATTCATAATCTAGATTCTAGACTAAAAATAGAATAGTTTCAGGCACTAATCTTTTATATTGTATGTAAATTGTAAATGGATACAGATTGGACTTTAGACTGGAAGAAACAATCGTAAGAAAGGGATAACTATATTCTTATTGTGTCGAAGTTGAGGCATGTGTGAAAGAGATGCAGATATCTCCTTTGTCATTCACAATACTGCGATTTCTCTTTCTATCACTTATATACCTACAAAAACTGTATCCATTTGAAAACTGATACTTATCCCATCATTATACACAAAACTGTAATATAATTAACCAGTAGAACCTCTTTCTAGCTACACACCTGTGAAGTGTGAGTCCTATCAATTTGGATGAATTGTATTCATCTCCTTGATATAGTATATATGTAGGTAGATTTAAAAAAAGTTTTAATCATGTTACCTACTAATAAGGCTTTGTTTGGTTTTAAAAAAGATGTATAGCTTTGATCAGTGGTCGGCAAAGTGCAGTTCCAGAGCCGCATGTGCTTTTTTGGCTTCGTAAGTGCGGCTCTGGCCCAAATACCCACAGACCAAGCACATTGTTCACATTATTAAGTATGAAATTTAGTGTAATAAAAGTTTACTAAACAAGCAGATATAGCTCCCATTTTTTTTTAATTGTTGAAATGTTTGACTAATAAGTTTCCCGACCACTGGCTTAGATCATTGCAGAGTTACTACACTTTTACGATCAATACACTTTTCATACTCACTCCAAACTCTGAAGTATCAACAGTAGAACTAATAGAGACAGGTGGTAAGTAATGTTTTCTGATGCGATTATGGAGTTGAGCCACCTCCGGGTGCGTCAATTCCATTTCCCGCAGCAGCTGAGTGAATCCGACAATACCTCGTTGACTATTTTCAAAGCCGTGACGTTCTATCACTTCCATTTCAACTTGAACCACCTGGAAGAGAGATGTATTGAGTGGGGACTACAAAAGTTTGTTGAACAAAGATGCGTCTTATACAAGTACAAAAATCTATTGGACCATACAGAATCAATAGAAAAAATTTACAGCATTGTCAAGTATAAGACTACAATTACATTATTATAAATTTACAAAACACATCTATACAGTCCTTTTTCTTTCATTTTATGTAAATAAAAGTAGATAACTGAGGTTTTTTAACGAAATTTATCTATGAAAGTGACATTGGAAACGACCTGTTTTATTTCAATAAACTGGAACACAATATCCAAATCATATTTAGTGGAGAAAAATATAATAAATATTATTTAGTTAGATTTAAAAAATGTACGAAATGTTAAATTGAAAATTAAGGTTAGTAGTTAATAAATTATTAGTAAAAACAAATACACACAAGCGATTACCATAGGAAAGACGCTTTGCATTAGTCTTAGCATCTCATTGCCAGCAGACAGTCTTGCCTCATTGAGGTCCGAAGCAAACGACGACGATTCCAAAGTTTCTATAATCTCATTAAGTATTGCAGTCACATCCTCCACTGTCAGGTTTTCAGGCACTGCCATAGTTTATATTGAGTCTGCATTTAGTCTGAAATAACGAAGTGATGAGTAACATAACTTTATAACAAAGTTTATGCTGCTGTAAGGAAAACAAAACGAAAATAACACACAATGCAATCACCTGATGTACACAATATAGTAAAATGAAAGATCTTAACGCAGAAGTAATGATTAATTCAGAACTATATTTATAAAATTAAAAAATATGAGGAAAAAAGCACCACGACCACACCACATCAAGCTACGGACAGAGAGCCAGAGACAATTAATAAAACAAGATCTAAAACCAGCTGTCTCGAAAAAAAATATATATATAATATTTAAAAACTTGAAATAAAATAATTGGATAAGCATTAAGCATGAATATAATTTACATTAGTTTAAAACAAAATATTACAAGTTATTATTCAATTTTTTTTCATAGTAAAAGTAATTTTTATTACTTCAATGTCTGTAATCTGTATAGTCTATGACTGATTATTATTTCTCATGTCTCTGTTTATTTACACAATTAAGTAATTTCATATTAAATTTATTTGGTTTATTTATTATTCCAATGCTAATTTTTCGTTAGTAATTTTTCTTAGTATCTAAGAAAAGGATGAAACTATGAAAGGAACAGAAAATTAATTTCAAGAAAATACCCTGAACAAAAATATTTTTTTGTTCTTTGAAATTTTTGTCTTAACAGCCAACATATTGGGATAAAATGGAGGAAGAAACGATAGAAACTGAACCGAAGCCCTCGACTGCAAAACGAACATGGACAATGAGGAATAATGCTGCTAGACAAGTGGCTGTTAACTTTATGCCTTCAAGACAATTACCTTGTAGTAAGTATTCAAATTTAAAAGCACTTTGACACGGACTATCAGTTATCTCTACTTGTTTAGTGTTTTTCAGTTAGAAAGTTAATTTATGATTAGTTTATGGTTGTATGAAGTTAAAGACTAACGACCTGTGATTTGTAAATTCCCACCAAAGCCCCCACATGTTAATTGTAGTGTTAAGTAGAAATTACACATTTTGTAAACACAATAATATGGTATTAACCATGCGTGATGTGTGTGTTTTTTTCGTGTTATGAGTTTGTTCAGTGATTTTCAAATGTTTAATACACACACTGATTATGGTAAATATTCTTTGTAAATAACTTAAATGTCCTATTTATATTGTGCTAAATTGTAAAATAACTTTCCAACCCATGTTTTTGCTCCATTGTACAAGCTTTGTTCCAACGTGTTATGAAGAAGCATCCAACTTCGTTCTCAACTCATGAGCTGTTCCTGCTTTAATCTAACATCAAGTGCAGTCACATTGTGTACATGGGTGTAGCTACGGTGGGGTAGGGTGTGGCGCTTCCCACCCTGGTTCTGACCTGTAAAGTAGCTGATCAAACCTAAAAAAGCTTAATTATCTAGGTACTAACTACAATACTCAATATCTGTAAGAAAGTTCACACTCGACAGTAGACCCCCCCGGGGTAAGACCACGGGTATAGTCTGCTAGTTACATATTATTTTAGACTGCTGCCCCACCCTGAGCCCATGGCTGGCTACGCCCATAGTTTCTTATAATATAAAGTTATTTAAATTCTATTATTGATACGAATAGTGTGTTTTTTAAATATATATTTGCATAAATTTTCTAATCAAATGTAACATTTCAAAGTTTATCCCCATTACAGACACAATACGTCTTCGTCGGACGAATTCCGAGAGGAGTGCGTTATTGGAGTTGTCAGAGGAAATCCAGAATGGCTCGGAAGATCAGGCTGAGATTATTGTTAGAGAGATGACACAGCATCATTTACTCATGGAGGACAACCCTCAGTCCGAGGAAATGAGGAGGTAGTATCAAATTTTGCTGAATAAAAACAAGAACTGCGGTAGCAGTCACCTCCACTTTAATTTAACATCATGTGGAGTGTCCATGTGCTAGGTTGCTATATAAATGCTCTCTAAAACATATCCATTGTTTCCCAATCTTTTTAGTGTAGTTCGGGTCATATAAGCAGAAAGTTCTCAATCTTCTCAAAACTACATTAGCAATGACATACACCAGCCATTCTCAAAGTGTGTGCCGCAGAACCCTAGGGCTAAAATACTGCAAAAAATACCTACCAAAGGGAGATTATAAGGTTACATCTAAATATTCCAACTAAATATTACGTAATATTACATTGCAATATGATTATTCATATATACATATAAATCAGTTTTTTATAATTATATTAAGGCTTTTTCCTTTGCCAAAAAAGTTTGAGAAATGCTGACATAACAATCAAAGTTAAAAGTGAACTAAGTTTGTGATGACTCAGTTTCATTCTCATAGATGGCGCTTGCTTAAAGTGCATCACTCATTTCAGATTTCATTAACTTTTTATTATACAAATATATACCTGAACTGATATTGCATTATATAACCACTGTGTCTACTGATTTATAAATTGTTATTCACTTTTTTTCTGAATTAAAATTCAGTTTTTTTATTATTATTATTACTTTATGTACAGGCTATGATTGACGAGTTTCTTGTGGTATTCTTCTCGCTATAGCCTTTCCGAGGTCACGGTAGAGTCTAACGATGAGCAAGTGCACGCCTTTAGTGCTTATGCTAATAAATGATTTTCATTTCATTTCATTTCATTGCAAGGCTGGGAGTTGTGGGCTGTAGGTTGATCAAAGTTTTACTTCTACTGTCTAAAGCTTTATAAAATTGTTATTGTTCTAACTGCTTTCTAATGAGTGTTATATTTTCATCTATTGCAGGGAAGCGTTAAGAGACCTACCTGAAGGTTTGACAATGAAGCGGACTGTAAGAGCCAAGTTGTCCGCATCTGTCAGTTTGAGATCACGACATAAACCTATATCGATGTATAATAGACTTAAATATAGACTAGGATTTGCTTTAAAAATTGTAAGTGTATATGTCTATTTTTTTACTCTAAATATCAAAAATCTTTATTTTCATAGGCCCTTCAGGCTCTTGCGCATTGTCGGTATTTACAGAGATTTTGAAAAGGCATGTGACGACATCTACATTGGGCGATTTTCAAATGGACACAGTTTTTGTAGGTATATAAGCGATAGAAAGAAACTATTTCAGTATCGTGAACGGTAAAGGAGATATCTGCATCCCTTTCACACATGCTTCAATTTCGACACGAGATGAAACTAGTTATCTCTTTCTAATGATTGTTTCTATAAGTCCAAAGTCCAATCCGTATCCATTTGAAGATTGTCAACTGTACAATTAATTATTTAGATGTATGGTAAATATACAAGAAGGATATAATTGGTTGTTTTAGACATTACTTTGTGGAAAATCCATATTAAAGGAAATTATTTAAAATTATTTTGCTTATAATTCCCGCTACATTAGGTCGATGAAGGAAAATAACCTCCACCAACTTGCAATAACTTGTCTCGACGCGTTTCGCCACTTCATGTGGCATCATCAGGATACATGTGGTCGCTTCGGCTTTGAGACAAGTTATTGAATGTTGGTGGAGGTTATTTTCCTTCATCGACCTAATGTAGCGGGAATTATAAGTAAAATAATTTTAAATAATTTCCTTTAATACAAGAAGGTGGTAATGCTGCTATCCTGTACTAGGCTACGAAACCCTGGACTATGAGTTTTTATTAGAAATAATATCTTCTTTTCAGACACGAAATCGAGTCCGAGATCATCTAACGTCAGTAGAACTGTGGTATGCGTCTATTCGTAAAATAGAAGGCCATTTTGGTTCCGCTGTGGCTTCCTACTTCTACTTCCTCCGATGGCTCTTTCTCATGAACTTTAGCTTATTGATTTTCGTATTATGTTTTGTTGTCATACCACAAGTGCTTTATGATAGCGCGAATAATGCACAAGGATTCAATCATGGAGACGGTATTATGGACTTTCTTACTGGGAAGGTATTTACTGTTGTATGGCATTTGGGATATGTTGCTAACTATAGTATATAGCAACGGTTCTCAAACTTTTTTGGTGAAGGAAAAAATCTTAATATAATTATAAACAACTGATTTATATGTATTTATGAATAATCATTTTGCAATGTAATATTTAGTTGAAATATTTAGATGTAACCTTATAATCTCCCTTTGGTAGGTATTTTTTGCAGTATTTTAGCTCTAGGGTTTCACGGAATGGCTGGTATATAAGTAAAGGGGTAATTATAGGATACATATATGTTATTGATATAACATTTATTATTGTAACCACTTTGCAATCTGATTTATGAGTTGTTATTTACTTTTTTTTTTTCTGAATTAAAATTCAGTTTTTTTTGTTAATTATTTTATGTACAGGCTATGATTGACGAGTTTCTTGTGGTATTTTCCGAAGTCATTGTAGAGTCTAACGATGAGCAAGTGCACGCCTTTAGTGCCTATGCTAATAAACTATTATCATTTCATTTCATAGGACAATGGTTATTGTATTTTCAGGGTATGTTCGAAGACACGGTCTTGTTTTATGGACATTATCATTCCGAGCGAAATGCGACCGTGGTGGGCGACACATTGAATTATAATATGACTTTTGCATATTTCTACACTATGCTTACGTTGTATTTATTTATATTCTTTTTGTTGTGTTATAGGTATGTTTCACGCTTTTTTTTATTTATTGGATTGAGATTGTGGTTTCGGAGGCATTACTTTAGATCAGTGTTTCCCAACCTTTTTTGTGCCCCTCTTAAGTAACCAAACACGCAGTTGATATGTTAGTCTCGTCAAGCGAAATTATACCTAATAGTTATTTACCGCATTTATTTAAGAATTAGCTTTTTTCGTTAAATTTGGCACCGAAATGTAGTATTGCATTTAAATGGCCCGAAGCGAAAGGGTTAAACTCGTGACGAGTCCATTTTCGAATTGCCCCCCTTAACAACTGCCCCCTGTGTAGTCCATATTGCGTGCCATTATCTCTGTCTACCTTTATCTTCCATGAATGCGTGTTATATTCATTGTTATTACAGAACAGCTGACTCCTATCGTCGTAATTTCATATCATTCGCAAGTGGATTAGGCCCAGTGTTTTCAGCTAAAGTGTTCAGCGGATGGGATCACAGTATTGCCACCTCTCATGCAGCTACTCTCAATGCTAGGAGTATTTATAATGAATTCAAAGTGAGTTATATTTATTTCACTTCTTCTATCTCTCTTTCTTTATCACTCCCAGAGGCGGCTCGTCCTAAAGAGCGCTGGTGCAGTGCACTCCCACGAAAATTACAGAAGTAATCTATATTTCTTCATAATACATACCATCCTTACATTACATTCATTCTATTCTACTATGCCTATACAATAGTATATTATATTATATTACCTATATCTACGCGTATATTTGGCGTCAAGTTGTAATGAGTGGAGCGCCAGCGATTGCGCTCCTATGAAACGAAGTTTAGTACGATTCCTAGCATTGTATTAAATGAGTGCGAAAGAGAAACATCGACTCAGGCCGACGCGTGAAACAAAAGATTTCGTATGAGAAATTAACCTAATCTGGAGCGCCGCTCACGCGCGACGTTGCCAAACCGTGCGTTCGGCAGTGCCGCGCGCCGCGCCGCGGGGAATGATAAGCATAGAAAAACGCTTAATTTGATTTTACGCTATATCTGATTTTTACAAGAAAGTAATAGATGTCTTCGCTCCCCAAAATGACCGGCGAATGGATTTTCTGTAGAAATAAAATAAATGGTAGGCTCTAGTTTTTTGTTTATTTTTTTGTGAACCCCCATCAAAAAATGTCACGAGCCGCCTCTGATCACTCCTGATAAAATGATGTCTATTCTGAGCTCATATCTGTCTATAATTAATTATTATGTTTATTTTCTATATGTACAAGCAAATAAATATTATATTTCTTAAAGGAAATTATTTAAAATTATTTTGCTTATAATTTCCGCTACATTAGGTCGATGAAGGAAAATAACCTCCACCAACTTGTAATAACTTGTCTTGTGATGCTACGTGAAGTGGCGAAACGCGTCGAGACAAGTTATTGAATGTTGGTGGAGGTTATTTTCCTTCATCCACCTAATGTAGCGTAAATTATAAGCAAAATAATTTCCTTTAATATGGATTTCCGCAAAGTAACACCTGAAACAACCAATTATAATATTTCTTGTCAATGGCAACAATTGTTTGTCTATGCTTTGTACGGTAATAGAAAGGGGTTGTCTATGGTTATGGTATTTTATTCAAACCACTTTTCACTAGTATTTACTTCATTAAAGCCTTCATGGATGTTATTATAATTTCAGGAACTCCTGAACGAACAGACAAAGAACAATGAGCCGTCTACTTGTTGTTTGAGATTTGGTCAGAAATTAGTCAATGTGTTTGTGACGTGCATTGTTTTAACGCTTATTACTGGTGTCGATATCGGAGTTTGGTACTTGTTGAGTGTCGACAGATACGGCTATGGGTTCTGGTCAGTGACAGTGAGTGCTGGGTTTACAGCTGTAGTGTCTATATGTCCGCTGCTATTTAGTTTGGTTTCCAGGTAGGTTTAAAATTTCAGGTATATGTAATTTTTTTAAATATTATCTATGTTTCAGTGGTGAGTCATATTCTGTGGGCTTATCACGAATTTAGTCTGGCTTTCGAATCGAGCTGTCACAATGTATCCGTTAGCAATCGGGATCATGAATTTTTACTAGCGACTAACGAGCACCAGCAATCTATCAAATGAACGAAAGATAGAGACGTTCGAAAATTAACAAAAAGCATCTAAAATATTGTAGTTCCAAATCCGCACGCGGTGGCGCTGCTCAAATTTCCATACAAGTCGCTTGAAGCGAACTCGGTTCGAAAACCAGACTAAAATTCGTGATAAGCCCACTGAATTGTTTAGTTAAAGATAGATTATTTAGAAATATTTAGTGGTCGTATATTCTTTAAAAAAATATCTAATTAAATAATTTCCTCCTGGTTTCTTAGGGCCGTATTCAAAAATAACACTTGAGCGTAGTTTGTTCTATGATCACCTGATCATTACTTAAATGCGTTTTATTACATTTTATGCAGTAAAAAATAATAAACACGACAAGCGTTAGGTAGTAATCAAAATATAATAAAATAGTAATATGTTGCATATACTTACTTATATAGCAAATATTCAGTTTAAATATTAATTTGCATATTTTTTTCTTTCTGTTATTTATATATTAATAAGTAACAATTAAAACGATTTCTTATAAATGCGTGTAACAGAACGTAATGACAGCTAGGTGACAGTAGACAGTTGCAATGGATTATTATCATTGGTCAAAAATCACGTCTATTTTTCAAGCGTGTGATTGGTCTATTTTGTTTCGTACGACTGAGTGACATTTGAAGTTTTGAACTCTACTCAGTTAATCTATACTTGAGTGTAATTCCTGAATATGATGGACCTTAGAGTAGAATATGTAAGTTTTCTGTTTTCAGTCTGCATTCAAT
>JAPWLS010000601.1:0-212540 GCA_028551675.1 Tineola bisselliella
TATTTATAATTTTTAATACGACTTAATTTATATTTATTTTATTTAATGTTTTTATACCATCCCAATGCTATTACTGCTTCTTCTATGACAATTGGTTGTATGAAAGAAATAACTTTTAGTGATGATAAGATCGCCACCTGCTCTAAGTTCATATTTTATTTGTGCTAAATTATAATACCTACTTTTAAAGCAAAAAACGATTTATTATTAGTAATAATAATAATATTTAAAGATGATATTTGAAGTTATTTTAAAAGTATCTATTTGCTAAAATTTTTGGACACAGTACTACGTCGGGGTGAAAATTTGAAATTACAATAAACTACATTAAATTTACAATTTGTACAATATCAATTATTAAATGCGTATAATTACATTATCAGTAGGAATTTATATTCAAAAAATTCTATAATATAGAAAAAAAACAAATAAACAAAAACAAAACACGTAATACGACAATTTAAAACTATATACATAAACTAGCAGTTGCCCGCGACTATGAAGTTTAATGATGTTTCATATTTCAGTCAATAGAAAATGCCTTCCACACCCCTGTCGAAAAATATACTAAACACCTCTCTGTCAAATTTCTAGTTTGTAGCAAAAAAATTATACAAACCTGCGAGAGCCCTTACAACTCCTTAATCTGGCCCTGTTGCAAAATCCGTTCTTTGCAGACGTCGACTAACTATAAACTACCTCTCTGTCAAATTTCATCTTTGTATGTCAAGCGGATTTCGAGAGAACTTTCGCTTTTATTTTCATGGAATTAGATATGAATTACAATGTGAACCTAAAATAAAACATAATATTTCTTTTAAAAAAAACAATTGAAAAACTGTCAGTATGTTTAACCGCCAAAATTAGGCATAGACATCGAATTGTGTGAACTTAAAATGTAATATTTCTTAAAAAAAAACAATTGAAAATATTCTATAGCCTATGTTCATCAGGGATATTTTACGATTTTAATGGTAAAAGAATTTTTCAAATCGGTCCAGTAGTTTCGGAGCCTATTCAATACATACAAACAAACAATCAAATGTTTCCTCTTTATATAATAGTATAGAGTATAGATATAGATAAAAAACAATTGAAAAACTGACGGCACGTATGAACGCCAAAATTAGGCATAGACATCGAATTGTGTAAACCTAAAATAAAATGAAATATATCTTAAAAAACAATTGAAAATATTATATAGCCTATGTTCATCAGGGATTTTTTACGATTCTAATGGTAAAAGAATTTTTCAAATCGGTCCAGTAGTTTCGGAGCCTATTCAATACATACAAACAATCAAATGTTTCCTCTTTATATAATAGTATAGATATATTATTATAATTACTACAATGTATTTAAATATCTGTGGGTTTCGAATCGAGCTGTCACAAGTAAAACGGATCCGTTAGCAATCGGGATCATGAATTTTTACTAATGACTGACGAGCACCAACAATCTATCAAATGAAGGAAAGATCGAGACGTTCGAAATTTAACAAAAAGTATCTAAAATATTGTAGTTCCAAATCCGCACGCGGTGGCGCTGCTCAAATTTCCATACAAATCGCTTGAAGCGAACTCGGTTCGAAAGCCAGACTAAAATTCGTGATAAGCCCACAGGTCTGCTTGGGTGCATGTTTTATATACTTAGGTACTAGCTTTATTTACTTAAATTATATTACAGTCTTAAAGATGCTTAATTTATAGTTAAGTATAAATGTACCTACTAATACTAACATTATATTGTACAGGCTATGATTGGCGAGTTTCTTGTGACAATGCTATATTTTAACATTAAGTAAATATGAACGATTATTTATTCAATAAAATGCATGTATTTATTTTTCTTCTTCTCTTGACTGGTCAATGAAACAATTTTCTTTTTTGGTCTAGGTAGATCTAATATACATAGAAATAATACTATATAATAATTTATTTCTGGATTTCATTTATAATAGTAATTGATTAGTATAGGGCAGCGGTTCTCAAACTTTTTTGGCGAAGGAAAAAGCCCTAATATATTATAAAAAACTGATTTATATGTATTTATTAATAATCATATTGCAATGTAATATTACGTAATATTTAGTTGGAATATTTAGATGTAACCTTATAATCTCCTTTTGGTAGGTATTTTTTGCAGTATTTTCGCGTAAGGACCCCGCGGAGCACACTTTGAGAATACCAGCCATTCTAGCTATATTCTTGTTAGAAATTGTCAACTAAAAAAACCAATTAGTATAACAAAAATTGTCATAGTAAAAAGCGATAACTATAAAACCATAATACAAGAATAAGCTGTCAGATAGAGAGAGATTGTTGATTGTAAAATGTTTCAATTAATATGAAAAATCGTTGCGTATATCTCGAGATGTGATCGCTTGTGTATTGGACCGGCTCAAGATAACAACAAAGCAAACATGAAGCAGATGGCCGGTCATCTCACTCGTTCTGTCATATTCATAGTTATTTAATGCGAGTTTAATAACGACTGTATTATAAATATTCCTAAATTGCATTGCCCGATACTAACACTGTTTCTCCTATGACAATTGGTTATCTGGAAGAAATTACTTTTAGTGATAAGATCGCCAATTGCTCTAAATTTGTTTCTTATGTGTTAAATTGTATTATTATTATTATTTTTAAAGCAATAAAGGATTTATTATTATTATTATTGTGTTGTAAATTTCCCCATTGGACTATTTTTTAAGTTGTTGATGTGAAACATCTATTGGCGCGGGTATAAACCGGATCGTTGGCGTGGCGCTATACTAAAGTATATATACAGTCTATATATAGTAAAGTGTACAGTGTGGCGACGCTTGCCGTGGCGACGAGTTTATTTTATCGAGTTATATTTGAAATCTATATCATTTAAGAAGTTTTCGAATTTTTAATTTTTGTATTTTAGTCATCATTTTCAGTAAAAAAATTCATAGTATTTAATTTTTTCAGCAATAATTAGTTCCTGTTGTAATCTTGTCTTTTACGCAGGCGTCCCGTGACGGCTCACATTTTTTTTATTAACATATAAAAGTTCTTCATTCCTCGAATCAATAATAAATTGTACAAGATATAATAAAAATAAAATAATTGCATGTACCAAGAGATTCAGTCGAACTAAGTATCGGCGTTCTCAGGCGGTAACACAATCGGTTAGTTCGTTTTCGTTGATTAACTTTATGCCATGACCTTTATTATATCAATAATTAAACCAGGATTTTCAAAAAAAAAAAAAAACATTGACCATGAGAATGAATTCTACTAACGATACTTAAAAACTCAGTTTCGGCTCTAAATGTTTAACTACATCACAGGATTATATTGTTTTTAACACTAGAACTACCAACCGGTTTAAAAAATTCTTCACAGGACTTTTATGTAAAACCTTACTCATTATTCTTTGTAAACGATTATATTTAAAAATTTATTGAATTATATTTAATACTTTGCAAGCACAAGTCATCCGGTCATTTTGTTTTTAAAACTGTGGGCTTATCATGAATTTAGTCTGGCTTTCGAATCGAGCTGTCACAAGTAAAACGGATCCGTTAGCAATCGGGATCATGAATTTTTACTAACGACTAACGAGCACCAGCAATATATCAAATGAACGAAAGATCGAGACGTTGGAAAATTAACAAAAAGTATCTAAAATATTGTAATTCCAAATCCGCACGCGGTGGCGCTGCTCAAATTTCCATACAAATCGCTTGAAGCGAACTCGGTTCGAAAGCCAGACTAAAATTCGTGATAAGCCCACTATTAAAGAAAATGATAATGAAGACTACAGCCTCCCACAAAAGCAATTGGATTATAATAAAATTTGTATGTCCGCTCTATGAATGCGATATTGTAAAAAATTATGTAGAAAGTGGTATGACAACGCGTAGTCTCCAAGCTTCCAGACCTGTTGATTAGTCCGCATTACATTTACTCATAAATCCAATATAAAAACAACCTTATTTTTATCTCAATAAGGAGGACAAAAACATGTTATTGAACGAACTGCATCTTATTTTTATTATAACTATTATATAATTACTTCGTAAAACTATTTTAGCTTTTACATTTACATTTTTTTTTGTTTAATGACCGCACTCCATCTGAGGTTAAGTAGCAAGGAAATACTATATATTCACACATTTATCGAGTCCATTGTTTTATATGTTACTAGCTGTAGTCCCCGACTTCGTTCGCGTAGTAATAAAGATATAAAGTACTTACTATGAAGTTTAATGATGTTTCACATTTCAATGACGTTTGCATTTTATGGCAATTTTTGGTAACCTTGGTTTTCATTATTGTAGTTTCAGTAAGGTAATTTATTTTATTATATATATTTATTATATATATTTTGTATAGCCTATATTGATCAGGGATAATGTAGCATTCAAATGGTGAAAGAATTTTTGAAATCGGTCCAGTAGTTTTTGTAGCCAATTCATTACAAACATACAAAAATACAAATCTTTCTTCTTTATAATATTAGTATAGATATACAATAGATTGTGCTAAAAAATGGTTTTAATAAAAAGCAAGTATCAAAATAAACACTATTACTTAACAATAAAAATTATAAACTTTAAAAAAATAATATAAAATAATATTCAAAGAATAATAAATATCGTAAAAGAAGTGGATTTCAAATATTGTAAATAATCAAATTAACAGTCGTAAAAATCCAATTTTCTAACTCCCATTTGTTAAGAGATTACGTTATGAGGAAAAAAATGGACCTTCGACGTGTGCGACATAAAACAACGGATTTATTAAAATCACGGGTTAATCCGCATCATACATTAAATTTTTGACCCATTTTTAAATCAAAACACACTTATATAAACTTAATTACTCTACTATAACTCTATTACTACTAGTCTAATACGTAAAGGTTCCGTGTTAAATTCTCGATCGTAACAAATATTTATAAATATGTAGGTATTACTAAAAAGGTTTCCTATAGCATATTTAGTTGGAGGTTAGAATATTCCGCATATATATACAGTAGACAATCTTCAAATGGATACAGATTAGACTTTGGACTGGAAGAAACAATCATCAGAAAGGGATAACTATATTCTTATCGTGTCGAAGTTGAGGCATGTGTGAAAGGGATACAGATATCTCCTTTGCCGTTCACAACACCACGATCGTTTCTCTTTCTATCGCTTATATACATGCTTCATTTGAAAATCGCGGTGTGTAAATGTATATACATATTTATTATTATTTATTTATTGCAGTAACGACCTGTGGTAGCGGGTCAAATCTTAAAGGTCAATTAGGTACTAAAACAGAAACACGTCGTTAATTCTACATAAAAACCTATAATTTTGAATAGCACTTACCGACTTTCACCTTTGCGGCATCGCATTGTAGACGATCGATTTATTTTATCTATTGATCATTAAAAGGATATAAAATAAAAATTACTTTTTTTTAAATTTATTTGCGTTAGTTTTTATAAGTTTACTTGTTTTCTTCAGTATTTAATATTAAGACGGTGTTGATGTATTTTAGTAGTATTTCTTATTTATATTTATTTATTTATTTTTATTTATTTATTTATTTATTGGGTCCACAATACTTTCAAGCGGAACACCTGTGAAGTGACCTAGTTGCGTTTCGGGATCAGATTGGAAGTAGCCGGGATAATGAGAGGAGTGTGTCCTGTCAATCTGGATAGAGCATATTCGTCTCCTCAAGCCGGCTAGTGGAGTCGACTGTTGCACGCGGACATCGGAGTATGGTCATATGCTAGGTTAACATAAAAAAAAAGTTAGGTATTTTTAATATGTTAGGTTATTAAAATAGAACTCTGTCACCATATAGCCTTTTAGATACTTTCAAATTTTTTTTATCACCTATCAACACATCTTATGTGCAAAAATAATCGTAAAACCGATAGATATTTGTTTTAAATGTCATTTTGGAACTGTTTATTTTTTATGAGATGAAAATAAACATATTTTAGATTAAGTTTTTATGTTTTAAAACTGCGCTCTGAAAGCCTATGTATAAATAATATTTAAGACAATTCCAAATATAAATAAATTCCAGGGCATAAAGCAATTAAAAACATAATCAGAGATAGCGCATAAAAAGTCATAAGTAACTGTTTATTCTAGGTTTAGACCAGAGTTAGTTGTCCTTAGGCCGGACCCAGACCGGTTCTCTCGTTTATAAAGTATAATGAAAAATACCGCTGCTATTCCCACTGTAATCGTATTGGACACTGGAAGCTTGTGTACGTTTCCATTCTTCTAATACGATACGTTATAAAAGACATACAAATTTTCTAGTCACAATTAGTTCCGCTACGCGCTGATAGTTGGCGCATTCTAAATTGTGGCGTTTGTACATTTTCCTATTTATAAAATAGAGATCATATTAAGCAAAATATTTTACTCTAACTTTCCCTTTTAAAGAAATTTTATAATAATGAAATATTTATAAGCGTCTATCCCCACTACCAGACTGCGGAGTACTGCTGTGGGTAGTTTCTTCGCTTCAGTACTGGTGAGAGTTTTAAGTCTAATAGAAGGCAGTACTTTAATAGCATTTTAAAAATTTAATGCTGTGATACTAAACTATCAAATATTTAAATGTAGGTATCGATAAATTGGATAAATGTCCAATAGAATATGAATCATTTGGTTTACATGTTTCTGATTTATTAGATTTTGCAGGGATTCTATTTGACATATCTCCTCTAGTAGGTATATAGAACACTAGAAAGAACTACCAACCAGTTCCAATTTCCAGTTCTATTTTACAATTCTACAATAAATTTATTGAATTATATTTAATACTTTGCAAGTATCGCAAGTCATATTGACCGGCTGGTAGTTGTAGTGTTAACGTGTGACAATGGAAACGCGCAAAATGGTAGTGGGAAATAATTACGAATGGTCCGGGAGTTAATAATTGACGGTTGTTGTGCCAAACGCGTTATACCATCAAGATGTGTTCACAGCGAGATGGTGATATCTTCAAGGCATTAAGACTATATTTTATGTTTTCCTGTACTATTTTATATTACTACGGAATGTTATTTGTGTTTCAGTAATATATTAATTATTTAAAACATGTTTTAGTACACTATTTATTGACGTGACAACGTCTTATAATTCGATTGAGCCGGCTGCACGCGTTACCTCGCTCTGAGGCGTTCCATGTAAGGCTTGAAGTGATCTTGATCTTGATCAATTTTTTTATGTTATTAATGGCCTTTGTTATATTATACAGGGTGGGGCATGGAAATCTCCCACATATCAAGAAAATCGCAGTGTTGTCAAATTTGTCTTAGATGTGCAAATTTAGAACAACCTTTTGAAATGTAGGAGGTTTCCGTGCCTTGTATTACAGAGATCCCGTCTTTGATTCTCTGTTGAAAGAAATATTACGATAATATTATTTGCAGTTAGAGAAGAAGAAGTAGAAGAGTATGTGACTTACTAGCACTCAGGAGTCAAAGATTGGCTCGGCTTTAGTTGAGGACCCCAAAACTGTACGAATAACGAAAAGGTTAGATTAGAGTTAGCTCTATATTAGTAGACGGCCGTCATAGCCCGTTATAGCTCGTTTTTTTTTTTAAATTAACACAATTTAGAAAAAAAAAGATTTTATATTTTTACATTTAGTAATTCCTGGGATCCTCAACTAAAGCGTTACTCAAAACTTAACTAAACAACATCGGACCTAAAACAAATATAATGCTCCTTGAGGTACCCCTAAATAAAACAGTTAGCTGATAGCTCGACTACGAAAACCATTCTTAGCTTCTATATGTAAACCGCTTTCTCGCTCTAATATAAAAAAAAGTAATTATATAAAATAATAATTGTATAAAGTTTATAAGAGTACCTCGAATGACGTCATCGAGGCTTTTGTTCAATAAGAGTGGGCAGGCAAAGATAGCGAGCGTATGTCAAGATTTAGAATATCTATTGATTATGAATGTACGAAGAGGAATGGATATTCATTTTAATCAAAAATTTTATATAAATCTGTGGTCGTGGTAGTTGAAATTTCAAAATTTACTTAGTATTTTCAAAAAAAAATTAGATATATTTTTTTCTTATTTTTCCTCGAGTGGTGAAGAGCGGGTTCACCCACTGGTGCCGGCTTATCGTTGAATTTTGGGACACGCTGTATAAGCATATCAATTGGTGCTGAAGTGTGATCCAGAAGTCAGGTGATTGGTGCCACAAAAGAGACTCGGGAAGCAATCACGTTCGCTATAAACTCCTCACTGCTCTCAAGACGTTGAAAAGAGGCTGGAAAGAAATCATTTGATCTAATGTTTAGAAAATCGTAAGTCGCATAATTAATTTATTTGGAAAATGTGTTATAAAAATAATGTCTTAAAGACTAACAGGGCAATGAAATAATACATATTATATTATTCCGATTGCATATCTCTGATGCCGCATCCACTGTGCACACTAATTTTTGTAACTTAATTTTTGCACACAATAGCTGACAGTTTGAGCACTTGTTACAAGTTGTGTTTGTACTGTCCACTTATGTACACTTTGAGAACCATTGCGTCATAGACTAAACCACAATCTCTTATTTGACAGTCTATTTTATTTCTAATCATATTGTGATAAAGTTTAATTTGTCTTTTAAGGATTTGTTTAATTTCATTTGTTGTTATAATAATTATTAACGGTCGATTTTGAATAGTTTACTTAAAAAAATAAGGTTTATTTTAGTTTGTCTGTATAAATACAAATGTTGTATTCATTCTACACAAAAGTCGGAATACTTAACATAGGTTCGTTAGTTTTTTTTTTATTTTGCAAAATTCGGTGACAGGTTATTTTTTTTACGTGTTGTAACTCAATTGAATTAAATATGTTGACCGTTACATCACTACGGTGACAGAATTTTGTATTTCTATAAATAAAGTATTTGTAAAGGAAATAACCGAATAATAGAGTATAATAATAAAAAACATATGAAAAAATGCATATACATACAGTGGTACCTCGATATACGAGTGTTTTGAGATACGAGCAAGGTTACGGAACGAATTAAACTCGTATGTCGAGGTACCACTGTATCTCTTTATGAAGTTATTATTTGCTGCCTTTTAACTTCAAGAGGTTTTAGATAGCATACAGAAGGTGAAGAATCTGGAATTGCATTGAATTGGAGAAAAGAAAACAGTAATGGAAAAGCGAAAGTGTCTGCTTACCCAGGAATAGACGGAGAAAAATCACCCAGTGGGTCAAAGAATGTTCAGTAGTGGACAAAAATATATTAATGAAGATTAATTTAACTAAAATAAGATAACATGCCAAGCTAGCGGGTTCAAATAATCCCACCATTAAAATACTAAATGTCGTTTATCGTGATTGAAATTTATGATAACTTGGGTAGAGATTGAGACACTGGCCACTGTCATGTGCTCCGTCTGGTTTGACGACAAAATTAAATAGATGTTCTTATAATGACTTTATGTTACGGAAAATTCAACTATATACATCTTTAATCCCTTTTCTAACATATAAACTTTTATGGAGTAATATAAACTAGAGATTATCTGTTAGGTTTTAATTGCTACAATGTAATTCCGTTACACGTTCATAGATGGCGTTGGATAAAAATTTATTACACATTCGATCTGTGCTTAGTAATAAGTTATTCTTTACATTGTAATGTATTATTGTATACAATATCTACGTCATATTATAACTATGAACAAGAATTAGTTATTAGTACAATACATAAAATCAAAGTAAAATTGTGAATCGTGAATAATCTGAAACCTAAATGAAAAACTAACTATTCTAATTAGCGGAATGCCACAGTAAATGCAATAACTAGTTTGTATGGATATTATTAATTATATAGCAAAGTAAAATATAACTGGTAGCCAAAGCGGACACAGGTGCCCCATTGTTGTAGATCAGATCGAATGATCCGATACAATAATCTCCGTGTTCGTTTGTTCGTCTGTCTGTAAGTTATTTTTTTGTCCACTGATCTGAGATATCTATATCGCCGTGCTAAGTGGGTTTATCATGAAAGTGTGGGAATTTAATTTAGATTTTTGACATGACATTTTCGGTTCTGTAGCCTCATCGTGTTTTATTTTTAATCTAATTAAATAAATATATATCGCCAGGCCCGATTAATATAGACCCGTCTATGAATAACATTTTCTCAATGATTTCTGAGCTACAATGCACAATAACAACTAAAAATTGCTCTCCTGTCAATTGCAATTTTGTAAATTCTACAGGACTCTATGATATATAATACTTAAGATAAGGCAAAACATATATTTAGACCCAAAACAATTGTTTTGTTATAGTGTCATTGTCTTACACAAAATCCAACATTTTAAAGGCATAAAGGATTATTCATTAAATTCAATTATATTAAAAAATAATAGCGAAATTATAACAAAATATTGCGATACAATATAGTTTTATCGCACTGTGGTGCTAACGACTAAAATGTGAACAAAAATATTTAATTTATGTGATACACAACGTAATGAGATGTTCGGCTTCAACTTCATACACCTATCTATTTTCTCCCCCAATGCACTGAAGAGAACTCTCATCATCGTTATGCTGGCTTAAGGAGACAGGGCATACTTCTTTCGTTATACCCTGTCACTTCCAGGTTGTTGAATGAACGCTTCAGAAACTTCGTTTCACCAAAATATTTATATCTACAACAGCTCTAAACAATTTGTAAAACGTCTACGATTGACGAGTTTCTTGTGATATTCTTCTCGCCATACGCCTTCCCGAAGTCACGGTAGAGTCTAACGATGAGCAAGTGCACGCCTTTAGTGCCTATGCTAATAAACGATTTTCATTTCATTTCATTAAACTTCATAGTACTTTACATCATCACTACTACGCGAACGAAGTCGCTGGCAACAGCTAGTATTTAAAAAATAAATATAATTCTGTTGTTTTTAAAATAATTAAATAAATAAAAAAACTTATTTAAACATTCAATTAAGAATAAAGTAACGCCACACTAAACTACAAAAACTCGTTTTATTTGATAAATAATAATAAAAATCTCTTCGTCCTATTAGAAGCGAAGTGTATGGGACCCAAACGTGAAACGTTTATATGGATTTGTGGCATACAATTCAGTTATACGATGTAAAATTGGGACTGTTAATTTTTGTATCCCACGGTGTATCGGCTACTGACTGGTTTCAAATCTACATTATAAGTTGTGTTTAATGTATTTATTACAGAACTAGTATTTATGTTGCTAACTGTATTTTATAAATAGTTTTCTGTTGCTACTGTCTAAGTCAGCCATTCTCAAAGTGTGTTCCGCGGAACCCTAGGGCTAAAGTACTGCAAAAAATACCTACCAAAGGGAGATTATAAGGTTACATCTAAATATTCCAACTAAATATTACATTGCAAAATGATTATTCATAAATACATAGAAATCAGTTTTTTATAATTATATTAAGGCTTTTTCCTTCGCCAAAAAAGTTTGAGAACCGCTGGTCTAAGTTATCTTACATCTAATTTAAAACACTTTATGCGGCTTGTATCGGTGACCACTATGTACCTACCATTAATAATCAAATAAATTTCCCTAATTTTTTTATGTGTGTACTTGTAGGTTGTTCTGAAACTAAGACGTCCTGTACGAAAGGTATTACGACAAAGACAATAATGAAATTTTATATAAGATATGAAATATTAATTGTAACTGATTGTTTCGTTACCTAATCTAGACGTTGAAGAAGTTCAAAATAAGACCTAAGTTCATAGATTTCCAGTTTTACCAAGAAAAATATATTTACTTTTAATCGTTTAAGACCAAATAAAAAAAAAGTTAACACCATTTGGTCACTAATCAATACCGTCAAATATGCATGCATAATCACAAGCCCATACAAGAAAATTGGATAACGCGCGGTCTCCAAGAAGGTGTATAAGTTATTTTTTAATCTACGTACCGGTAGCGGTAACAATGAATCCCTGATGTATTCATATTTATGCGCGCGCGCAACATTTATTGGTCCTATTGAGAGTTTTAAGTATAGGTTGTAACAAATTCCAAATTAATAACATTCCTGTGTACGCGCCGGTTCTTTTATTCATATATACAGTATGATTTTTTTTTCTTGTAGATATATCAAAAAATTATGAATATTTTTAAGTAGTATTACTTGTTCGTATACTAAATGAAAATAGATTGATGTCGTGACAGTAGAATTGATCCCATGACAGTTTTCGTTATTACTTTTACATAAACTAAATATGCTCGTGATATAATCACCCTATGTGAATGGTCAATTCGAAGCGCACACCTGTTGAGCCGAGCCGTTATAAATAACAAAATTGAGGTGAAATTTGTTTTGTCCACATAATCCCGATGTAGAAAGCACTGTGCATTGTAAAAGATATATGATTAATTGTGAACATTCTTAAAAATATTGTACTATGCTCGTAGCGTGTCTAGTTTCAAATTATTCTTTTTTAGAATAATATATTGGACAATTATAAGGCTTAAAGTAATTGTTAAAGTCGACAGTCGTTTGTGGAGTTTTAAAGGGCTTTGAACTTATATTAAAAGTTATATATTTATTGAAGATAGATTTGATATCCGTTTGATGTTAGACTAAAGCGCAGTTCTTCAGCGGAGAAAACTGCTACTGCGCATGACCAAGTAGATTCAAAGTGGTCAATCTTAATCCAAGTGTCTTAGTAAGTGAGTATAGTATGTCTATGATCACATGATAGCTTAAAAGCTTGTTTCGTCCGATACATAGTTACGTAAAACCGTTTTTAGTTCTAGATATATGAAATGTGTTCACGTGACGTCATCACCTCATAGAGCAATGATAAAACAGATAGGATACAGTTGTAGCTATAATATATTTTAAAACCTAGTGTGACTTAGTGCTTGTCTGTATGTTGTTTTACATACTTACTAGCTTTTACCCGCGGCTTCGCTCGCATTTAGGTCATTAAATAAGTATCAGATATCATTTCAATAGAACTATACTCAATTTTTTACTATAGTCAATTGGAAACTATAGTATTTAATAAAAAGTATCCTATGTTTCTTCTAGTACCTCCAAAAATATGTGTACAATGTTTCATGATGATCGGTTAAGTAGTTGTTGCGTGAAAACGTAACAAACAAACTCACATTTATAATATTAGTAGGGATGTCCCAGCTATATTTATATTGATTATATTAGGTACATTTAAGCTAAGAATGTACCTACTAATACTAACATTATATTGTACACTGTACAGGCTATGACTGGCAAGTTTCTTGTGATTTCTTCTCGTTATATGCCTTTACGAAATCTCGTAAATTCTGACTATGCGCAAGAGCCTTAAAAATTAAAAATATTTGAATATAGAATATGTGGTTTAGAACATTTTCTTCTTACATGCACAAGAAGATGATTGTATTTATTTATTTATTTATTTATATATCTGCACGTCTTTTTTTTGCCTACAACCTCCTCGGCTATATTTAGATTGACTAATGAAAGTTTTTTAATTAATATAGAGACTAACAACAAATTAAACACGACGTTAATCTTTATTTCGACGCAATAAAGCACTATTTTCTATAAACAACTAACTTTAATATGTTTTAGTAAATATATAGAAAATCATATGTGATAAGTATTTAAGCACGCAATTCAATTCTCTAAGTCTAAGAGGATAAAGGTGAGGATTGTTTAAAGTAATTATTAACAGGTAAGTAATATTGTCACCATTTCAAGAAATTGCACCATTTCCCTTCAAAACTGGTTCGTTTCGTAAACAGTTGCGTTTGATTCGACTCTGCACACATCTATGTAAAAAAAAAAACCACATTAAATCTATTTTGTACGATTGACATCATATTAGACTAGTATACTTAAGTTTTCGCCCTCGAGACTGGCATAAGACAAGGTAAACGGATGCCAATCTTTTCGGACGAAAACTATCGTATAATTATGATAGAACTTCACGTACAGGTAAGTTCGTTTAATCATTAAGTGTACCGTCCTGGAAATCATGGACCACAGTGTCACTATAAAGGTACCAACCTACAATAATATGAAAAACTATGCATGTGAGTTACTCTAATTTGTTTTATTTCAATTAGTATCAATCTATGTATTCGTCTGAGTAATATTGAAGATATAAAGTACTATGAATGAGCGTAATATTTCTTAAAAAACAAAAAAAACTGACAGCACGTTTGACCGCCAAAATTAGGCATAGACATCGAATTGTGTGAACTTAAAATAAAATATTTCTTAAAAAAAACAATTGAAAAAATTCTATAGCCTATGTTCATCAAGGATTTTGTACGATTCTAATGGTAAAATAATTTTTCAAATCGGTCCAGTAGTTTCGGGGCCTATTCAATACATACAAACAAACAATCAAATGTTTCCTCTTTATTATATTAGTATAGATTACACACACATACATACATACATATGTATGTAGTATAACATAAATTAACTGTATCATTGATAAAAATAACAAAAGAAAAACAACAAAATTAGTTCATCGGTTAGAAAAAAAACCTGTCCTCTAGACGTTATCCATTCATTCATTCACACGAATAAAAAATATTGTCAAGTACGAATTAGATCACAATTATTTGCGGTTCCGTAGTTAAAATTACTATCATTGAATTTGTAAGTTTCGTTTGTTCGTTGCAACAAAACGGATAATTTAATTTTCGATTAATATAATATTTTTTTACATAATGTATATGGCATGCAAATATAATACAATTAAATTTTACTAAAATAGAAATGTCAACTTTAAATTCTAATTAAATTTAAACTTACCAAATGTCACTCATAAATTCACCAATTGAATAGTAGGACTTGTTCATTAATAACACTAGTTTACAAATTAAAATAAAAGTCGTGTCCTTTCAATGTATTTCATATCGTTGTATTTAGTAGTAATAACTAAACGCAAACATATATTTATTTTATTTCTATCACGTCTATAAATCAAGTTCTTATTACATCTTATTTTCAAACTACCCATAAGTTGGTTTCGATTTTATTATAAAATGTTGATGCTGTGGAGTGTTTAGTTAAATAAATATTTGTTTTTATCATCCTGATCGTTTTTGTTATGTGTGTGGTGAATTTATAATATCTAAAAAAGGTTATCCCATAACGGAATCACTTAAAGATGCATATTTTGGTTATTTCAAAATGACGTGTTAGATTTTTTTTATAATTTTTCTGAAACTCAGTGCACCTCAATTGTTAAGAAAAAAAACGTTTCATTTGAAGGGCAAAAACCTTGTAAACTAGTGTAATTAAATAGTTTCAAAAACTAAAAAAACACGCGCGCTAGCTTTATCTCTTTTACTCCACTACACAGGATCTATAAAAGAATTTATAAATCCTGGCGGTCCTAATAAGGATAATGGGAAACTGTTATTAAATTATTGCATTGTCGTCGATCCTTAATACGTATGCAAAGTTTCAAATTAATCAGACTTCTGGAAATTGGTGAAAATTATGCTCAAAGATTCCGTTACATACATACATACCTACAACCCAAGCTAATAAAAGCGTGTTAAAAAATATACGTTGAGATTCTTTTTAAATATGTTTAAATTATCAATGTTTCTTATAACCCTAAGTAAATGGTTAAGTAAATGCGCGGGCCTATATCGAGTACATTCTTATTCATGAGCGCTGTACTGTATGTAATAAATTGTGAATGATCCAATGTATTGATTAAGCCTACCAAAAAATTACATTAACCCATGATATGATACCATAATTATTTAAAACTAAATTAATTTTTATTATAGACTAGCTTTTCAGTCACTAAATAAGTGTCAGAGATTATTTCAATAGAAATGAATCAATATGATTCCAAACAGCTGAAACTATAGTAAGTTGGAAACTATTGTAAATAATATTTTTTTTAATAAAAAGTATCCTATGTTACTTGTAGTACCTCCAAAAATGTGTGTACAAACTTTCATGATGATCGGCTAACTAGTTGTTGCGTGAAAACGTAACGAACAAACTCACATTCACATTTATAATATTAGTAGGGATTGGTTACAACTACAGATTATGAAGCTGAAGTTAGAAGTATTGAAAACAATAGCACTAATGCAAAATGAAAAGTCTAGGGAACCCTAAAAATAAAAGTAGTTAGCGGTATCTAACTTTGACATCTGTCCATCGCTACTCCTTCCACTCAGTTGAGCAAAATCTGGTAATACAATTAAATTAAAAAATCACTCAAGAGCGCTTACAATCAAAGCCTTCCAGTATGGTTAGCAAAAACAGTGACTTTTTAATAAAATATAAAGCCACTTCAATTTATCTGCATTTTTAGCGTTAATTTCTAATAAAAAACTAGATGTAAACACTCAATCTTGATTCTTATAAAACAGGCTTACTTATTAAATTGTTTTACTTTGATTAATATAGCAACAAATAGACTGATGATGATTTTTTTGCTGACGATACCCGATTTGATGTAACGCAAGAATGATTCCATTGATTTTTAGGTATGCGTTTCTTAACTAATGCATTGTAACGTGAAAGACGCAATGGATTGACTTTTTAGTAATTAGGAATAAGTTCAATAATTAATTTTAATTAAATATAGCTCAAAATAGCCTTCATTTTGGCAATTTCTTTGATTACTTATTACAATAATTATACATTATAACGAAATTGTTTCTCTTATAAGCCTATTGTAGGCTTCATTAGAAGGTAGTAATTATTATGTTATAAAAAAAAATCGGTTGTCTGTAAAGTCGGTTTACTGACGATAGTTGAACGTGACAACGTCTTAAGAAAATACTGATGGAATGGTAGCATTTTCAAAAGAAAATTTTAATTTCATTTGTTTAATAGATTTGTATGTATATTGCGAACACGAAGGCCGATTGTGCCTCTTTGTCGCTCGTTCCGCGTTCTCGCTTGCACTTCAAGCCTTACATGGAACGCCTCAGAGCGAGGTAACGCATGAGTCATGTTTTTTCGTGCGTGCAGCCGGCTCAATCGAATTATAAGACGTTGTCACGTCAAAAAATTTAATTGCAATAAAAAAACGCAACGTTAATCTTTGACATTATATTTAATGTAAAATTGACACTATGACCTGCTAACTTAACCGTCTTTAGTATTTTTACTAATATGACAACGAAATAAGAATAAAGAAGAAGAAAAAAAAACGAATGGACGCGGTACTTTTTTACTTCAAAAGAAACAAATTCCATTACGCAAGTTTAAGTTAGTTTAAGTTTACCATATCAATAAATTATTACAATTCCGAACTTCATGGCAAATCAATCGGGTTACCAGTCTTAAGCTGCCGTTTCTGACACGCTCGTCAAGGAAAGACATGGATTATGTTACGGGTTATTGCCTTAGCAGGTGGGAAATTTCGTCACAATTTTGTGGCGATATTAAATCTGTTCACTTAATAACGGTTATATAAATTTTGTTTTACAAGGATTACTCATCATATAGACAATTTTCGTTAGTGCTTGGAATTTTTGACACAACTTTTAGCTATGACGTCGAATAGGGAAAAACCCAATCACATAGAGGGATTAGCATCAATCAAATGCACAAATTGGCCATTGCCTCACTAGCTACCAGATTAATATAAAAAAACAGTAATAATTAATACAACGTTTTTCAACAATTTTTTTCTTAAACGTACATTGAATCGATTCGTCCCGCTTTGTTTTTCGTGGCTTTCTATTTTCGTAAGTTTTTTCTAAGTTCATTAACCTCCATAGTGATAGGTGAATTATCACTTTTATTCTTAATTGATGGGTGTAATTTGCCACTTGATGTTGGATTTGGAGATTGGTTTTAAAGTGGTCTGTATAGATTTCGTGAGTTGACGAATGAAATTATGGAATAACTAGCTTTTATCCGCGGCTTCGCTCGCATTTAAGTCATTAAATAAGTATCGGAGATCATTTCAATAGAAATGAATCAGTATGATTCCAAACAGCTGAACCTATAGTCAGTTGGAAACTATAGGGAAAAATAATTATTTTTTTTAAATAAAAAGTATCCTATGTTACTTCTAGTACCATTAAAAATATGTGTACAAAGTTTCATGATGATCGGTCAAGTAGTTGTTGCGTGAAAACGTAACAAACAAACTCACATTCACATTTATAATGAAATCAATTGTTTTGAATGTAAAGAAAGAGTAGCAGAATCATATTTTACGAGTCCGTACACACCTAGAGACATTAACACACTATGATATATATAATAATAGTTCGATGTAACACAGTACAGGCGTGGTTTGAGCCCATTCATACACTATTGCTTAAAGCTCTATTGATTGCAGCGATGCCAGATGTGTAGAGGTGATTATTTTATTGTTTTATTCTCTCATATCATCTGTAGGTTCCTATTGGAATTTGGAACACTTGGACTTGTCAAAATACAATTAGGTACAGTAATGCCCCGCTTTACGCGAGGGATACGTTCCGGGAAAAATCGCGTTAACTGAAATTCCCGCGACCATAGAGAAGTTGATGACTACATTATGTTTATACGCACTCTTTCGCATAATTTAATAATAAATTTGAATTTCGCGTTATAGTGAAACCGCACATAACTGGGTTGCGTAAAGCGGGGTATTACTGTATACTTAATAATATACAGCAACTGTAATAGCATCTTGTTCACTTCTACAATATAGATATAATAATATTAAGTACCGAATGTCATTTGTTTTTAGAGTGTAAAATGTTTTGTTAATTAATATTTGTTTTATGCATATTATAATTTGACATCATCTGACAAGTTATTGTACATATTTAACGTAAAACAAAGGATTTTTTTAATATATTTTTCAGAGTCGATATAACGGCTTGCATGGCATTAGTGGGCAATCTGCGATATCTATATATATAAAACTCAAAGGTGACTGACTGACTGACTGACATAGTGATCTATCAACGCACAGCCCAAACCACTGGACGGATCGGGCTGAAATTTGGCATGCAGGTAGATGTTATGACGTAGGCATCCGCTAAAAAAGATTTTGATCAGTTATACCCCCAAGGGGATAAAATAGGGGATGAAAGTTTGTATAAATCTTATTAGATTTATTTCATTCATTATTACGCAGACGTAGTAGCGGGCAACAGCTAGTTTATTATATAAAGCAAAAACAGTTGAAATATTAAAATCAATCTATACTGGTGTATAATGCTGAAAAGAGGAAAAATTAAGTTAAGTCTTAGTACGCCCATCCTTACTAATATTATAAATGTGAATGTGAGTTTGTTTGTTACGTTTTCACGCAACAACTACTTAACCGATCATCATGAAACTTTGTACACATATTTTTGGAGGTACTAGAAGTAACATAGGATACATTTTATTAAAAAAAAATTTTTTTTACTATAGTTTCCAACTGACTATAGTTTCAGTTGCTTGGAAACATATTGATTAATTTCTATTGAAATGATCGCTGATACTTATTTAATGACTTAAATGCGAGCGAAGCTGCGGGTAAAAGCTAGTTTTTAATAATTTTTTAAACAATTGCAAATATTAGTAGAATTGCATTAGGAAATGTTTACTAGCTGACCACTGGTTTATGTATTCGATATTAACACTAGATTTACCAGCTTAAATATACCTATTTCTACCAAAACCAAAAAGGTATATATTTGTTACAAATATATATATATAAAATAATATAAAATTCATAGAACTAATTCTTCTGTTATAGATTAAAGAAGATTTGAAGAATTAAAGAAAATGTTAGATGCAGTAGGAATTATAATTTGATCTTTCAAGACCGGTCATTTTGACTGGTCTGGTAAATCTAGTGTTAATCAAAACATTAATAAGCCGTTTAAATTATTTTTACTTTATTCACTGGTAGTAAATCTCTAATCTGGTGCATGTATACAATGTATTGATATTTTCTAAATTCCTTCACAATAGAAGTTTCTGTACTATTAGAGTTATTGCCTCGCCGTTAACGGTCATTTGGGCGTGGACAACAATATTTTAATTTCGATATTTGTAATTGAAACAATACGGGCTTTTGCTCGTAAATTATAAAGTTTAAAAAAATATTAATTGTTACCACGCTGGTGGGCTTTGTTTTATAATACGTTTTAAAGGGTCGGCTAGCACAATCACGACTTACTATAGGGTTAACATCGGAGTACTGAAGAAATATATTTTAACAACAAAATTGAAATGAACTGAAAATATTTTATTAGCATAGACCAGCGGTTCTCAAACTTTTTTGGCGAAGGAAAAAGCCTTAATATAATTATAAAAAACTGATTTATATGTATTTATGAATAATCATATTGCAATGTAATATGATTATTCATTCATATTTAGATGTGACCTTATAATCTCCCTTTGGTAGGTATTTTTTGCAGCATTTTAGCCTTAGAGTTCCGCGGCTGGCATAGACACTAAAGGCGTGCGCTTGCTCATCGTTAGACTCTATGACGGCTTCGGAAAGGCGTATGACGAGAAGAAGGACCACAAGTAACTCGTCAATCATAGCCTGTATATGAAATAATTAGCAAAAAAAAGCTGAATTTAATTCAGAGGTAAAAAGTAAATAATATTTACAACTACCTATACAACATTAAATTCAGTCAAAAATCCTTCTAAGTGGTAAGCTCAAACATGTAAAATGATTCTTACGCATTCGGTATTATTTTGGTTCGCACTACAAAACCATGTATTAGATAATTAACCTTATTCGAGAGCTTTCTAACAAAACAGCCTAAAGCGCTCGTAAAAAAGTAAAACAAGTTTGATTCAAATTATTGGTTATCTAAAAACTATAATTTTGCAAATTGCATTGAAATAATATGTACTATGATATTAGTCGTTTATTGTACAATAACTACAATTATTTTATGATTTCTTTTTTAATTTTAGCAGATTTAGGGTTCCTTAAGTGAAGAATTTTAATTATTTAAGATGTCCAATAATAAATACAAAAATATATATTAGGTCCTAAATTATCTGTTTTTTTTTAAAATCATATATAAATAATATGTAGTTATAATCGAGAATCAAACCCGGGAACATTAACAAAGTCAGTGATAGTCGCAAGCAGCAATTGCGTCGGTCACAATAAGACAAATGTCCAGGTTTATTATTATAGACATACTAGCTTTTACCCCCGGCTTCGGTCGCACTTAAGTCATTAAATAAGTATCAATATGATTCCAAACAGCTGAAACTATAGTCAGTTGGAAACTATAGTAAAAAATATTTTTTTTAAACGAAAGTATCCTACGTTACTTGTAGTACCTCCAAAAATATGTGTACAAAGTTTCATGATGATCGGTTAAGTAGTTGTTGCGTGAAAACGTAACAAACAAACTCACATTCACATTTACAACATTAGTAGGGATATATATATCTGAAAAATAATTTCTCTTTCAACAGCCTTTTAAAAGTGGGAGGTTTCCATGCCCCACCTGTATTTAGGAAAATAGTAAACAGCTTGTAGATTTTTTTTTAATTACGTTTACTAATTGGGCTCCAATAGAGCGCTTTTACTCGTCAATACAAATACAATTTGATTTAGCTGCTCTATACTGGCATTGTCCACTTACATACTAATGTCACAATAATATATAATAAATCTACTATGACGTAGAAGAATAGCTGCTGTATAGGGGCATTGTCATCCTATTGTATACCTAAGGGTAAACATAAAATGACAGATTATGTCCAAGCTTTTTTATATTATTTTTCTTATTTATTATTTTATTTTGAAACATACAGAACCACATTAGCAAAGTTCCAAATATCATTGCGGAATGGGCGTGTGCATTTATGCTAAATGTGAAGTTGTAATTAAATTAAATTGATATTAAAAGTCCATCATGAATAAATGTCCTGCCCGAGGATATAATGTTTATTTTTAAGCTATAATTTTCTATATAGGGGAAGCCCGGGCAAGACGCATATGTTAAGGGAAAATGTAAATAAAACAACATTCTGATAATCAATAGAACTATTTGCACTTTTTATTTGTAGTTTGGTCAATCGTCTTTGGAAAATAACAATTAAAATTAAGACACTTAAACACTTATATAAAAATATTAATCGTTAAAAAAAGCTGTCAATTATTCGTTTTGCCCGGGGGGGTCGGGCAAAAAGGATATACTAATGGAATATAAATTATTCTTGGCATTCATCGCAAAAAAGCTGCCAGTTCCTTCATAAGAGGTGCAGTCCTCATGAGCACAACTTCTGCACTGATTACTCTGAATCTAGTCTTCTGTTGGGGGTTCGGTGTACCTATCAGCGCACACCAAACAGTAGTAATCAACATTTCGAGCTTTTGTCATGGCATCGTTTCTTCTTTGTTTTGCTAGGGCCTGCTAAATCAGAAATTTTAACTTTTTCATTATTTACCTTTTTAAATTTTATACCTTGATCAGCTTTGACAGATGTAGATGTTAACACCTCCGATTTGCGACCTGTTTTGGGAGCAGCCATAACTGGTATGGGTCTGATTTGTAATGGTGTAAGATTCGTTGCAGATGTTGCATAATTTCCTCCTTCTAAGTTAGTTGATCCTTCTTAGACAAGGTGGAAACAGGCAAAGGTGTAATAGGCAACACAGTTTCAGTTGTTGTGCGTTGGTAGTGTGCTGAAGATTCAGGTATTGCCTCTATAGGAGTAACAGATGTAATTTCAACAAAAAGTATTCGCCTTTACTGCCTGAAAATCATTTGAAAATACTAAACGGGCAAAACGGATACCCTAACCGTTTTGCCCATATCCGTTTTGCCCAAAGTACCAATGTATACAACAAGTGATGAATTGAAATATTGAAAAAAAATAATAAAAAATAATAATCACAAATTACAGTCTTTTAAACCAACAACAGAATAAACAATCATTATTTATAAATAACTGATTGGTAATATAAAAAGTTGGTGTACAAACTTTTGCAAAAATCGTAAGAAAACAACGGAAATTTCTTTTCTTTATCTACACAACATACACTCGCGCTTATTGTTTTGGTTGAACTATCATGGCATTGCCGGCCGCAAGTGCAAGACCTGGACAAAGCACAGTCACGTCACCTATTGTAGTTTTCTAGAAAAAACGATTATTCTTCTTACCTGCCCTATGCTTCTTGCCCGGGTTTACCCTACATATATATTAAGTCATTGCCTGACAATCTTTGTTTTTAGATGTAGTTAAAATTGTGAGATATCAAACTCAGACATAATTATTATTATAATTAGTTGTTTCAGGCGTTACTTTGCGGAAATCCATATTAAAGGAAATTATTTAAAATTATTTTGCTTATAATTCCCGCTAAAACATTCAGTAATTTGTCTCGACGCGTTTCGCCACTTCACGTGGCATCATCAGGATATGTTTTAGCGGGAATTATAAGCAAAATAATTTTAAATAATTTCCTATAATTATTATTGTTAATGAAATGATTTTTTTTTAATTACTTTTTTATTCCAATTATTCATTATATGTATACGTGTTGCCGTTCTTTTTATACTTTGGTCTTTCAGCGTTTTTAAGTAAGTATACCGTCCAATCACTTTCAAGTTATACGCCTGTGATTTGACCTAGTCGTAGAAGCCAGCATAGTGGAAGTGACCATATAATTTATTGTTTTGCCCTGGTAAAACTCAACACACTAACAAATACCTACACTACGAAATCAATCAATCTATATTTATATAAACATAAATGTGTAGCATAAAATGCTGGCTGACGGACATGGGCGTAGTCACGGTGGGGCACGGTGGAGCGCTTGTCCCACCCTGGCCCTGACCTGTAACCTACCTAATCAAACCTAAAAAACTTAATAATAACCGGGATAAGACCGCGGGTGTTTGCTAGTTAAATATTATTTTAGACTGCTTCCCCACCCTGAGCCCATGGCTGGCTACGCTCATGCTGACGGACAGTATCCAGGAATGAAAAAGAAAGGTACTTACGATGGGCTCGGCTTTTCCTCTTTTCCACTGTCTCCGGAGCGAGTTAAGATGCTGGTCTATGATGAGTTGATTCCTCCTTTGATTATGGTGGTGAAACCCAGATTACAATTATGATGCCCCAGAGGGCGCTGTCGTCGGGACGAAATAAGGTGGCGAGGAGAACAAGGATGTTGCCAGCCAGCAATATAGATAAGAAATAGGTAAAAAATTAAATCTATAATTGTAGTCGTACATCCAATAAATAAATTTAAAAAAAACGTAACAGAATATTCCAATATATTATATTGGAATATATTTTTTCTTCGGTAAAACAATACCACGCGTATTCGAAAAATTATCGTCATTGTTACGAGATGTTTTTGTTTGTTTTCTTTTAACAATAGTGTTGTTTTTAAAATATATTGTAGACTTCTAATTTTAGTAACGGTGATCTAACGCGTTATGATTACAAAATTAAGGTGTTATGTTATTGAAAATGAAATGAAAATCGTTTATTAGTATAGGCACTAAAGGCGTGCGCTTGCTCATCGTTAGACTCTACAATGACTTCGGAAAGGCGTATGACGAGAAGAAAACCACAAGAAACTCGTCAAATTGGGCTTATTTATTTTATTTATTTATTTATTATTCATGAATATAACAAATATTGTTTTCGATAGTCCCACACTAGGCAATGCCTGTCACGTGAGACCCATTATTATATATTATTATTACAAAACAAATAAAATTTTAATTATAGGATAAGACAGAATTCTCGAGATATTTGAAGACAGTGTTACTTACTTAATATAATTTATCCAAGTTAAACGTAATATAATATATAAGTTGAAAAGTGAAAAAAAAAAATCATTAAAAACACAACACTAAATCTCAACGGACTCGAGAGAAAATTTAAACGCACACGTGTCAATTAAAAACGCATGCGCATCCATCTCATCGGTGACAAAAATCGATTAAAAAAACCACTCGATTATTATCTAAACAACACGATAGAGTCTGATGGCATTCCTATTTTTAAATATTCAAATTTACGTGAGAAACAATAACTTTATTTATTAATTAATAGAATTAATAATTCGCAAAGTTTTTTAAATTATTATTATTTATTTTTAATTTGGGGCTTTCATCTGACTAGACATATCAGCCCTATCGTGCCTTACCTAAATCTACAAAACTAAAAATTAACGCAGAGGGAGCCACTGATGAACCATCTTGCAGAAATACCAACATGCATAAAACAAATGACATCCAATACTTAATATTATTATGTCTATTGTTAAAATGTACAAGGAGCTATTACAGTTGTTTTTTTGTACAATTAACCCATTACTTCCCAAGCGTCGAAAACATTAGAATTTTTTGGTGAAATCTTTAAATTAAGTTCATAATACGATAAGAAAAAATAATATGACAAAAAAAAATTTTAAAATTTTTTTTACGCTGAGTCAGCCTGTCCTATAAAGTATGACAATGGGGATGAAAACTATATTTTGTTTTTTTTTTATATTATACTAGCTGACCCGGCGAACTTTGTTCCGCCTTAGAAGCAATAAATAAACAGATTTTGGATTTTTACTGATGTTTATTAATTTCTGACAAAATTTATAATTATGAAATTTTCAACCATACTTAACCATAGACAAAATTACGTTTAGCTGTCATTTGCGTTTTGTTATTCCATCTCAGATACGTTTTTGGTATATCACGTTTTATAATGACTTTTGTTGCATTATGAATAAAATATAAATGCAGTTTTAACATGAAAAGCTGTTTATTTTCAATCACAATGACATAAGTGGGTTTTAAGCTTAGAATATTAATTATGTAACATTACTCCTCCTGAAAGCTCAATATCTGAAACGCGCAGGAGGTTTACGTCGTTGTGTGGAACGACGTAGTGCCTCGTTTAATGCTGCAGATGTTGAGGGTTGAGGCTCCCGCTGTTCAAGATCCTACTGTTGAGCGTTAGGAGATCCAGCTGATTTGTCTCCGTGTCCATCTGATAAACTTTGTTGTGTGATTTGAGTTGATGCACCAGGTTGATAAGTCATCGTGTCCGGTAAAACATGATCATTGACATCACCCCTACCTCGTTTTGATCCACGACTATAATAGGAATAATTCTTCGGCCTCTTGTTGTTACTCACAGTATCGTTTTTCGTTTCCAAATTGTTATCGTTACGAATGACATCATTATCATCGTTGTTCTCATCGTTAGTTTCCTTCGCCTAAGTTGATCAGTGTTTACGTTTGATTACTCCATTGTTCATTTCAACTTGATAGGAGTAAGGCCCGGTGCGTTTTGATGTAATCCCTGGTTCAGAGCCTTTCCCTATAGATTTGTTAACCCAGACCATGTCTCCAATCGAATATTCTGGCGGAATAGTTTCTTTAACTGATGGCCTGAGTTCCTGGAATAACCCAGCTCTTTCAAGGTCTTCCTTAACGCTTGGCTTAAGAAGATCAAACGTAGTGCGCATTTATCTTCCAAACAACATTTCACTTAGTTGGTATCATTACCTTAGTTGGCGAATCTTTTTTATTCACTGGATACGTTTGGTTGCTTTCATTGTCGCTAGATTCGCTAGACGTGTTGTGTCGTGCTAAACGTCTCGTTCGAAACTATTTATGCATTGCTTTTCCGCTACTAATGCACACTTTTGAGAAGTGGTTGTTCTTCCCGCATAACCTACAGCGTTTGCCTCTGGCTGGACATTCCTCTAAATTATCGTGATAGTCTCCAAGGGTGTTCCCAAATTCGCAATAATCAGCAAGGCTACGTAGTTGTAAAGAAAACTTGTAGATTGTTTCACCTTCTTCCCGATGTCATGTTTCTCGACACTTTTTCTGAGAGTACGTACGTTTTCTTGCCATAATGATTGTTCAATACAATACTTGCCGATAGACATCGTTATTTGCATTATGAATAAAATATAGATGCAGTTTTAACATGAAAAGCTGTTTATTTTCAACCACAATGACATAAGTGACAATTGTATTTTAATTATGTAACAATTTTTATTCCCTTTGACGTTTTATGTCACGCCACACGGGAACGGGATAAAAAGTATCCTATCTCCGTTTCCTGGTTCTAAGCTACCTCCTCACCAATTTTCAGCCAAATCGATTCAGCCGTTCTTGAGTTATAAATAGTGCCACTAACACGATTTTCCTTTATATCCAACGGGATAAAAAGTATCCTAAAGCCTTCCCCCGGCCCTAAGCTACCTCCCCACCAATTTTCAGCCAAATCGGTCCGGCCGTTCTCGAGTTATAATTAGTGTAACTAACACAACTTCCTTTTATATACATAGATTATATACATATATTTGGCAGAAGTCTAAGAATCAGTTTTATGTACTTTGAAGTTGGCTACTGTTTTCTTTTACGGTGTATAAAATCGGAAAATAGTACTTTTTTTGAGGCAACAAAAATGATCAATTTGAAAAAAATACGTTAAAATTACGTAAATATTTTTCTCAGCCGAAAAAAAATATTTCATCAGAAAAATAGTATAAAAATACGAATTTCATCAGAAACAATAAAAAAACAAAACTCTTAACAGGTTAAAAAAAATTGAATATAGTGTCCTAAAAATAGGACAGTGTGAAGTAATGGGTTAAGTAAAATTGAATTTTAAGAAGTCCAATACGAACCTAAGGATGATCCAATAGAAGAAGAAGAAGAAGAAGAATTGAGAAAGACTATTGACAATTGTTTCTTCTAGTTATCTCCACTTATAGACCACTAGCTTTTGCCAGCGGCTTCGCTCGCGTTAAGAAGTATTATTATTAATTAGGTTTAGCTTGTGTGGCTTTACTTTTGTTTAACGTGTGTTAAGTAGTTATCACCATTCCTGTCGTGGGTCATAATTGAAAACTTGCTCCAGTTATTAACCACATATCTGTCAATTTTTAATTTCAGTTCAATCAGTCGAAAATCTAATAAGATTTATACAAACTTTCATCCCCTATTTTATCCCCTTAGGGGTGGAATTGATCAAAATCCTTTCTTAGCGGATGCCTACGTCATAACATCTACCTGCATGCCAAATTTCAGCCCGATCCGTCCAGTGGTTTGGGCTGTGCGTTGATAGATCACTAAGTCAGTCACCTTTGCGTTTTATATATATAGATAGTTAGGTGCCTTATTAAGATTATATCAACGCAAAAAAGTATTTCAGTTTAAAAGGCAATAAATAATAAGAAAACAATAGCCGTAAATAAAATTGTTTATATAAACGCTTATGGTTTTTTATTATGTATGATGTAGTTTTTTTTAGGCATAAATTAAAAAAAATAACGGCCTCAACGACATTAAAGCGTTCGTTTCATCATTCGGGTATTTCCGTTTGTTTCCGTACGACCCGACATTACCCGAGGTTCTATATACTGTACATACATATATAATACTCTATATTTCTTCAGGAAATTGAAGCCGGGAATACTAAGTAATAGACGTTCGCAGAGAAATAATATTAGAAATACTTATATATAATATATCTATATATTTTTTTTATTTTTTTTTTATTATTTACTTTTAGCAAATGGGCTCCAATAGAGCGCTTTCTTTTAGAAGAATAGCTGCTGTAAAGGGGCATTGTCATCCTATTTATATATTCATGTCATCCTATATATTATATACCTATGGGTAAACATAAATTGCCATAGATTATGTCCAAGCTTTTTTATCAGTAAGAGTAAGTAAGTTGAATACTTACCCAAATTTGACATACATATATATATATATATATATATGATAGGCATGAGAAATTAAAAGAAATACCTGTAACAAAAAATATATCTATAAAAATACATTCCCACGAAAATAAGTATAAAATAAATATTCAATCCCAAATACTATTGTTATAAAATGTCTCCATCTTGCGTGATCAGATGAAATGGTAAAACTGACCCATAATTTAACATTAAGGGCCGTTTTCACCAAATTTTAAACTCAGATTAAAATTTTTAACTAACTAGAATAGTTTTGTTAATAAAATCTTAAATTTTTTATAAGACCGTACTCCACCTGTTGTTAAGTTGAAATAAATATGAAATCTTTCCAAAACAAAAAATATTTTTGGTGATACCGACCCTAAGCTATATTTTCTAACTTTATTAAAATAAATTTGCCGATGAACATAGAAAGTATCTGTTTAAATTTTTTTAAATCTTGTATTTTATACGAAAATATCTTTTATCAATTTAAGTTTACGGATTAAATTATCTGGTTGCTAAGTTATAGAAAATTAAGGTCTACTCTCCACAGAGGCGCTACAATATATTTATCGCTTTAAGTTTGATTATTTACATTTAACTTCTTGATAACCTCGCTAATACTTACGTAATAAAATATATCAACACAAAAAAAATACAAAACAAAAGACCGTTATTTCAATAAAAAACACTGTTATAAATTTTGTGCAACCGTTTGACTGCCTATTATGTAGATATTCATATCTTTCTAGTGTTAAAATACATAAATAAGATCACAGAGGGAAAGTCTGTGCGTGTGTATGTTAAACCACATACAGCGAAACCGGCTCATTAAATACCGTAAAACAAAACAGATGGTTCGACAACATGCCTATAGTGGGTATAACAGGACCACGACGAGATATGCAATAGAAAACATAGAAATTATGCACTTAGACGGACAGCTGGCTGCCTATGCCAATTACCATTCTCTGATTTTTCAATTACATTCTACAATAATGTATATAATGCACTGATTCTGTACATTAAAACAATAACGTTTTGAACATGAATTGGCATTGGAATTAAAAAGCTATTTTTTATACAGGTACAGTTATACCCCGCTTTACGCGACCGCGTTATGCGAGGTTTCACTATAACGCGAAATTCAAATGTATTATTAAATTACGCGAAAGAGTGCGTATTAACATAATGTAGTCATCAAGTTCTCTATGGTCGCGGGAATTTCAGTTAACGCGATTTTTACCGGAACGTATCTCTCGCGTAAAGCGGGGCATTACTGTACTAGCAATATGATATATAATACTGTGCCTAAAATTAAGTTTAAAACGCTGTGATAAATAAAAAAACAATTGCTACTACATATGTCTGGTCAGACAACAATACTGCTTGGTGTAACGAATCTACTTGAATCTTTCAAGTTAATTTCGAAACGAATTTACGTTACCTCGTAGGTACTACTATGGGATTTGGTCCATATGCCATACAAGCTTTAATTCGAATTGTAAACAATTGATATTTCAAGAATAACCCTTTCTAATCTTAACAATTTATTTGAAAATCCGCGTTTCCTGCTTACCAGATGAAATTGGAATCTCGCTGGAAATTAGTTTATGACTTTTCCTATTTATTTAATTTAATTAGACAATTTTCTGTACTACAACTTCAATAATTATTAATTACTAGCAGTTGCCCGCGACTACGTCTGCGTAATAATGAAGTTTAATGATGTTTCATATTATATTTTACCTCTCCGTCAAATTTCTAGTTTGTAGCAAAAAAATTATACAAACCTGCGAGAGCCCTTACAACTCCTTAATCTGTTGCAAAATCCGTACTTTGCAGACGTCAACTAACTATTGTACAAACTACCTCCCTGTCAAATTTCATCTTTGTATGTCAAGCTTTTATATTCATTGAATTAGATATGAATTACAATGTGAACTTAAAATAAAACGTAAATTTTCTTAAAAAACAATTGAAGACTGACATGTGCTGTGCCGCCAAAATTAGGCATAGACATCAAATTGTGTGAACTTAAAATAAAATGTAATATTCCTTAAAAACAATTGAAAATATTCTATAGTCTATGTTCATCAGAGAATGTACAATTCTAATGGTAAAAGAATTTTTCAAATCGGTCCAGTAGTTTGGGAGCCTATTCAATACATACAAACAAACAATCGAATGTTTCCTCTTTTTATATTAATTAATATAGATTGGCAGACTGGTAGTGGAATAACCCAGTCTGTGACCAGAAATACTATCCGGATAATAACGCTGTCATAGCTTTACATTAGATGGGTGGAAAAGTGGGGACTGACAGATTCGTCTACTCACTGAAAGAGCAATGGATCAAATATAACTATACCAGCCATTCTCAAAGTGGTGTTCCGCGGAACCCTAGGGCTAAAATACTGCAAAAAATACCTAACAAAGGGAGATTATAAGGTTACATCTAAATATTTCAACTAAATATTACGTAATATTACATTGCAATATGATTATTCATAAATACATACAAATCAGTTTTTTATAATTATATTAAGGCTTTTTCCTTCGCCAAAAAAGTTTGAGAACCTATGAACTATACGATACTTATTGTATTTTTTAACTATAAAAATTAATTGAAGTCAGAAGGATAAATTCAATTCCATCTTTTCCGTGTTAACTACTTCACTTTGTAGTGAATACTTAGTTACAAAATACGCGTTTAAATACAATGTAATGTCAAAGTTATTATTTATTTATTTAAATCTAAACAATTACATAATACATTTAGTATTATTACGTATAAATGAAAACGTTTTAGAATAATAAAAAAAGCGTTTTAATTCTAAAAAACACACACGTAATAAACGTCGTATTATTAAGATCTCAATATTTTTTACGATTGAGTTGTAATAGACTATTAAAAATTAATTCCACACAATTTTGGGTTTTAAATAGAGTCGAAGCAGGGTTTTAAGGCTGAGGATTGCGTGTTGATTTTTTTATTGTATTAGGTGCTAGGGCCGGTACCGTTTGTTTCAAAAACATTACTAATTTTCCTTTAGAATGTTTTATTGGACTGATTTTTATTAGATATCTAATTATGCATATTACACGTCGGATTTTGAGATAATTAATGTTTTTTAAATATATATATTTATATATATATATATATATATATATATATATATATATATATATAAATGATATATATATCAACACTGAAAATAGTTTCAATTTGAGAGCACAATCCGCCATTTATTGAATTAATTTGTTACAAAAAATGTGATAAATGAAGAACCGCTCCATTTTGTGCAAACTTCACAAAAATAATCATTTTTAATACTCAGTAACAACACTGTCATAGTCGTTGTCGCGACGTCGGTTAGTTTTTGTACAATTAAAATTTTAAAGATAATTGTTAGTTTTAATTTGAACATATTTAGAACGGGACTACTTTTTTACATGACGGTTTTGTGTTTTTTTTATTGATAGCCCAGCATATAACCACACTGCCTGATGTTGAGCTAGAGTGTGGTCCATGACAATAGACAACTGTTACCACAGACAGATGTCTGCGCGCAACAGTCGACTCCACTATGCCGGCTTGAGGAGACGAATGTGCTCTGTCCAAATTGACAGGGCACACTCCTCTCGTTATCCCGACTACTTCCAAGCTGATCCCGAAACGCGACTAGGTCACTTCACGGGTGTTCCGCTTGAAAGTGGTGGTACTTCCCCAGGACGACATACTGGGCTAATGCCATCATCAGTCTGCCGACCACTCTTTAAAATTAAAGTGTGAATTAAAATTTTAGAATTTCTTATTGGGCTGCTGTCTGAATACTGGACATTGGCAGAATTGTCTTTAATAGATATCTGAGGCCATTAATAAAAGAAGAAGAATACATATTTAGAACAAGGCTATATAAATTACAGGAAAAATAAGGATCCTTACTAAAACTACAATAATGTAACCCAAGGTTGCCAAAACGCCGAATGTCTTTCATCGCATGCGCTGCGAAAACTATTGATGATAGAACAAAAAAATGTTCTACAATATTAACACTAGATTTACCAGCTTAAATATACCTATTTCTATCAAAACCAAAAAAGTATATATTTGTTACAAATATATATAAAATAATATAAAATTCATAAAACTAATTCTTCTGTTATAAATTAAAGAAGATTAGAAGAATTAAAGAAAATGTTATACCCAGTAGGAATTTTAATTTGATCTTGCAAGACCAGTCATTTTGACTGGTCTGGTAAATCTAGTGTTAAACTTATACTTTACATCTTCATTACTACGCGAACGAAGTCGGGGGCAACAGCTAGTTAATAATTTATTTGTGTAGGTGTATTCTGTATCTAACCTAATCTTTGATATAATTTCAAATGAGGCATAAAGTGTCAGAAAGAGTATAAAAGTGGAGATTACGTTTTGATTAGATATCAGTGTAAGGCGATATCGGCATTCTTTTAATTATAATAAATGTGTCATTCAAGAAGATCGTTAAATTTAAAAGTTACCTTACTATAGTGTTTTTATTTATAACTAAAACTTGATTGTTGAGAAATTTGACGTTTTATTGTGTGACGTTTTAGGATAAATATCTAGGTATGGAATATGTAATATGATTTTTTAGAGAAACTTGTGTGAAATAATAGTGTACCCCCCTTGAATGACTTTAACGCGATCTGTGGGCTTATCAGTTCGCTTCAAGCGATTTGTATGAAAATTTGAGTAGCGCCACCGCGTGCGTATTTGGAACTACAATATTTTAGATACTTTTTGTTAATTTTCGAACGTCTCGATCTTTCGTTCATTTGATAGATTGCTGGTGCTCGTTAGTCGTTAGTAAAAATTCATGATCCAGATTGCTGACAGATCCGTTTTAATTGTGACAGCTCGATTCGAAAGCCAGACTAAATTCGTGATAAGCCCACAGGACATTACACATTTGAAATTGTAGATATATTTGCGAAGCACTTATTTGTTGCTGTAAACTTTCGTACGTGAACTGAAACACGTGATCGTTATAATACTTTGTCTCGATCACATGCCTACTATGAATATAGAAAATTTCATACTAAAGAATGCGTTAATTGTACAACATAAAGAGGAATCAGTAGAGAGACTGAGTCGGCGCGTAAAAGGATGCGCCCACGCACAAAAGTTTAATGTGTTTCACGGCATCAGGTGCTTCAACTGCGCCCGTTTTGTCAACATAAATATTTAAAGTTATTTATTGACGCTAAAAATTTTTTATTGTAGTTTTTTTAAATTTATTTTGCTATATATTATAAAATTATTACTTTACTAACTCAAGTGAAACGTTCTGTTGTGTGTTACGACTTTTTCATAGTAGTCCACTATTAGACAACATTCAACCATTTGTTAAGTTGTAATACTGTCCAACACACTATGCTGGCTTTAAAATTAGAGCGTGCATTGAAATTCTTCTAGAAGTATAATGGTTTTCTTATTCTAAGTCAAGAATTAGAGACTGTATCAGTCTAAAGATAAAATAATAAAAAATAAAATGCACAAAACGGTAAATAGTCGAGCTTAATGTCATTGGTATTATCTATCACCTAATCTTAGTGTGAGCGGTGATATATATATATATAGTGTCCAACTTCATGGCCATACAATTATTTATTTCAAGACGCTAAAACTAAGCTACTATCACTTACAGCCGTTAACAATACAGCTAAAAGGACGGTTAAGTTAATGCAAGACTTTCATGGCTTGATCACCGTTGAAGAGGAACAAAAGCAATTTTTACTACGTTGTGTACAAGAGCACAGACAGGTATATCCTGACTGTAACAAAAAAAAAAATTGAAAAGAAAATTTAATTAATATGTCCTTTTAATGATTAATGCTAAATAAATATAAGACACACATTAAACATGGTTTTATTTATCAAATAAACAGAAAGTTATATTTTCTTCTGTATGGATTCCATACAAACTTTTATATCAAACTTTGACATCAAGTCGGCACGGGTTATCATTATGCGATAGCGATAATATTTAATATTTCAGTTATTAAAGTCAATTGGAAAAAAATTAGAGGGTATGCGTATCCAATTTCGCAAAAAAATTTTGCCCTTATAGCTTGGGACACCCTAATATATATATTAAACCATTAAACCTTAAAAAACGCTTAAAAGTAAAGTTAGAAAACAAAACACTTCTACCTACCTTTTCGTGGTTAGTGTATAGTGGGTACACTTGAATAGACAATAAAGAACTATGGCGACATTAATTTCTTTTTGACAGTTGACAGTTGACAGTTGTACTTTTGGATTAAAACAATAAAAATGTCCGTCCTACGCAACGTCACTGTGAATTGAGATATAGTCTACGTTTATACAGTGCGACAAAAAAAGGCTAATCCAATTTTATATACAGAGTTAGTAGACGGTCTATTTTACAGTATATAATTTGGCCTCGGCCGCGTACTATTGCATATTTTAACATGAAAAAGTAGTTATTGTGACATAACTGTAATAGTTAGACATATGGTATCGCAGACTTTTTTTGTAGATATTGATGTCCTCTATAAAACTGTAGTACATCACTTTGCTCTATTGTCAATAATTTCCGCAGCGTACGCAATATAATGATTTTTTTTCACACTTTGGGTTACATTATTGAAGTTTTTATACGGATCCCTAACGTTTTTGATTCCATAGCCTATGTTCATCAGAGATAACGTAGGATTCTAATGATAAATAATTTTTCAAATCGGTTTCAAATCCAGTAGTTTCGGAGCCTATTCAATAGAAACAAACAAACTATCAAATGTTTTCTCTTTATAATATTAGTATAATATAGTATAGACTCTATAACGTATACATCTATACTATAGAACACAGTATAGATGTATACGTTATAGTTACTACGCCAGTTTCTTATGCTGTGGTCGCGGGATCGATTCTTGATCTATATTTATACATATGATATTATTTTTAAAAAAACAGTATTTATTTCAAGATTGTGTACCAGTTTTTAATTTTAACAGAATACAAAAAAATATTGTCAAAATAAGAATCTGACGTTGCAACGAAATATTTGTAACAACGGTACCAAGTTCCAATTTCAAATTTGACATTCCATTCGTATTTTAAAATAGAAAAACAAATTATAACCGTCACTTATTTAATGACTTATATGAATTTCAAATTTAAATTTGGAATTATCTACGTATGCGCGTGTTAGAGTGAGAAGGAATATTTTTATTTTATAGTTTTTATGGTTAATTTTTCTATTCACAATTAATAGAACCTGTATATTTTGACACGATCCAATAAATTTGTGCCTAAAGCTAGTGGGACCACACGAAAACTATCTTTAGTCTTGTCTATGTTTTGTGAAGCCGCGTCTCCTGCTCCTGTTTCTTCCAAACATTAGACAAAAACATCGAAACATTGGGGCGTGGCCGCAGGAGCAGGAGACTCGGCTTGACGTGGACAAAATGTCCAATGATACAATTTTAATGATTTGTTATTTTATATACTTTGAATAACGATGCAACTTAATATAAACAATTTAAAATGTACCTACTAATTACTAACCAATTAGTAATCCGATTGATTGCATTTAAAGCGGCCAATGAGCGGAGACAATTGTTATCACAGACAGCTGTCACTTCCGTTACACCGGCATTGAAAGATTAGATATCGTTGTTATACTCGAGTTCTTCCAAGATGATACCGAAACTACTAAGGGTTTTAGTATAAATTAACTATTATCTATGGTCCTGCTATAAGAACGGTCACCATAGAAGTAAATCAATTATGTGCCGAACGATTTTCGAAGAAATAAACTATTGATTTATAACAACATCGGTACAAGACCAACCGTGATACATTCTTTTATAATTGAAGTTTTGTAGGGCCTAATACGGAAGCTGGGGTATAAGCTAAAATGTAATGTAATAATAATAATAAATCCTTTATTGTACTAAAAAAAACAATTGAACGCATACACGACACAAATTTAGAGCAATTGGTGATCTTATCACTAAAAGTAATTTCTTCTTGATAACTAATTTATTTTATTTATTTATTGGGTCCACAAACAGGGCTCTACAACTAGACTTGAAATTAATATCACACTAAGAATTATAACAATCTATTTGTAGGCCCTATGCACAGTGAACACTGCATGGGCTAACATTAGAATAAGCTAACATATTTCTAAACCCTATTAAAACTATTTATAAATGTCAAAATTAAATTATTAAAGAATTACATATATTTAATTTAAATTTTGTGATTTTTAATGGAGGCAGAAGAACAATTAAATATGCCAATATTCTTAAAATATACTATACGGTTCAACGTTCGTATTTTTGTTCGAAATTCGTGCGCCTGAGCAGCCCCTCAGAGGCAACGTTTCAAGTTAGATATTAGCCTCATGAAAGGCATAGTAGAGGCGACTCACCATTGCAAATATATATTTGTACTGAAATACATACTTTTATAGTTAATATCTTTTGGAATCTTTTTGTGGGGCAGTGCAGCTGTGAATCGGTATTCATTTTGCAGAAACGATTCAAGGAGTTTAACATCCTTACAGTATGTTTTAGATATATAAGGCTATAATTGACGAGTTTCTTGTGGTCTTTCGAAGCCATTGTAGAGTGATGAGCAAGCGCACGCTTTTGTGCATATGCTAATAAACTAATTTCATTTCACATATAAAAATAGTTTAGAAAAACTGTAGGTACTATCCTAACTAATATTATAAATATGAATGTGAGTTTGTTTGCTACGTTTTCACTTTTTATTTAAAAAAATATAATTTTTTACTATAGTTTCCAACTGACTATAGTTTTAGCTGTTTGGAATCATATTGATTCATTTCTATTGAAATGATCTCTGATACTTATTTAATGACTTAAATGCGAGCGAAGCCGCGGGTAAAAGCTAGTAAATAATAAATCTTTAATTACAATAGTACATACGTATTACTACAATTGTTTGTATATAAAAAACACTTTATGCGGCTTATTATTTCGCGTATTTATAAGCTAACGTTTCGAATGTTTTGCAGCTAGTTAAAACACGTGTAAACAGCTTCAAATATCTCTTCTCTATATATATAAAACTCAAAGGTGACTGACTGACTGACATAGTAATCTATCAACGCACAGCCCAAACCACTGGACGGATCGGGCTGAAATTTGGCATGCAGGTAGATGTTATGACGTAGGCATCCGCTAAGAAAGGATTTTGATCAATTCCACCCCTAAGGGGATAAAATAGGGGATGAAAGTTTGTATAAATCTTATTAGATTTTCGACGGATTGAACTGAAATTAAAGATTGGAGTTACTGTGATGAAGACGTTTTTACACACGCTAAACAAAAATAAAGCCGCAAAAACTATACCTAATTAATAATAATACTTCTTAACGGGAGCGAAGCCGCGGGCAACAGCTAGTCGCTTATAATCTATTTACTTAGACAACGTATTAATATCGAATAGTAAAAACCTTTTTAAGGAAATTCCGTGTGAAACATTTTACGAGCTTCTAAAATTAATGACAGTATCGGTAAGATATTAAGTTATCTCTTTTTTATATTGAACATAATTTATGGATTAATGAGTTACCGTTTTATTTGCGGTAATTTACGAGAATCGAATGTGATATTTTTTTATTACTATATTGTTTTTTGGGAACGCACTTTTAAGGTTTTTAAGGCTGTATAAACTTTATGGTTTCTTATTTGACAATAACAAATTTTGTTTTTTAATTGCAGAAAAATAATATAGGTAATTCCGATTTTTATTTTTGTTCTTGATATATTATTCAAAAGGTAAGGGTTTCATTTGGTCACTCTCCAGCCCGTTCACTTATAGTTACAAGTAATAATCCATATTTATTACATAATAATAACACTGAAAGAAATATAAATTATGAAAATTATCATAAACTGAAATCGGTCCACAGCAGCGGTTCTGAAACTTTTTTGGCGAAGGAAAAAGCCTTAATATAATTATAAAAAACTGATTTATATGTATTTATGAATAATCATATTGCAATGTAATATTTAGTTGGAATATTTAGATGTAACCTTATAATCTCCCTTTGGTAGATATTTTTTGCAGTATTTTAGCCCTAAGATTCCACGGAACACACTTTGAGAAAGGCTGGTCTACAGAATTCCGTCAAATCTCTTCTTGTACAATAAACCTAGAATAGAAATAAAAATCATTTATTGTTAGAAAGCGATAACATATTTATATTAGGTATTACCCCCGCTATGTCCAGCCCTGACAAAAGACGGTGTACGACTAAACAAATACCGGGCAATTACCCTGCTTTTAAATTGTCAACATGAAACGTGGTCAACGCATTCTTGGGTTACTATTCCAAAAAGAATTAAAATGATTATATAGAGTTACTTCTGACACCTGACTCTCTTAAGATGATGTGTTAGCAATCAATATTATTTTAACTGTATAATTAATTGGCCTCGATAAATTTATAAAAAGGTCGGCTATGACAAAAGATCGCTTTGGATTTTATTCAAAACTCATCTTAGCTTCTAACTGTAAGTGTTAAAATTAGCGTTGAAGTAACATAACAGATATCAAAATGTGACAATTATAGTCTTTATAAAAAGTAAAAAAACATGTATAAAAATAGTTCGTAACATCGCCCCCTCTTGTGAGAGATCTCACACAAGTAACATAATGTCTCCTGTGAGAAAACTCACCCGGCCCAGACTCCCCACAACCCAATGCTAATGAGACACTGGACTATGGAGAAGTCGAAGCCGGTAGAAGGGGTATGAGTTTCTTCGCGGGGCGCCTCAGCGTTCCATTTTGTGTGCGAACGTCTAGCACTCTCACAATACCGTCTCGTCCGGGGAATGTGCGGGTAATGCGTCCTCTTGGCCATAGTCCTCGGGGTAGCGTACCATCACAGACGAAAACTAAATCTCCCACGGCGAGTTTGCGAGAAGGAACCGAATACCGACGGGGCACTAGTGTAGGCAAGTACTCCTTGGCCCAACGCGTCCAAAAATGATCTGCCAGTCTTAGGGCCTTCTTCCAGTCACACCTGCGACTCAGATCTCCATCGTCGAGGACAATCGGCATAACTTCCGTGGAAGAAGTCCCAATAAGAAAATGAAAGGGTGTTAATGCTTCATGTTCGTCAATATCAACAGAAACATGCGTCAAAGGTCGCGAGTTGACGATTGCTTCGACTTCCGTTAATAATGTCCGAAAAATTTCTTCCTTTGGTCGTCTTTCCTTCAAAACCACGGCTAGGGACGTCTTCACTGAACGAATCAGTCGCTCCCAGGCTCCACCCATAAATGGACTTGAAGGTGGTATAAATGACCATTCGATGCCTTTGTTTGCTAATAAATCCGAAACTTGTCGTTGGTATAGTTCTCGTAATACCCTGTCTGCTCCAACAAAGGCTGTTCCATTGTCGGATATAATTCGTCTGGGTGCACCTCTTCGGGCTATGAAGCGTCGTATGGTCATCAGAGCAGAGTCTGCCGACAGTGAGTCCACCACGTCCAGATGAACCGCCCTGACCGTCAGGCACGTAAACAATGCGACGTACCTCTTCTCCGTCCGTCGACCGATGGTCACTTGTATCGGTCCAAAATAGTCGAGGCCAACGTGTGTAAAGGCTCGTTCATGATGTGCGAGTCTGTCAACTGGGAGATCCCCCATAGATGGAAATGTGGGACGGCTCTTGTGAACTCTACAAAACTGACAATTGCGTGATATATTCCTAACCGTCGTTCGGAGTCTCAAAATCCAATATGTTTGTCGTAGTTCGTTAAGGTTTGTTTGATGGTTGCCATGTGCCGTACGTTCATGCGAGTCAGTAATCAGTAGTCGGGTGGTTGCGTGTCTGCCGTCTAGTATGATCGGGTTCTTGCATAGGTCGTCGATACCCTGCGCGGCGGCAATTCGTCCTTTCGCACGTAGAAGACCCAGTTCGTCAATGACGGGCGTTAAAAGCTTCAATTTGCTGTTAGACGGTATTGGCTGCTTCGAACGGAGACACCCCAAGTCCTCGATGAATGTGGACTGCTGACAATGTCTGAGAATATGGACTTTAGACAAATATAAGTTGCGTGCAGTGAACGGTCTAAATGTATGAGCGTTCAGTGCACTCGTCAAAAATGAACAAGATGTTTGGTGATTAGGCGAGAGTGTAAAAGAACAGATGAATCCAGGAGTCCAGACAACATGCTGGGGGCTTATGCCTCGTCTCTGAATGCATCTTTCTCTGAGAATTCTCAGGTATTGATGTGCACGTGCTGTAGATCGAACCATTCGTAACCAACTACTGAAACGAGTAGGATCTGCAGCAAGTGGTAAAAACGGAGATGTTACAACATTCTGTAAATGTACGTGAACAGCCTTTAGTTCCTGCGTGCCCAGTGTGTTATCGGTATTAGGCTCAGTGGGCCATTTGTCCTTAGAAAACAAAAGAAATTCAGGACCGCAAAACCAACGGCTATCTTGCTTTAAATTTCCTGGTTTCGCTCGTGTGATATCGTCGGCGACATTCAAACCGCTCGGAACCCATCGCCACTCAGAAACATTACACGACTCCAAAATCTCCCCCACGCGATGGGCTACGAAAGGCTTGAAGTTCCTAGCGTCATTACGAAGCCAACCCAGGACCGTCAACGAGTCACACCAAAATACACGACTGGTAGACTTTCCTCGGTGAGCTTCGTCTATTGTAATTGCGAGGCGCGAAGCCAAAATGGCTCCTTGCAGCTCCAATCTCGGAATCGTAACGGGTTTTAAAGGAGCTACACGTGCTTTACTACCTATTAAAGCGAGCTGTATTTCGCCCGAAGGTAAGATGAAACGCCAATAAGCAACGGCCGCAAACGCCAACTCACTCGCGTCTGCGAAAACGTGTAACTCACGCTGAATCGGTTCGGACTCTGTCAAGTAACATCGGGGAATTTTTAAATTAGTTACGGCATACAATGAAATAAACCATTCATCCCATTGAGCGCGATCCGTCGGAGAGAGTTCGTCATCCCAATCCAACGAACAACGCCATATCTTTTGAAACATGATACGTCCTTTCACAGTCAGTGGCGTAAGAAGTCCAATAGGGTCATATACGCGCATCAAATAAGAGAGCGCATCGCGCTTGGTGATCTTTGATGGTAACTGTGATGGAATACCGTTACTAAAACTAATGAGGTCTCGAGATGGTGTCCAAACTAAACCTAATGTGCGAACTTCATGATATTCATCTATGGTCAAGTCCATGTTCGCTTTGGATTCAGCTACGAGATCTCGAGGGATGAGCGATAGCGCTGCCGGAACGTTCGATATCCACCCACGCATTTCAAATCCTGCATGTTTGTGGACGGTCACGACATCAGCCGCCAGCCGGCGTGCCTCCTCAACTGAATCTACACTGGTGATCAGGTCGTCCATATAATGATTGTGTGAAATGGCATGAAACGCCAATGGATATTGTGAGTCAAAGTCTTTTGCATTCTTTATCATCGTGTATAGGGCCGTGCACGGGCTCGATGCAGCTCCGAATATCATGGAAGACATGCGATAGACCTTCAACGGTTCGTTGGGGTGATTGCGCCATAAAAAACGTTGCGCATCCCTATCGGCTTCACGTATTTTGACTTGTGGGAACATCTCGCGTATGTCAGCGGAAAGAGCGACGCGGCCTTCGCGAAATCTAAACAATATCGAAAGTAAAGGTTGTAACAAATCGGGACCGGTTAATAACAATGAATTCAGGCTTACCCCCTGAGATTTGGCAGCAGCGTCGTGTACGATTCTTAACTTATCAGGTTTATGAGCATGTGTGACACCAAAGTGAGGAAGATACCAAGTTACAGATGAAAGGCTAGAAGTAGCGTTCTCCCGGCACTCCTCAGCGTAACCTTTATCGAACATTGCCTGTATATTTTTACGATAAAGATCGGCGTAATTAGAGTCCTTTGCCATTTTCCTCTCTAGGCTTCGGAACCTAGAGAAAGCTGAGTCATAACTGTTCGGAATAAACTGTTTGTCGGCGCGCCACAACAACCCAGTTTCGAAACGTCCTGAACTAAGGCGACGTGTGGTGATGTTCAAAATTTCTAGCGCTCGGTTGTCGGCCTCACTACGTGGGACTCTCCTCGTGATACCGATTGATTCGATTTTGTATTGTTCCCGAATCAAGTTCTCGATAAACTCGCGATCAAAGTCAAAACGTGCTGAGCAATGATTAATAAAGTCTATTGGTGTCGTCCTACTGCTCGCGCATCCAAATAGCACCCACCCTAGTGATGTTTTTATGGCAACTGGCTGAACACGTGTACCACGACGTACTTCATGAGCCACAATCAAGTTCCAGTTATCCACACCGATAATTATTTTTGGGATAGCATATTCGTAACAGAGTTCATGGGCTATTCGTTGAGAGATTGTTTGTGCCGCCATACCGATGTTGTCAATAGATCTAACATTGTGTATGCGATGTGCAACGTTGTTAAACCGACCCTTAATATCTAATTGTATATATTGTACACTCATTTGTTTCGTGAGTCCGCCTACACAATGCAAGTTGACGGTGCTGTGTCGACCGACGGCTCCTATCTTTTCAGTCAAACTGGAATCGATTAATGTTGCAGTAAAGTGTTTACATTTGCTTCCTCAAGCCCGCATAGCGAAGATGACTATTGCTTGTATATAAAAGAATGAAAATAAAAAAATAATTAATAATAAAGGTAATTTCAATATTTTATAACAAAACCTCATAATGAAGTTTGTTTGAAAGCGTCCGTAACTTTGCTCTAAAACTCGTAAATTATAATACAAAGTGAATAATTACTTACATAATATATTTCAAACTTACAACACACTCCATGTTTTGTAAGTTGTCCCCAACTATGTATTTAAGCTTACCATATACTTTCTAACGACTCTTATACACTATGTAAATAATAATAAAATAACACACATCTTATCCTGAACAAAAAGGACTAGTTTTTTATCACTTGTTGTTAAACTAGAGTGAATTTAATAAGACGAATTTATACTTAATGTTGAGAGGATGAAGTTGACCTACCAGTGGGCTTATCACAAATTTTAGTCTGGCTTTCGAACCGAGTTCGCTTCAAGCGATTTGTATGGAAATTTGAGCAGCGCCACCGCGTGCGGATTTGGAACTACAATATTTTTGATACTTTTTGTTAATTTTCGAACGTCCCGATCGTTCGTTCATTTGATAGATGGCTGGTGCTCGTTAGTCGTTAGTAAAAATTCATGATCCCGATTGCTAACGGATCCGTTTTACTTGTGACAGCTCGATTCAAAAGCCAGACTAAATTCGTGATAAGCCCACAGTTTATACCACGATTCTAAAAAGCGACTTGTTAACTTCACGGTGGTACTCTGGGATGGTATACTGGGTTATTAACCATGATTAAACTGGTATTTCATAATAGCCACTGAGTTTTTAATGTGAGTATAGTAGAGTAATAATGGCATTTAGCCATTTCTGGGTATGTTAATCGTAGCTTTCATTTTGAGTACTTGTTTCTTTGTATACAGTCATGTTTATTGTTCTCTTAAATATATTTTTAAACTTACAACCTATTTTAATAATGTAAGCTTTCAAAAAATATATTTAGCAGTGATGAATGGTGTAGTGCTGACCCAAGACGCACACATCTCTAATAAAGAGACCCCCCGAAAGTTTCTAGGCATTACAATTGAAATATTAATATGGAAGATAAGTTACGACGATGGAATAAAATATCTTATTCCAAGTATTACTGTCACGTTGCTGTTGCGAAGTGGAATTTGCAGAGATGAGGCGGAGGAAACTATTTTGTAATAAAGTAATAATATACATTATTAGAAAGTAAAAAAAGCTTAAATATATCTAATGAAAACTTGATTTTAAACAACTTTTTATTATACTATATGTACATATGGATTTTAATAAGGAATTTTACCTGAACAAAGTGTTTAAGCAAAAACAAAAACTTGTGAGATATAGATATGTTTTTAATTTATAGCTTAGTAAACCCATAGTTAGTCGAGGTGGGTAGCGGTAGGGCGGGCGGGAGTTCGGTCGGCGGGCGGCGAGTGAAGGCGCGGGGAGATCGTCCGCCCAGACGTACGCCTACGCGCTCGCCCGCGGGACGTGCCCTCGCAGTACGGAATTGTCACAGCCTTTTAGGCGGCCGGGCCGCGCGCCCGCCGCGCGACGCTTCTAACCACCCGCTCAAATAATCACGCGATAACATTATTTGTAGTGAATTTTACATTAGATTATAGACTTATGACAATAATTTTTAAATGTTAGACGTGTGTATTTATATTGTATTTATGACGCTGTTTTTAGTAATTTAAACTTGACACGTATTGGTAAGTTTATTATTTTTAAATTTATATTTGAACATATTTAAAGAAATATCTGCCTTTTTTAAAATAAAATTGAATGAACCTAATTTTTAAGTTACATACTACTAGAACTATATATCTGCTGTTTACGTCATTTAAATAAAATAAAACGATTTTTTATAATATACAATGCAATTGAATGTCTATTACATACAATATATAAATCAAATATATAAAAACATTAATTAAGAAAAGGTTATTTGAAATCTGAACACGAATAAGTCATTAAATAAATTAAACATCAATAAATAAAGAAAATATGATTTTATTAATCATATATTTTATTATTAATTGTTTTTATAATGAAAAGTCTCATTAAAATTAATAATTTACAACAAGTTAATTATCGAAACATATATATTACGAGTAATCAATTAAAAATCAATTTATAGCAATTCAATTAATTACAACACTATTTATTTCTATTTTAAATTATCCCTCCATATATTATTTAATTAAAGATTGTATTAATCTACGCCCATCCACAGCCTCATTTGCTTCTAGTAACAAATTCAACTAACTTCAATCAAGGCAAGTGGCACGTCTTCTTCTTAATTACGGAAATGTACACTCAGAGTCATTAAGGTAAGCTACGAGAGATTGAATTTACGTCCTTTCTGCAAAAGGTGACTTGTAGATAGATATACGATACATTGGGACGTATTTTTGTAAGTCAGCGTACATGTGACCGCAACATATCGATTCTGTGGATGATGCGTTTTCTTCATAGTAGCTTGATAACTATATTCCACATGATGGCAAGCTAGAAATAAATGTATGTAGACCAGCGGTTCTCAAACTTTTTTGGCGAAGGAAAAAGCCTTAATATAATTATAAAAAACTGATGTTTATGTATTTATGAATATTTATATTGCAATGTAATATTACGTAACATTTAGTTGGAATATTTAGATGTAACCTTATAATCTCCCTTTGGTAGGTATTTTTTGCAGTATTTTAGCCCTAGGGTTCCGCGGAACACACTTTGAGAATGGCTGATGTAGACAATAAAATGTTTCTGTACAATTTTCATCTGCCTATCCCTATATACGTTAAGCTATAATATGCATTAAGGCTTATCATAAAGAAGAAATCTCTATTCGAGTTTTATAACAAACTTAAATTCTATTTTGGAGGTAAAAACTTTTTGTAAGAATTTGTATGACGGCAGTTATTTTAAGGGTTCCGTATTTGCGAGGGTAGAAACGGAAATCTTATCATCTCGCTTTGACCCTTTGCATATGACAACAATAGATGAAAGCCCTCCACCGCGGGCTACAGACGGGATTGCGGAAACTATCTTCTTAAATATTTTAATCCTTTTTCTGATATAAACATAATACCAAACATGTGTTACATTTCTTTTGGTGTTATTTATAATATACATGTATAGTATATATATTAAAATTACGTATCCCTACTAATATTATAAATGTGAATGTGAGTTTGTTTGTTTGGTTCTCACTCAACAACTACTTAACCGATCATCATGAAACTTTATACACATATTTTTGGAGGTACTAGAAGTAACATAGTTTCCAACTGACTATAGTTTCAATTGTTTAGAATCATATTGAATCATTTCTATTGAAATGATCTCTGATACTTATTTAATGGCTTAAATGCGAGCGACGCCGCGGGTAAAAACTAGTATTTTATATAGTAACCTGGTATATGGTATATGATTATTGTAGATTTACAACAATTTAATGCTATATAGAAAGTTCGTTGGATCGGAGTAAAAAGGGTTGAAATAATTTTGTTGAAGGTTAATGTTTTAAGCAAATAAATAAAGAGAAAGGTTATAACCTATGTCCGGATAGGTTGGTGGACATTGCGTCATGCTATGGGTGACAAAGATAATAACTAACTTTGCTTTATACATTTACTAGCTTTCACCCGCGGCTTCGCTCACATTTAAGTCATTAAATAAGTATCAGAGATCATTTCAGTAGAAATGAATCAATATGATTCCAAACAGCCGAAACTATAGTCAATTGGAAACTATACTAAATTTTTTTAAATAAAAAGTATCCTATGTTATTTCTAGTACCTCCAAAAATATGTGTACAAAGTTTCATGATAATCGGTTAAGTAGTTGTTGCCTGAAAACGTAACAGACAAACTCACATTCACATTTATAATATAAGTAGGGATTATCTCATACAACAATAGAAAATTTACTTCCAAAAAAATCGATTTGTTACCACGTTTAATACACAAGAAATATTATCCTAATATTTTAATAGTTTTAAATTTCGGAATCACTGTTTTTAACATATCATTTATAATCATGAATAATTATCGTCCCTTTCACATCAATTATTTCGAAATCTTTGCAGCTATCGTGTAACCGTAACGCGCAGTCTTTATGTATGTTATCCTATTGTTATTTTTATACTACCTTCAAATTTCAAAAACTAATAATTCTGGCAATCGATTTTACAACATTACACCGTTTTCTTTTAATCGGCTTTATCATTTTATTAAGCCTTTATTTGATGCAATTATAAAACCTTAATAATAATCATAGGCTTTAGATGTTAATTCTCAAATAATTTCGTGGAATATCAGTTTTTTAAAAGGCTTCTTTATCTAAAATTTTTGTTTATTCAAGTCATTTTGGTACACGCAAGGGTTGCTCAAAAGGCTCTGAAAACGCGACGATTAAAATCTTTTTATAAGAGAATTAAATAAAGGCTCGACAAAGTGTTAAGCCTTTTTAAAATTAGGTCCATCGTTAGGGCTGCCCTTGATAACGCGGTTAATATTTTAAATCAACATCTGAAATAAATAAACCGCAATTTTCGTTTCAATAATTTTCATAAAACCACAAATGCTACCACTCAACATCAAACAGGCTCCATCGTATTACATTTTTAAAAAACTTCTGATCAAACATTTTATCTTAAAACAAAATATCTCTTAATTCTTTTATTTATTTAATTTACTTATAACATTTCTTCATAAATATGTATGTATTTAAGCATATGTTATTATTTATTATATTATGTAATATACATATTGTGTAGATTTAGTTATTATTATTTTCTTTTCATTGCACCAAATATCACCGCTCGCCTATGTGAAATATTTTTTTGCAATAAAGAATTTATTTATTTAAATGCTAAAATTATTGAAAAGTAGCCAATAATTCGTTTTATAATACTAGCGCGTCATTTGACGGACTACGCTTGAAATTGAGATTGCATCAAACATTTTAAAAGTGTATACAAAATACGTAAATATGTTTAGAAACAAAAGAAAATGTGTTATTTGTTATAATAGCCGGGTAATGTATGCCAGCCCTAAATGGAGACCCGCCTCAGCAATTCCATACTAAATTGGAGTAATTCTTATAATTTCTACTTCCAAAAGCATTGTTGTAACATAAATGAAATGTCCTGGAGATCCAAAAAGGGCTGCATGCTCCACGTAATTTGCATATTTCGCTTTACATTTTGTTGTAATAACGTTGAGGTTTGTGGTTCCAAAACTTGTGACTACATATGTTTTTACTAAAATATTTTAATTATACTTTATTATTATTATTTTAACAATACCAAGGGTATTAGAATAAGTACTGCACAAACATAAGCTTTTAAAAGATTTTTTCTATTGTTTCGAACGCTTTGCAGTAATAGTGATCGAGGTTCAGATTAATCGCTGCAAAATTTTCGAAATGTCGGATTAAATTCATTAAATCTATAAAACAATTAAATCTTGTCTGATATCACTAGGAACATACAAAATTAAATATACTTTGGTTGATTCATATGTTATGTATATATGTTTGTCCTGATACAAGTTTTATAAAAATATTATAAGAGTTCATTAATATTGTTTAACACTAGTACTACCAACCGGCCAAAATGACCGGACGACACAAGTATTGCATAGTATTAAATATAATACAATAAATTTATTGTAGAATTGTAAAAAAATAGAACCGTTTACAAAAAAATAACGAGTAAGGTTTTATATAAAAATCTTGTGAAGAATTTTTGAAACCGGTCATATGACCGGTTGGTAGTTCTAGTGTTAATACCACATTTTCGACTCCAAACGTTATTTTTTAAAGTTCGCATTACATTGTCTGCCAATGTTTACTTACTGCGTAATTATCATCTTATTCAAACACAAAACATTAACGGCAGCAAACACAACGAATCCACAAATAGACATCTAATTGCAATTTCTGCTTCAACAAACTTTTATTAGTTTCCTATCGGAAGAAAATCCTTCATTGAGAGTTGTGCGTTGGGCAGGTCTTTCCTCTTTTCAAGATAAATTATGTATATAACGCTCGTAACTGCAAATAGGGGTAGACAGGGTTGCTTAACACTAGAACTACCAACCGGTCAATATAACTTTTATGTAATACCTTACTCGTTATTTTTTGTAAACGATTCTATTTTTTACTATTCAACAATAAATTTATTAAAATTATATTTAATACTTTGTAAGTCATCTGGTCATTTTGACCGGTTGGTAGTTCTAGTGTTAATGTTTAATTAAGCTACTTTAAAAATTTAATACAATACCCATATTGAATGCATATTAAAAATATAATCCCTCTCAAATTTTGCAGATTAGACTACAATATAAATATTAGTTACATATAATAGTATATATACTTTTTAGGTTGAAGTTATAATACAATATAACATATGCAAGAAGCTGGCGGAAAATTATGATAGAAAAATATAAGGCCTTCGCCTATTTTATGAAAAAATTGTTCTTCTATCATTAATTTTGCCAATCCCTTGTCTAAAACCAGCGTCTTACCGTTTAGTGTGCGATTTACTTCAATACACTCATATTTTTTGCAACCGAGTTATTTTACTCAGAAATCCTTCGAATCACAAACAATAATAGCTAGTTATAAATAGACTAGCTTTTACCCGCGGCTTCGCTCGCATTTAAGTCATTAAATAAGCATCAATAGAAATGAATTAATATGATTCCAAACAGCTAAAACTATAGTCAATTGGAAACTATAGAAAAAAAACAAAAAAAGTACTATGTTACTTCTAGTACCTCCAAAAATATGCGTACAAAGTTTCATGATGATCGGTTAAGTAGTTGTTGCGTGAAAACGTAACAGACATTCACATTTATAATATTAGTAGGGATGCAATATAAAAGGAAACTAGTTTCACACTCCACAATCTGCTGAGTGCTCTTGAGTTTTGGTAAAGAACGTCGCAGAGGCTACATCAAAGAGATGCTTGGAGGCGATGTGAAAGTGCAGCTAAATCAACACAGACGGTTATACGGAGATAAGAATTCTGTAGAATGAAGTAGTTTGATTTACTTTTTATACATTTTTGCGTCTTTGAATTTTCGTGCAATGAACAATCAATTTCTTCATCTCTGTTTGTTACGAAAACAAGTTATTAATATTTATACATGAGATGGACGGTTGCACCAAATCCGAATTAAGTATTGTGTCTTTACTTTATTTATTTATATTAAATGATATTTTATTATTAATCACTGATCTCTTAAACAGACAAATCTTAGTCAAGTCAAATTTATAGGACTGTCTTGAGTTTATTTATTAATTATTAAAGTTTTTAAGTTTTTCAATGGTTCCACACGAGGCAATGCCTGTCACGTGGGACTCATCGCCTAACTAATTATATTACAAATTTTAAAGTTACAAAATTATTCGCGATCATGATTTAAGTAATGTAGACCTATGTGGTTCATTTAGATTTAACGTTTCAGATGTTTTGTAGCAAATTTATTATTATTATTATTTTTTTTTTTTCTTAATAAATATTTAAAGGTTGGCTGGTAGAAAATGCGACCTAGCATTAAGCCCACCTTATACAGATGTACTAAGTTTTAAATAAATAAATAAATATTAAAACGCATTTTATTGTTATTACAACGAAATATTCAAATTTAAATGTAAATCAAAATAGTGAGCCTCTTGTGTTTTATTTCGAAATCTTCGGCATTACGTAATACGGCACCATCTGTTCACGAGGGATGGGCGTCCCTTGAACTTGACCCAAATGCTGACTCTCTGATGATTAATCGCGGTGCAGATGTGAACAGTTACCCGTTACTGTCTGTCTTTAGCAGACTTTAAATTTAATTTAAAATTTAAATAAAAGAGATTTTTTTACCAAAAATTTGCTTTTGTTTTGGGTTTGGATATAGCCGTATTATTATGATTATAACATCCCTACTAATATTATAAATGTGAATGTGAGTTTGTTTGTTATCATCATGAAACTTTGTACACATATTTTTGGAGTACTAGAAGTAATATAGGATACTTTTTATTTAAAAAATATATATTTTTTACTATAGTTTCCAATTGACTATAGTTTCAGCTGTTTGGAATCATACTGATTCATTTCTATTGAAAAGATCTTTGACACTTATTTAATAACTTAAATGCGAGCAAAGCCGCGGGTAAAAGCTAGTATGTATATATATTTGAAAACCATTAACACGTGGTAAGTTCAATGAAATTGATACAATAAAGAAAAACAATTGAACACCTCACAAAGCATAATGCAAATTCTGTCGCGGCTTAAGTAGACTGAAAGACGCAACTCCGCAAGACCCAAAACTGGTTAAATAAAATACCTAAGTAAATAAACCGCAACCCGCACTCTCTCATAGTCTGTTGATCAAAGGTTGGACCGCGAAACATTTCTCAAATGGAAAACAAACAAACAAATTCCATAGAATAAATACTACTTACTTATAATAACTTTTTATGGAATTCGTGAGATATTGCGTTTTGTTATCGATTTGTTATCGATGCTGACTGAAGTAAAACTGTAAATCGAGTCTACAATAGCCGTAGTTTTTATTAATGTATTAACCTTAGCAACAAATTTACATGAACAATTTAAACGATATAAATGGCCGCTAATATTAAAAATCGAATTGAATTCCAATTAGAGGATAGTTTAATAAAACAAATGACAGTCGCAATTTAACAATTGTATATTTGAAATAATATATTTCATATTACTTAATTTAATTGAAATTCGAACTTGTTTCTTTAGGATCGTGATTTCTATTAAGCTCATTTCGATATAAAAAAAAAACAAAACAAAAAGAAATAAAATGAACATGAATATTAATAATAAAAATAAATAGCTACTCTATTATCTACTTTATAAATTACTAGCTTTTACCCGCGGCTTCGCTCGCATTTAAGTCATTAAATAAATATCAGAGATTATTTCAATAGAAATGAATCAATATGATTCCAAACACCTGAAGCTATAGTCAGTTGGAAACTATAGTAAAAAATAATAATTATTATTTTTAATAATAAGTACCCTATGTTCACATGCCTTAACTTCGACCTAAGAATATAGTTATCCCTTTCTAATGATTGCTTTTTCCAGTCCAAAGTTCAATCTGTATCCATTTGCAGATTGTCGACTTTGCAGTATAAAAACCATAAGTTAAATATATAAAAAAATAAACTAGAATAATACTTTATAAACATAGAAATGTTAGTCATAAGCAGATAATAATAAATTGTGTTCATATTGTACATGAAAAAAGTTTTTATTACTAGGACGAGCCATTTGCGTTATTAATGGTTTTGCCGTTTAAAAAAAATGCTAAAACGCTATTCGCTGCCATCCGTCGACCGCCTTTGTAGTAGAAATTAAAAAAGACTGTATTTTTAAGAAAATTATATGATATTTTAAAGTTAGTAATCCTATCGTATTTTAAAATTTTATTTAATATTATATTTAACTAGCTTTTGCCAGCGGCTTCGCTCGCGTTAAGAAGTATTATTATTAATTAGGTTTAGTTTGTGTGGCTTTACTTTTGTTTAACGTGTGTTAAGTAGTTATCACCATTCCTGTCGTGGGTCATAATTGAAAACTTGCTCCAGTTATTAACCACATATCTGTCAATTTTTAATTTCAGTTCAATCAGTCGAAAATCTAATAAGATTTATATAAACTTTCATCCCCTATTTTATCCCCTTGGGGGTAGAATTGATCAAAATCCTTTCTTAGCGGATGCCTACGTCATAACATCTACCTGCATGCCAAATTTCAGCCCGATCCATCCAGTGGTTTGGGCTGTGCGTTGATAGATCACTAAGTCAGTCAGTCAGTCAGTCACCTTTGAGTTTTATATATATAGATTAATTAGTTATTGTTTTTGATGACAACCTGGTGTGATTGATATGATTGTGTATATTTGAATGTATGTTTTATATATTAAAAGTAAAAGATATCTTATTTTTTTATAAAAATTAACCTACGATAACCATTGATAAATATGTATGTATATATTATTAGTTTTTATTTTATGTAATGCATGTATTGTATTTATTTAATTATTATTTTTCTTTTCATTGCACCAAATAACACCGCTCACATCGACAAAGGTTAGCTGGTAGATAATGCCGATGGCATTAAGCTCGCCTATGTATAAAAAAATATTACCGTTTTTTTTTTTGCAATAAAGAATTTATTTATTTATTTACGTGTATTCTAAGACTATATTGTGTATTTATGATTGGCGAGCTTCTTCTCATTATGTGTCTTTTCTAAATTACCGTAGTTTCAGATTATGAGCCTATGCGAAATAAATATTTATAATTATAATATTGTTAAGCAAAGTTTTCATCATAATAGTAATTTTAATACTAGGCTAAACTTTTATCCGATTTTCAATGAGTTATTTGAAAAATGCATATTACATCCCTGCTAATATTATAAATGTGAATGTGAATTTGTTTTATTACGTTTTCACGCAACAACTACTTAACCGATCATCATGAAACTTTGTACACATATTTTTGGAGGTACTAGAAGTAACATAGGATACATTTTATAAAAAAAATATATACTATAGTTTCCAACTGACTATAGTTTCAGCTGTTTGGAATTTATTTTTGAAATGCTCTCTGATACTTATTTAATGACTTAAATGTGAGCGAAGCCGCGGGTAAAAGCTAGTAAAGACATAAATAACCGTATCCATATATTTCTTTCTCTTTTTAGTGTTATGATCGACGTACTGAGACCGCTTGTATTCACTGAATTCGATATTAATCTATCAAACAATATAAATAGTTTAGTATGTTATGTTATATTAGGTGTTATCCCTACTAATATTATAAATGTGAATGTGTTCACGTAACAACTATTTAACCGATCATCATGAAACTTTGTACACATATTTTTGGAGATACTAGAAGTAACATAGGATATTTTTTATTAAAAAAATATTGACAATTGACTATAGTTAGTATGATCTGTGATACTTATAAGCCGCGGGTAAAAGCTAGTATAGATATAAATTGATATAGTGCGATATAAACATTCGTCACCCTCTCATTGAAGTAGAAATAAATTGACAGCGAAATGGAGATAAACGTTTCCGAGCCACTAGACGCCCAAATGTGACAATGTGCGATTCAATTTCCCGATGTTGTCGGCCACGAAATGGTAAACTATTCGCAAAATGGAAAACATAAAAAAGAAACCGATTTGCGGGAAATGAAAGCAAACTCCCGTGTCAATGAGAAAACTGATAATCAAAAAAATAATAGAAAAAGAATCGGTGTTGGCACTATTATTTGTGTTGAACAAAATACTTTTTTTTAAAGACAAAAATGCTCAAGGTCAAAGTCCATAAACACAGCATTAATTAATTATAAATTAATCAACACAAACGGCTTAAAATCACAATTATTCTGAATATTTTTACGCCGCGATTATCTGCACTGTATAAAACCAATAGAAAAACATCGATTTGGCATACATAATTTTAAAGGAAATTATTTAAAATTATTTTGCTTATAATTCCCGCTACAACATTCAGTAATTTGTCTCGACGCGTTTCGTCACTTCACGTGGCATCATCAGGATACGTGGAGTGGCGAAACGCGTCGAGACAAATTGCTGAATGTTGTAGCGGGAATTATAAGCAAAATAATTTTAAATAATTTCCTTTAATATGGATTTCCGCAAAGTAACGCCTGAAACAACTAATTATATATATAATTTTAGTTATAACCACTTCCAATACAGCGTATAGAAAACACACTCAAATGCGGATAGTGAGCTTTAGTTTGTTCATAATGTCTATACCAGTGATTCCCAACCTTTTTTTTTATTGCGGCACACAAATAAAAAGATAAGCTTAAAAAATATTTAATAATATTAACATTATTATATATCTAAAATGTGGCGGTATACTTTTAGAATTTCGTGGCACACAAAAGTTGAGAACCACTGGTCTATACATAACTACTAACAAATAACTATATACATGTATTTGCGAAATATTTCGGTTAGCTTTTTGTTTGAGCAAATAAAAGAGAATAAACTTTTCGCATTTACGCGCAATTTTTCCTTGTTTTCTTGCGAATCCGAATAGAATTTATTGCTTAGGTTAAAACCCTGTGTACTGTATATGTGGTAGTTTTAAAATAAATAGGCATGAAGAAAAAGACAATACAAACCTAGGTATAACGTATTGATTTATTAATTAGTTCTTACTGTTACAATGATTGTCTACTAAATTATATTTATGATTATGAAAAGAAAATAATTTAATAGTATAGGCAAGCGGTTCTCAAACTTTTTTGGCGAAGGAAAAAGCCTTAACACTAGATTGCCCGAAGAAGTCATTTTGACTGCTTTTTGATTTCAATTAGAAAAACAACTATGTATATAATGACAGAATTTTATGACTTTTTGTACATGTAAATGTGGTTATTGATAATAGTAGTTACCTCCCCCTCCTTCATTTCTGGTATATACATGTGTTATACCTAAATATGGGTACATATATACTAAAGTTCAGGCTTTCTAGTGTTAATATAATTATAAAAAACTGATTTATATGTGTTTATGAATAATCATATTGCAATGTAATATATAGTTGGAATATTTTGATGTAACCTTATAATCTCCCTTTGGTAGGTATTTTTTGCAGTATTTTAGTCCTAGGGTTCCGCGGAACACACTTTGAGAATGGCTGGTATAGGCTTTATAGTATGCGTTTGATAATTGTAACATTCTAGCATGGCTTCGGAAAGAAGACCACAAGAAGGTAGTCATTTATAGTGTTAAGTCCGCCTTGTAGATATTTGTAAGTTTTAACAGATCTTTTGCGGTTTACTATAGTTAATTCGACGTTTTACATCGAGACTGAAAAAATAAGGTTAAAAATAATTAAACAAAAGCTATATATATTCGCTAATTTCTATAACTCACACAACTGTCCTCTCCGTTCTACTCATAACAACCACATTAAAATACCAGCACATGCTACGAGTCGATATTCAAACTCCTACACCATATCTGCAGCCCGCCAATGGAACATGCTATCACTCAGCATCAGACAGGCTCCATCGATTCACATTTTTAAAAATCTTCTGACTAAACATTTTATCTCAAAACATAATATCTGTTAATTCTACTATTTATTTAATTCACTTATAATTTTTCTTTATAAATATGTATGTATTTAAGTATGTATTATTATTTTATGTAATGTATGTATTGTGTATATTTAGTTAGGTTAGCTGGTAGATAATGCATTAAGCCCACTTATCTGAAAAAAATTTGTTTGCAATAAAGAATTTATTTATTTTAATGTAAGACAACGCTTAAAGATCATGTTATTAATTGTGATAGCTTTGAAATTTACCTAAAACCAATTATCTACAATTTTGTTCGATTTTATATGAAAGTTATTATCTAGGTCGAGCACTCGGGTCGGCAAATACTAAGCACCACTCAGTTATTAAAATGAGTAAGTACTTCGTTCGTCTTCAATAATAACGTTCTAATATGAACGGTGGACTTATTACGAATTTTAGTCCAGCTTTCGAACCGAGTTCGCTTCAAGCGATTTGTATGGAAATTTGAACAGCGCCACCGCGTGCGGATTTGGAACTACAATATTTTAGATACTTTTTGTTAATTTTCGAACGTCTCGATCTTTCGTTCATTTGATAGATTGCTGGTGCTCGTTAGTCGTTAGTAAAAATTCATGATCCCGATTGCTAACGGATCCGTTTTACTTGTGACAGCTCGGTTCGAAAGCCAGACTAAATTCGTGATAAGCCCACGGTTTTCTTTTCTCTCTGGCAACTATTATTTTATTATATTAAATTAAACCATAAAAATTTATATTGTCGTAGAAATAATTGCTTGAACGACTAATTAAGATAATTAATGACAATCATAAAAGACGTGATATTTTATGAGAACATTTTCAATTTACGGTTATTACTTTGAATATTCCAGCATACATGTTTAAAACGTTATCTATACATATATATAGAACATTAATAAAAATTGTTTGTGTCTAATATAAATTTTATATATTTTTTGTAATGCATTGAGAGTTTGCCGTCAACTATTAAAGGGCTTAGACGTATTTGGTAATTTTATTCAAATATAACTACCCGCATATCTTACAATATTATATAGGATGTTTTAAAAGGAAGATTATATTTTGCAAGACGAAGCTAAACACCACTTTCAAGCGGAACACCTGTGAAGTGGCCTAGACACGTTTCGGAATCAGCTTGGAAGTAGCCTGGATAACGAGAGGAGTGTACCCTGTTAATTAGGGCAGCGCACATTCGTCTACTCAAGCCGGCATAGTGGAGTCGACTGTTGCGCGCGAACATCTATATGTGGTAACAGTTGTCTATGCTCATGGACCGTACTCTAGCTTAACATCAGCCGGAGTGTGGTCATATGCTGGGCTTTCAATAAAAAAAAAGAAAATAAAAAATAGTAAATTTTCTTTTGAGACATCCTATACTAATGTACTATAATACACAAACGGTACTTAGCAGACTTCTTAGTGGAAGTATCATGATTTTATGTCAAGTATACGATCACCTATTTTCTTACATGTTCTACGATAGCAAGCTTTGGATCTAAGGTATTTTTTATTGTTACAGATAACATAACAAGAATAAACGAAGAATAACTCTTTACATTAAGGAACAAGGGCCTATAACAGACTTGGATCGTTAAATGAAAATTCTTCAGGTTCGAAGCGTCGTAGACCATCATGGCGTCGTTCAAAGGTAAATTTCTAGCTTTTGAATCACTTTTGAATTTAATAAATTATAGATGTAAAAAAGAAAGTCGCCAATGCGTCCGTCTTTACGCGTTAATCTCAGAAACCACTGAAGGGATTTTCATCCGGTTATCACCATTAGATAGATTGATTCACAATGAAGGTTTAAGCGTATAATTTATGATGTTTTTTGTTTTGTAAATTCACCAATCATTGATCATTGTTGTTAAATAAATTTGGTGGAAACAATTGAAACTTTGACCGTTAAGTTTAAATGTTTTATTTCCGTTCTTACATATTTTATGTATGTCTTCATTCAAATGTTTTTTTAAATGCCAATTTGACAATTTACTAAGCTCTGTTTGAAAAAAGAACACAGTCCATGAATCCCATTAGTAGCAGTTGCTATGCCAATTTTACAAGCAGTTCAGTATTTTTTATAAGACAAACTCCTCTTATATGCCGTTTAAAATAAATTAACAGGATTAATAATAATCCAACGTAACAACATACTGAAGCATATCTTTCAACGAATTTTAAGACTATAACGATGTATTTTATTCACATTTTTAAAAATCTTCTGAACAAATATTTTATTTTAAAACAAAATATTTCCTAATTCTATTACATTAATGCCCCGCTTTACGCGAGGGATACGTTCCGGAAAAAATCGCGTTAACTGAAATTCCCGCGACCATAGAGAAGTTGATGACTACATTATGTTTATACGAACTCTTTCGCGTAATGCGGGGCAATTGAACGCCAAATTTGAATAGTGAAACCGCGCATAACCTGGTCACGTAAAGCGGGGTATTACTGTATTTATTTAATTCCTTTAGGTATATGTATGTATGTATATATTATTATTTATTATTTTATGTAATGTATGTATTGTGTATATTTAGTTATTATTTTTCTTTTCATTGCACCAAATATCACCGCTCACACCGACAAAGGTTAGCTGGTACATAATGCCGACGGCATCAAGCTCGCCTATGTAAAAAATATTACTATTTTTTTGCAATAAAGAATTTATTTATTTTAACGGGTAATGGAAATTTTTTGATTTATTTTTTTATAACTTTATACTAATAACATCTCAAGGCAAGTACTTAATGAGAGCTTAATTACTTCACAAGTATTATAATGTTATTTCTAACATTATTTATTTAAGAAAATACACTTTAACGATGTTATTCCTAAGTGAGGTAGGTAGAAACGTTAGAATATAAGCTTCTTATCGTTTCAATTTTATTATTCGAATTAATGTTTAAATATAGTAATATAACAAAAAACAACTGACAATGTAATATCGGTCTATGTTATTTAATTCTATCTAATTCGTAAATAGTAGTTATCAATATTTTAAATATGGAATTATGTATATGATTGTCTTGACATAACCGAGCTTCGTGTATTTATTATATAGAAAAATATGTAACATTAAAAAAGTAAAAATTATTATTATTATAAAAAAAAATGTGAGCCGTCACGGGACGCCTGGCAGATGTGAAACATCGAGTTTATTCAAGTCATATGCGTGAAAGACAAGATTACAACAGGAACTAATTGTTGCTTAATGAAAAAATTAAATACTATGAATTTTTTTACAGAAAATGATGACTATTTATTTAAGAAACATTTATTTATATTAAATACAAAAATTAAAAATTCGAAAACTTCTTAAATGATATAGATTTCAGAAATAACTCGATAAAATAAACTCGTCGCCACGGCAAGCGTCGCCACGTCAACGATCCGGTTTATACCCGCGCCAATAGATGTTTCACATCAAAAAATTACACATCATTTTGGTCAATCAACCAATGATGAGCGAGATATACCTCTATTTATCCCGATAGAGGCCTCTGTGGTGAGTTACTTGACGTAAACTAGTATTACGTGAAACTTGTAATAATAATTTTTAAAAAATTTTGAAGACTAAACAAAAATCGTACGTAATGTCTTTATCACATTAGTTATTGATCGGCAGATATTTAATATTTATCAGCCCTTCGAGATTAATAAACCCTTTTCTTAGGATAAGTTTAAGATAAAGTAAAAGGTTGTTATTGTCAAAAAAGCTTAATTTTTGTTTATATTGATAAAGTTATCTAAGATATGTCATTAAAGTCTGAAACTTCAGGATGCTGAAATTATCTAATACCTCAAGGGCCTTATATCAAACCACAAGTAGATACTGGAGCCCGTTAAGTTATTGTCAAATGTTTGAGTTACTCGTCCATTATATTTCGCATTAAGGCTTACTTTATATTTTATAGTTTATATATAACTTTAAAAAAAATCCAATTAGACAGTTGTTTTTTTTTTATTAAAACAATTATGATATGTCACCTTCTATTTGACGTGTTATGAGTTATTATTATCTATCGTCGTATTACTCTTCGTCGCTAACTTCGGAAGTGTACCTTTACACATTACAACGACCGTCATTAACGGGACTCATAAGTTACCGTTTTATTCAGAGGAAGCGGGCTTTCTTCCTGATTTAGTACCCTATTACGAATATGACTAAGATTTTTAATTATTTAACATTTGCGAAGAGAGAACCTAACAGATATATTTTAAGAGTTTTCAAACTCTTTATGCGGCGTTTATACTTAACTCTTGAGATAGAGTCCAGCCACGATTAGGATGGCTATAATTGGTGTCTAATAATTTTACATAAAGATAACATACATGTCGTAACTCCTGGTGACTAGTTCAACTAGACGTCTCTATCAACCGCTGTGGGTTATGTGTGTGGTGTTATATATTATTGTAGTCCTCGTTTTACGGCGTTTCGTTTTACGTCACTATTCTCTGATACTCCACATGCCCTAAAACCGAGAACTGCCTGTAATTAACATATAGAATAAATTTTTAATAACGAAATAAGTCTCAACATAAATTAGTATCACTTAGTGCAGACTAAGAGTGTTCGCATGTTAAGCATCTTAAACCAAGAAAACACAAATTAATCAAGGCACATTGTTACGAGGATACGCAATTATCGCAAAGATTTACGCGTACCATTTGTTGAAGCTTAAAATTATATGTGGAATTTGTCTTCTAATTGTTACAATGTGTTACTTACTTTGTTAGAAGAACATGTGAAATATAATTTTAAAGAATGCAAACGTAACGAAATATATATACTAGTATATGGAATGGAAGATCCTTTACAATCTTTCAACATTCATATGGGTAGATGATTGAAGTTATTAAAACAGCATTGTCGATAAATAAGCCAGAAATTTATACTCTATGTCAGCCATTCTCAAAGTGTGTGGAACCCTAGGGCTAAAATACTGCCAAAAATACCTACCAAAAGGAGATTATAAGGTTACATTCCAACTAAATATTACGGAATATTACATTGCAATATGATTATTCATAAATACATATAAATCAGTTTTTATAATTATATTAAGCCTTTTTCCTTCGCCAAAAAAGTTTGAGAACCGCTGCTCTATGTAAATACCCGCATACCATAGATAGACATTTGGGCATTGACTCTTATTCGCGTCTTAATAAATTATAAACTTCTTTACTTCTTATCAGTTACTACAAATGTGAACTTAAAAATAAAAACGTAACATTTCTTTATTAAAAAACAATTGAAAAACTGACAACACGTTTGGCCGCCAAAATTAGGCTTAGACATCGATACTGGGTCATACCATAGATGTTGAGTAGGTATATATATTATTTAATCATATTTGTACCTACATATTATATTAATATTTAGACGAATTTATTGTGGTTTTCTTCTCATCATACGCCTTTCCGAAGTCATTGTAGAGTAACAATGAGCAAGCGCACGCCTTTAGTGCCTATGCTAATAAACGATTTTCATTCATATTAGATATTATTAGGTTACGACATCTTTTGTTTTTATTGTTTTATTTATACCACATTGACTCCTAAACTAGTTTATCAGCTGGTTAGTGAAGACACAATAACAACGCATTTTTCTTTACTTCATTTTAACTTATTTGCAAATAAAAACATGAGCTTATATAAAAATAAACACCTTTTTCCTATTGTGAAGTTTTCTCGCCTCTTTTGTGAATTTGCTGAACACAGAAGAAGATATATTCCGTTCAGTAAAACAGGAGTTCGACCTGAAATCTTTTGTTGTACACTTGCGAGAGATTTGCCCGTGGCACTTTTAACACGCTCCCTGTGTCTACATATAATATTACTTTTGCGCTAAGTTTTGTATTTATATGGATATACTATATATATATATATATATATATATATATTTGTTTAATTGTTTTTTCTTGTATCACACACTGCATTAAAGATTAATAAGTATGTACTATAAATTAAATTTTGTTTGTTATATATAAGTTATGATTAGAGGGTAGTGTCGTCGACAGAAAAGAGGTTGCGGCGGCGATGTTAATAGTGTATATATTTTTTGTAAATAAATCTATAAATTTGAATTTGGAATGAAAGAAAAGAAGAACGCGAGGGACGTGCGAATGTGAACTTGGATGTTGGTTGCGAATGGGAGCGGATGTGTGTGTTTAGATTATATGAATTGATGTAAATAGAATTTTCAAGAGTTATCATTTTATAAGTACAGTCCACTGACTCTACTGGCTACAGGTAGTTTTATAAGTCTTTTATATATATTATACTAGCTGACCCGGCGAACTTTGTTTCGCCTTAGAAGCAATAAATAAACAGATTTTGGATTTTATTAAGTTCAATTTTTTATTAGGAAAAACAAATAAAAAATAATTATAATAAACAATAATCCTTCGGCTTCTTGTTGTTACTCACAGTATCGTTTTTCGTTTCCAAACTGTTATCGTTACGAATGACATCATTATCATCGTTGTTCTCATCTTTAGTTTCCCTTCGCCTAAGTTGATCAGAGTGTTTTCGTTTGATTACTCCATTGTTTATTTCAACTTGATAGGAGTAAGGCCCGGTGCGTTTTGATGTAATCCCTGGTTCAGAGCCTTTCCCTATAGATTTGTTAACCCAGACCATGTCTCCAATCGAATATTCTGGCGGAAAAGTTTCTTTAACTGATGGCCTGAGTTCCTGGAATAACCCAGCTCTTTCAAGATCTTCCTTAACGCTTGGCTTAAGAAGATCAAACGTAGTGCGCATTTATCTTCCAAACAACATTTCACTTAGTTGGTATCATTACCTTAGTTGGCGAATCTTTTTTATTCACTGGATACGTTTGGTTGCTTTCATTGTCGCTAGATTCGCTAGACGCGTTGTGTCATGCTAGGCGTCTCGTTCGAAACTATTTATGCATTGCTTTGCCGCTACTAATGCACACTTTTGAGAAGTGGTTGTTCTCCCCGCATAACCTACAGCGTTAGCCTCTGGCTGGACATTCCTCTAAATTATCGTGATAGTCTCCAAGGGTGTAGTTGTAAAGAAAACTGATAGATTGTTTCACTTTCTTCCCGATGTCTTTTTACAAAACACACTTTTTCCGAGAGTACGTACGTTTTCATGCCATAATAATTGTTCAATACAATAATCCCAATCTTCATTGTAGGGGTTGAAACCATCGAAGTTAAACTTACCGATCGACATCGTTATTTGCATTATGAATAAAATATAAATGCAGTTTTAACATGAAAAGCTGTTTATTTTCAACCACAATGACATAAGTGACAATTGTATTTTAATTATGTAACAATTTTTATTCCCTTTGACGTTTTATGTCACGCCACACGGGAACGCGGTCGAACGGGATAAAAAGTATCCTATCTCCGTTTCCTGGTTCTAAGCTACCTCCTCACCAATTTTCAGCCAAATCGGTTCAGCCGTTCTTGAGTTATAAATAGTGCCACTAACACGATTTTCCTTTATATCCAACGGGATAAAAAGTATCCTAAAGCCTTCCCCCGGCCCTAAGCTACCTCCCCACCAATTTTCAGCCAAATCGGTCCGGCCGTTCTCGAGTTATAATTAGTGTAACTAACACAACTTCCTTTTATATATATAGATTATGATGGTAGATAACTACCGTATTGTCAGTAGTCGTTAACGAACTCCTTGAATGATTACATGCAAGAAGGACTTTTATTTTCCATAACTACATAATACACATCAATTATATTGATATCTAAAGTTTTAAAACGAACATGGTTAAATTAATTTAAAAAAATATTTTATTCCGTTTCCGTTCTATATGTATTTCAATTTCTTTTTCAGTTGTATTACCTTTATTGTAGAGCATATTATAATAATATTAATTTTAAATTATTATTTAAGTAATATAAAAAATATATTAACCAAAAAAATGAAAAAAACAAATGAAATTTCTATATCAAAAAAGTAAATTATAACTAAAAAAAAATGTTTGATACAATTTACATAAAATATATTACTTTTATTTTTACATAAATAAGGTTTAAATATAAGTGTAAATACGGAAAGTAGATGCGTTTTTTTAAAAAAAAACATTTGTTTTCCTACAAGCTTTTACTCTTAAAAAGCTCGAGAAAACCGAAAGCTTTCTATTTATTCATAGCGACAACTTTATTATATGTACTTTCTCGACAAGAGCAATGTCACTGCTGTATGCAGTGAAATGTGTAGGCAGTAGTTATATCCGCTTGAGTATTACTTACTATTACTTGAGTATTACTTGAGTGATACTTGAGGAGTATAAAAATAATAAAAATCCAATAAAATTCCAATATGAATTTTCATAGCGAATACGAATATGTCCTACTTTAATATCAGATGGAGGATGGTCATATGCCAGGCTATCATAAAAAATCTATCACTTTAAACTGGATGATACAGCACTGTGGTATTAAGTTTCTGAAATGAATTGAAAGTAGTGTTTTTGAAAAATGATACAAGTACTAAGTAGAAACGGTAAAACTAAATTCTTATTGGAAGTGATAATTGCTTGCACAAGCGGTAATAGTCCCTTCTTTTGTTAAGCAAAGAAATTGCGTTCATATAAAACCCATAATAAAATAAGCCATCAGCACTAAATAAATTCAATCTAGCGTGAATTATAAAATCCATTAAACGAAAGCGGAAGTCAAACGATGCAGAGAAACTTTTATCTAGATTTAAATTTCTCCAAGAACGCGAATATCTTAAAGCGGATAAAGAGTCATAAATTTTCCTTATTTATTTAGCTGTCTTTGGTGTTCATCAACCAACTCCAAACCAATTCACTGAAACTGATGGGGCTTCGTTTATTAATTGATTTTAACTCATATCGGTTACATTGTTGTTTAGATTGTCTTTTGTTTTAGCTTTAAACGGTAATTGCGTCTTATTTTTAATATTAAGATAAAATATATTAGTATAATTAAAAGTAAATTACAGTAATGCCCCGCTTTACGCGAGGGATATGTTCCGGAAAAAATCGCGTTAACTGAAGTTCCCGCGACCATAGAGAAGTTGATGACTACATTATGTTTATACACGTAATTTAATAATAAATTTGAATTTCGCGTTATAGTGAAACCGCGCGTAACAGGGTCGCGTAAAGCGGGGTATTACTGCATAAGTATATACTTTGATTTACGAGTTTCTTGTGGTCTTCTTCTCGTTATACGTCTTTCCGAAGCCATTATAAAGTCTGACGATGAGCAAGCGCACGCCTTTAGTGCATATGCTAATAAATTATTTTCATTACATTTCAATAAACTTTTTATGAATATTCTTCCAATCTTTCATACCTCATATAATATCTAGTCAGAATACACTTTAAAAAAAGCCCTACTAATATTATAAATGTGAATGTGAGTTTGTTTGTTACGTTTTCACGCAACAACTACTTAACCGATCATCATGAAACTTTGTACACATATTTTTGGAGATACTAGAAGTAACATAAGATAGTTTTCTTTAAAAATAAATAAATTATTTTTTACTATAGTTTCCAATTGACTATAGTAAAATATTGATTATAGTTCTATTGAAATGATATCTGATACTTATTTAATGACTTAAAAGCTAGTTATTAAATAAAAACAAACGTAATTTGAGCAAAAACTATCACTTCGTTTCCATTTTGTTATTTGAATTAAATGGAACAATTTTGTGACTCCATTTGTAAGGATTGAACAAACAAATTTGTGGTTTGATTTTAGGTTGTTTAATAAATAACTTTAAGCTACTATTACATTTGTAAATTACTTTTGTCTGGCACCTATTGAAAACGTAGCAAATTGCTTGTCTACTATTCTGAAGCTTATATGTACGAGAATTAATTCGAAAACAATGGCTTAACAGCAAAAAAAACTTTATTCACAATGACTAAATTAATTTGGCTCACTATTGTGTTTTATTCCCCGATAGTAATCACTGTTTAAAATAAAAAAGTGTTTTAACTTAACAAAAATTAATGTCAATTATGTATCAAAAGAGCAATTTTTTTAATAGGAATGCAGTAACAAGCCAAAAAAAACTTTAAAACCTATAATAGTAACTCATAAAATAATTCAATTTTTATTTAAAAAATATTTTTAATAGATTTTTATTCTCTTTTTTTTATAATTAATTAAAATTCTGTAATTTGACACTTTATTTGACAATTCTCCCTCTAGTGTTTACAGATGACAAAAATAAAACATCAATGTTGCCAGTTAAAAATAAAAATTATTACTATTAAGAAATCCATTACTATACTAAATATAGTGTAAATTGCAACATTTAAAATAGGAAACGCATAACTAAATATGAATTAAGAAAAACCAATACACGTGTCTTACATTTAGGTGTAAAGGATATGAATATGAAGTCTTTCTCCTTGTCAATTTTAACACTATTCCCAAATCTCCAACCCTTTATCAGCCTGTGATTATATAAAACCTTTTGAAGGGTAAAAGGTATTGAGTTAGATCCAATCTAGGTGATTAATATGTGATAGGGGAAACCTTCGCGATAATACACTTTGAAAGGGGTTAAATTGTTATCGTATTTTAATGTACTTCCATTACTGTACACTTGGATGTAATACCTTTTTGATTTTCTAACATATGAAACACTGTATCTAAGAAAATTAGATGATTATTAACTAAATTAAAACGTCTTGCTATCAAAATCAAAAATCTTTATTTCACACAGGCTCTTGCGCATCGTCAGAATCTACGAGATTTCGTAAAGGCATATGACGAGAAGAAATCACAATAAACTCGCCAATCATAGTCTGTACAATATAATGTTAGTAGGTACAAGAATGTAGTTTTAATTAAGCATCTTAAAAATTGATACAATTAATGTAAGTACCTAAGTATGTAATTACACCAACATACATACAATCATTTCAGTCGCACTAGGTAGTCAACAAGATAGTTATTTATCTTATAATAAGCCTTTTGACGTGACAACGTCTTATAATTCGATTGAGCCGGCTGCACGCACGAAAAAACATGACTCATGCGGCGTTACCTCGCTCTGAGGCGTTCCATGTAAGGCTTGAAGTGCAAGCGAGAGCGCGGAACGAACGACAAAGAGGCACAATCGGCCTTCGCGTTCGGCAGCGTTCGACATCCGTCTCTCTCCTACTTGAGTGAGCTCTTCAGAGGCGGCTCGTGACATTGGTCAGTGTTTTCTTGTATATTAAGCAATATACATACAAATCTATTAAACAAATGAAATTAAAATTTTCTTTTGAAAAATACTATCATTCCATCAGTATTTTCTTAAGACGTTGTCACGTTCAACTATCGTCAGTAAACCGACTTTACAGACAACCAATTTTTTTTATGAGCGTTTCTTTAATATGCTCTTTAAATAAAGGCTTATGCAGAATTGTAAGTTAACTAGTAAGCCCTATTTCATTTGTTTTATTTTTAATACGACATTTCAAAAACATTACAAGCTCAATAGTCCCAGTTGTTAAAGTTGTTTAGTCTGATTTTGAGAGTAAAAACCATGTAGAAGTTTGCCGGACTTGAGAATTGAGAATTTACCTTTATCTATTAAATCTGCACCATCTCTTCCTATCTTTAAACTTAAATCACTATACCTATCTCCTTCTGAATAATATTTGTATATGTTGAAATTATATATGTGTATGTTTATTATATATTTAGTTACTTATATTTATGTATTTTACTTATCTAAATTGCATTGCCCAATACTATTACTGCTCCTTCTATGACAATTGGTTATCTGGAAGGAATTACTTTTAGTTATAAGATCGCCAATTACTCTAAATCTGCTTCCTATTGTTGTTGTATTGTTATTATTATGTTTTAAAGGAATAAAGTATTTATTATTATTATTAAAATTGAGTTTCTGCATTATTACGTATGAGGCAGTTTCTTTGCTTAAATCAGTCCTTGAGTCTTCTGTAAAGATCAAGCTTTGTTAGTTTAATATATTTGATACCGTTTTGAGTTTCATTCCTTTTTAAATAGAGTGATAAGTCCCTCGCAAATCTTTTTAGAAATCTCTAAATTTTTTATAGTAATCTAGTTTAATCGCGTTCTGCTTGAAGTTAGAGACATAGTAGAGTTTTTTTTTATTGAAATACCTTCAAAATATAATTCTATTTTCATGAAAAAAAAAAAAAAGTTTCTTAATAGTTTCTGAAACATTCAATACAACAACGAAGAATCTACACAAAAAACTATGCCCAATAACAACTTTAAGTAGTTCTTCTGTAACATTGCTATATTGTAGGTAGATACTACTGCAACAGAGAATAAATATTTTTGTGTTAACAGGTGAATTCATGTCTTTCTCCCAGTCATACATCAATTCTGATACTAACTGAGTCCCTTTTCAAGTCATTTCATGGGTAATAGATGTTGCGAAAATTTCCGAAACCCTATTCGATACAATAGCCTTTTAGATTATATTCCACATTTTGTGGGTTTCACTCCGATTATGTGGTATCTACTTAATATCCTAAAAGGAATTCCAATCATCTCCAATGCCCTTTCAGCGAAAGGTTAATTTTAATCGGAATTCAGGGTTAGAATACGCTTGAATTATCGATTTTTACTCATTAGGCTTACGATGTAGCATAGAGCGTATAATTTGCTTGGTAGTTAATTTCGCCCCTGTCGTCGACAGAAAAGAGGTAGCGGCGGCGCGTTAATAGTATATTTTTTTATAAATAAAACTATAAATTTGAATTTGGAATGAAAGAAAAGAGGAACGCGAGGGACGTGCGAGTGAGGACTTGGACGTTGGTTGCTTGGAACGGATGTGTGTGCTTAGATTATAATATAGTGTAAATAGAATTTTCAAGAGTTTTCATTTGATACAGTCCACTTGTTCTATTGGCTACAACCCCTTTGTTTTTGATTTTTTTTTTCACTCCTCTGAGATCACTAGATAGAGTTCATAGCGTGATATCTTTTGCAATAGTGTTGTTCAATAAGGTATTAAAATTAAAAAAAAAGTACTGATTATTGTTGTTTTGTATACCAATAAGTTTTTTTTGTTAAAAATCGTTTCTTTTTTAACTCCTAAACTAGTGCTGTTAAACTATCAGTCAGTTTTGCAATCATCATATTGAAAATTACTAATTTTTTATAGGCTTGTATAATATTTAAATATTATCATAAAAATATGTTTTTTCTTATCTAACGTATTTTATTTAACTTGTAATCTCTAAATATGGAGACAATGGACTCTAGTCCTAAATAAATAGTAGTTTTATTTGTCTTTCCCTCGTTTTTTATGTTCTCTTAAAGAGGACGGAGGGTGCTAGTACTTAGGGGTGTTTGAAAGACTTCACAAACCCTTTCAAGGTTATGCTACCAAGAAGTGTGTGAAGTGAGTCAGTCATTTTGAAAGCAACTGGATTAAACAAGGCCGGTATAGCGGGTGCGACTGGTACCTTCAAATATTTACAAGTTTAAGACATTTATTTACTCAAAAAGAATTACAAAAAATTCACTTAATTGAGATAAAAATAATAATAATAACTATAAATAAACATATCGTACGTAGAATATTGACAACACCATCACAAGGCACTCAAACCCATTATATGTTTTTTTAATTCATATTTAAATTTAATAATATTTCTAATATTAGTTATGTTAGTTGGTAATTCATTATAGAACTGCGCTCCTTCCACCATAACACTTTTTTTTCCATAGCTAGTTCTAGCTCTCAGGATTTTTATATGATCTTTACTCCGTGTGTTGAATTTATGTGTTTTTTTGTATTAACTATATTATAATGATTACTACTGTAAAATATTTTAAAAAACTTTTTTCTTAAACTATAGATATAGATATCTGTATCTATGTATATATGATACTATGTAGATCTAAGATTTATTATGTTTACTGTATAGCATTAGTATTCATACACCATCTGTAACTTCCTCTATACACCTCCTGAATTATTTTCTTTCTTCAATCATCTCTTTAATTAGCTGGTAGAAAATGCCTTTAGGCATTAAGTTGGCCGATTTGTGACTTTACAAATAAATAAATTTATTATTATTATTAACAACAATTGACAATCACATAATAATAATTATAAAACACTTTATTGAACAAAATCGTACATAGGCGAACTTAATCTCACTATATATTAGCTAACTTTTGTCAGTGTGAGTGGTGATATATATATATACTAGCTGTTGCCCGCGGCTTCGCTCCCGTTAAAAAGTATTATTATTAATTAGGTATAGTTTTTGCGGCTTTATTTTTGTTTAGCGTGCTTAATCATAGTAGCTCCAATCTTTAATTTCAGTTCAATCAGTCGAAAATCTAATAAGATTTATACAAACTTTCATCCCCTATTTTATCCCCTTAGGGGTGGAATTGATCAAAATCCTTTCTTAGCGGATGCCTACGTCATAACATCTACCTGCATGCCAAATTTCAGCCCGATCCGTCCAGTGGTTTGGGCTGTGCGTTGATAGATCACTATGTCAGTCAGTCAGTCAGTCACCTTTGAGTTTTATATATATAGATTTATTTATTTATTTATTGCACTATGTATAAAATCAATATGCAATAACTAAATTAATTTATTATAAATGTGGCTAGGAATCAATTTTATGTTTCTTCTCGTATTATAATTTATTCAAAAATCATTATTATACATTAGATGAATATCAAACAGACAAAAAAAACCTTGGATATAACTAATATCATTTTATGTCTGCCTGTAGGTATATAATAATAGGATGACAATGCCCCTATACAGCAGCTATCCTTCTACAATCTACATCATAGTATAATAGATTTATTATATATTATTATGATATTAGTATGTAAGTGGACAATGCCAGTATACAGCAGCTAAATCGAATTAATTGCAATAATTTATTTCATTTATATTTGTGCTTAATTTGACGAGTAAATTAGAGCCCAATTACTAAAGTGAAATAAAAAAAAGGGATTTTTGAATGAAAAGAAATGCATTTCTTAACAATGATAAATATTTATCACAAGTCTTGACAAAATCGTATTAACTTGATCGTTTTCCAGCTGCTCTAATCGTCCGACGTTCATACTGTTAATCCCAGCTTATGTGCACACAATTAGTTGAGCAACCTGGCTCTAATCCAGGTGGAGGGGTCGCGATCATGTCCGACAGATTTTAGAGTAGGGACACTTCTTAAGTCAACAACAAAATTATTATATACAAACTAACTAATTACGTAAGTTTTTGTAGCAGATTAAATGGACTGTGTTTTTTATTAATTAAATTAATTATTAAGTGAACACAAAATTAATTTAAAATTGTTAGGTTAGGATACAAGAACTTACTACTTGCGCGCCTCTTTAGCCACTAGTCTATCACCCGACTAGAATCAGGATGACCCTATTAAAAAAAATACTTTTAATCAGGTTTCCCTAATCATGTTCATGCAAGGAACTTCTCAGAATCACCTGACTGGAAGAAAGACTATTTCTTATCGGATTATCTTGATTAGAACAATTTAGAGAAGTTCGCCGAATAGCCAAATTCCTGTCGAAAATTTGATATTTATTTTTAAAAAATTAATTTTTAATATTTATACAGCCGCTGAATTTTTTGATAGCGGTTGAAAGCTGAGTAATGATGATTCATAAATGCATTAACTAAATTAATTAAATTTTAAAAAAATTGTCGCTGTATTCAGAAGTTTACTTCTACAGTCACCAATTAAGGGATTACGTAGTGTGTGCAGACGGACATATTGTCATAGTTTAATTTAAGTTAAACTTTGTTTAAGGTTTTACACTTAGAAACAATTAAGTCGTGTTTGTATTCAAAATCAAAAAATTCTATTAGAAAGTTGAGAGTATGTAGTGAATATATTTTGTATGAAAATACGTTTTATTCGATTGATATTAAACTACAGTGCACTTCTTGAGCAGAAACAATTGACGACTACATGCAATAGTCGCCCCCACTATGCCGACTTGAGAAAAAGAACTTGTTTTGTATAAATTAACACACTACCATCGAAGAACAATAAATTGTGATGAACCAAGTTAGAATATAAATTATTTATTAATCAAAATCAAATTAAAATGGTAACTGATAAATAATAATAAAATGTTATAAATTTGTATTGCCTCTCTACATTGCATGCGAGATCTGCATCTAACGTTGGATGTAGTAAGTCTTCTATATTTCTATATCTATACTAATAGAAGATTTGTATTTATGTATGTTTGTAACGAATTGGCTCAAAAACTACTGGACCAATTTCAAAAATTCTTTCACCATTTGAATGCTACATCATCACTGATTAATACGTGCTATATAAATTACAGGAAAAAAATAAAGATTCTGAGTAAAACTACGATAATGTAAGCTAAGGTTGTCAACAATTGCCGTAATTTCGTGATTGAAATATGAAACATCATTAAACTTCATAGTATTTTATATCTTCACTAGCTTTTACCCGCGGCTTCGCTCGCATTTAAGTCATAAAATAAGTATCAGAGATCATTTCAATAGAAATGAATCAATGTGATAACTATATTTTCTTGCTTGGCTAGGATTATCAATTTTTAAAAATTACCACATACAATGATGTTTCAAAAACGTAATATATGCTTTATTGAATTACAATAACAAATGTTAAAATATACTTCACCATAACAAAAATAAATAATTTTGAATTCTAACAACTGAAAACTATAGTAAAAAATTATTCATTTATTTTTAATAAAAAGTATCCTATTATTACGCGAACGAAGTCGAGGGCAACAGCTAGTTAAAAATAAATTGTTACGTGGGTAATAATTACTTGCGTTTGCTTGTTTTAGATTGGCTGACTGTGACTTGGGCACAGGGCGGGATGCAACTGCAGCCCGAGGGCACGGACAACGACGACATCGACTCGGTCAAAGCACGGTAAGTTAACAAATAATATAGAAACCGCATTTACTTTTATAGTCTACTTTGAGGTTAGAAAACATCATCAACAAATACAGCATAAAGGAAAACCTATAAATTGTGTACAAAACAAAATTACATAGAATATATTTTAATTAGTATAAAACCATTAACATGGTTGAATGGGTAACAAATATCCTTCCATTGAGCTGAAATGTTTTACATAGTTTCTGTCTTTGTAAAGCTATCAAAACATTTCAGGATTAACCCACTGAAATATGCATAATATCATGTCAAAATGATTTTATATTAAAATTTATTAATATATTAATTTATTATTGTATTACATCCCTACTAATATTATAAATGTGAATGTGAGTTTGTTTATTACGTTTTCACGCAACAACTACTTAACCGATCCTCATGAAACTTTGTACACACAATTTTCGAGGTACTACAACATAGGATAACAGGAGGTAACATAGGATACTTTTTATTAAAAAAATATTATTTTTACTATAGTTTCCGACTGGCTATAGTTTCAGTTGTTTGGAATCATATTGATTCATTTCTATTGAAATTATCTCTGATACTTATTTAATGTCTTAAATGCGAGCTAAACCGCGGGTAAAAGCTAGTTGTTTATATGGAAGTACACGAATTAATTCAGCTGTGACTCCACTAGTAACCACTGGATGGCGGTAGTAACTTCTGTATCTCACACCCAATATTTGTAAAACTATGAACATACCCTAACAGACGTAACAATTGTAAGCAAATTAGTACCTTATTAACCTATGATTATAAAAGAAACAGTTGAAGTAATGAAATGGCTTAGCGCAACAATATTGTCATAAGCCGAAAGCGCTGTCCTAAAATTGGAACAAAGCTATCAAGCAGCACAGAATTGCGGGATACATATGACGTTTTCACATCAAAACACAAGAACAAACATCGCTGTTTGTTAACGCGGAATGAGATTAGCTCCCCGCCTTTCTAAATGTCACTTAATATGTATATCTCGTTCACACTTCTCTCGACAAATCTCAAAAGTAACATGCTATTACCAACCGTATGGCTTCGAATTTAAAAACTTCTGTAGCTTGATTGTGGCATTGTATAATTTCAATTGTGTGTTGCACTGATCCCCTATTCATAAGGATTTCGAATACAAATTAATATTGACATTTTAAATTGCATTTGTTTATAACTGTTCGAGACAAATAAAAAATTCACGTATTTTATATAACATATCACCGAAAATTATACAAATATTTCATCAAGCCAGCATAGTGGAAGCGACTATTATTCGACTATGAAACGATTACCAATCATAGATAGTGTATTAGTCAAAAATAATGTGAGAAAAAACAATATTAGTAATTCGTGAACATTCCTAGAATAAGGCACCTATTGTTGGTGAATAATAGGGTTTTGTACCTGTATGTTGAAGGGAAATAGAGAATTGTTGTGTGACAACGTTAATAATCTACGAAGTGACGTCAACAGCATGTTTGGCAATCTCGAAATAATTTGGCACTTAATTAGATTAATTAATAGGTATTTCAGGCCTACTTCGAAGAATTTACAATAATCTCTTGCGTATTTAACGTATTATATTGTAAACAAAACAAAATAAACTCTACTATTAAAATCAAAATATGCCTATATCACTCCATACAAGGATTTCTATAGACTGTTTTATTCTTTCTCTGCATTCATATGTCCGAAAGAATATAACACTAAACGTGCTACTTTAGATTTACTTATGCCAAATTTTGTTATAGTAAATGCCTATTATGTTTAAAACTTAACTTTACGTAATCGTCGACATAAAACTGACCGCTCAATGATAGCGCGTATGCATATTCCAATTCAAGTAGTGAGTCTAACATTACATCTTTCTTGAGCGCATTTTCCCAATCTTTCTCAATTCTCAATTCAAATAATTTTAAAAGTCACGGTTAAATGATTTTAACTTAAATTTTATTTTAAATGATTATTGTTATTTACTTTTTTTTTCTGAATGAAAATTCAGTTTTTTTTTTTGTTAATTATTTTATGTACAGGCTACGATTGACGAGTTTCTTGTGGTCCTTCTTCTCGTCATACGTTTTTCCGAAGCCATTATAGATTCTGACGATGAGCAAGCGCACGCCTTTAGTGCCTATGCTAATAAACGATTTTCATTTTCATTTTCATAACGAAAATAAAAAAAAAACGTTAGAGTGTTAGGCAGACTGATCATAGTACTAGCCCAATATGTCGTCCTGGCCTAGTACCTCTATTGTTTCAGCTTGTATTTCAGCTTTACATTGTACAGTATTGTGCTCTGGCTGTGGTAACACTTATTTCCGTTCTAAGAACACATTCTAGCTTAACATATAAATTAGCAAATAAAGGACAGAAAAGATTCACAAAAAAGGATACAGTGAACATTGTCTCATAAGTAGCACCACCTTTCTCTATACCAGCGGTTCTCAAACTTTTTTGGCCAAGGAAAAAACCTTAATATAATTTTAAAAAACTGATTTATATGCATTTATGAATAATCTAATTGCAATGTAATATTACGTAATATTTAGTTGCAATATTTAGATGTAACCATATAATCCCCCTTTAGTAGATATTTTTTGCAGTATTTTAGCCCTAGGGTTCCGCGGAACACCACTTTGAGAATGGTTGCTCTATACTACCCCAATTTTATTCATTAAAATTTAATAGTAGAGGAAGTTGTGTTAGTTACACTAATTATAACTCGAGAACGGCCGAACCGATTTGGCTGAAAATTGGTGGGGAGGTAGCTTAGGGCCGGGGGAAGGCTTTAGGATACTTTTTATCCCGTTGGATATGAAGGAAAATTGTGTTAGTGGCACTATTTATAACTCAGGAACGGCTAAACCGATTCGGCTGAAAATTGGTGAGGAGGTAGCTTAGAACCAGGAAACGGAGATAGGATACTTTTTATCCCGTTCGACCGCGTTCCCGTGTGGCGTGACATAAAACGTCAAAGGGAATAAAAATTGTTACATAATTAAAATACAATTGTCACTTATGTCATTGTGGTTGAAAATAAACAGCTTTTCGTGTTAAAACTGCATTTATATTTTATTCATAATGCAAATAACGATGTCGATCGGCAAGTTTAACTTCGATGTTTTCAACCCCTACAATGAAGATTGGGATTATTGTATTAAACAATTATTATGGCAAGAAAACGTACGTACTCTCGGAAAAAGTGTGTTTTGGAACAAGACATCGGGAAGAAAGTGAAACAATCTATCAGTTTTCTTTACAACTACACCCTTGGAGACTATCACTATAATTTAGAGGAATGTCCAGCTAGAGGTAAACGCTATAGGTTATGCGGGAAGAACAACCACTTCTCAAAAGTGTGCATTAGTAGCGGCAAAGCAATGCATAAATAGTTTCGAACGAGACGCCTAGCACGACACAACACGTCTAGCGAATCTAGCGACAATGAAAGCAACCAAACGTATCCAGTGAATAAAAAAGATTCGCCAACTAAGGTAATGATACCAACTAAGTGAAATGTTGTTTGGAAGATAAATGCGCACTACGTTTGATCTTCTTAAGTCAAGTGTTAAGGAAGATCTTGAAAGAGCTGGGTTATTCCAGGAACTCAAGCCATCAGTTAAAGAAACTATTCCGCCAGAATATTCGATTGGAGACATGGTCTGGGTTAACAAATCTATAGGAAAAGGCTATGAACCAGGGAATACATCAAAACGCACCGGGCCTTACTCCTATCAAGTTGAAACGAACAATGGAGTAATCAAACGGAAACACTCTGATCAACTTAGGCGAAGAGAAACTAACGATGAGAACAACGATGATAAGGATGTCATTCGTAACGATAACAGTTTGGAAACGAAAAACGATACTGTGAGTAACAACAAGAAGCCGAAGAATTATTCCTATTATAGTCGTGGATCAAAACGAGGTAGGGGTGACGTCAATGATCATGTTTTACCGGACGCGATGACTTATCAACCTGGTGCATCAACTCAAATCACACAACAAAGTTTATCAGATGGACAAGGAGACAAATCAGCTGGGTCTCTTAACGCTCAACAGTAGAATCTTGAACAGCGGGAGCCTCAACCCTCAACGTCTACAGCATTAAACGAGGCACCACGTCGTTCCATACAACGACTTAAACCTCCTGCGCGTTTCGGATATTGAGCTTTCAGGAGGAGTAATGTTACATAATTAATATTCTAGGCTTAAAATACTATTGCCAATTATGTCATTGTGATTGAAAATAAACAGCTTTTCATGTTAAAACTGCATTTATATTTTATTCATAATGCAACAAAAGTCATTATAAAACGTGATATACCAAAAACGTATCTAAGATGGAATAACAAAACGAAAATGACAACTAAACAAATACAAATCACAAGGCCAATCTTTGAAAGTTTGTGGTCTGAATCTGGAAAATCCATGTGTTTCCCATGGTCAATTATATGTGGCATGTATGTTCACGGGTCGGAAGACCATCTGCGTTGTTTGTTCTTGCACCTGATAATAAAACAAAAAATGTGTATCCCAAGGTGGTTAACTAAAGAGTGCAACCTATGCAACAAAATACATGAATAATAAAGAATCATTAAAATACTTGATTTTTTTATTTGTTTTTCCTAATAAAAAACTGAACTTAATCAAATCCAAAATCTGTTTATTTATTGCTTCTAAGGCGGAACAAAGTTCGCCGGGTCAGCTAGTGAATACATATAAATCAGTTTTTTATAATTATATTAAGGCTTTTTCCTTCGCCAACAAAGTTTGAAAACCGCTGGGTTAGAGTATATCTATTGGCTTTAATATACAAGATGAGAGACGAAGGTACACTGACCAAATCAATGGTACATACTCTTTATATCCGGCTAGAAAAAAAGGGATATTCTTTGACATGAGGGTTTACGTGTGAATTAAATTGTTATAATTTCTTATTAGACTGTTGCCCGAATACTTGACATTGGCAGAATTGTCTTTAATAGATATCTGAGGCCATTAATAAAAGAAGAAGAAGAAGTATATCCGACTATATGACAAACTGTGAAAACAAACGACATCTAGTACTTATTATTGTTAAATCTATTGTTAATTGTATTTTTGACGAGTGCAAGAGTTCTAATAAGAATATACGATTGATGAGAAAAACTAATTAGAAATGCGACTAGTTTTTTTAGATATAGTATTAATTATATTTTAGAAAATAACTTGAGATTTTTACGCTTAAAGAAAAAAAGGTAAAAGGGTTTAATTTTGAAAAGGAATTCTATTAATTATAAACGATTTATATTGAAATTTACAGACGCTGATTGGACACTTAAAAAATCAATCCGTTACCTCTTAATTCTATTAAATTATATTGTAACTGTCACTTAGATATAATAGTAAATTAAATTAAATTTTATGTAGATGTAAATTGTATTGTCGATAATCATTAGATTACATTAGAGTAACCGTGACAGAATCATGCAAATAACACTAAGACCCGCTCGAGGGTAGTTTCTCCTTATCCTTACTCGAGTGTAGAAGTGCATAAGTGCGTCACTTGTTCCAAAATAAAAAAGTTGAATGTGTATTATAGAACGACATTTTATCATTAATATTTTAGTTATATTAGTCTGATATTCTGTCAAAACTGTCAAAAAATCTTGGTTATACCCCTTAAAACAAATTTAAAATTTAAATGAGGTATTTATGGACAGACAAAACCTCCAATCGATACCATGACGTTCGAAATTCAAATGTAAATTGACAGATGATGTTTAATTTCCTCATCCATACATTGACAGCTCGTTAGTTTCAGGAACTGTGTGTTGTAGAGGATGGTGGATTTATGACAAATGTCAGTTCGGTACAGTACACTTTATTTGGGAATTTGAGCCTTGTGACTTGAAGACAAGAATCGGTGAGATTTATTAGTCTTTTCACATGATGCAGGTAAAATGGATACATAGCAAGACACACCGTGTGTTTTTGGGTTAGGCAGACACTATGGAGTGTCAATTCTCTTACCACTTATGTAGTTCAATAAACTAATATACCTGTGGCGGTCGATTCTACAAGCCGAAAATACTTATTTAAGAAGATTTGAGGTTTTGACGTTTAGTCTGTCAGTGTCATCTTTCTTGTTCTTCTTGTCTTTTTATTGCCACAATGCATTGTGATAATTATACATTTAAATCCATTTTAATCAGCAATTTTATTTCACATCAGTTTTACTAAAAGTGGTGACCCAACGACTTTCGAACAACGCAACCAGAAAATAACCTTATTTGTGAAGCTACGAAGTTAACGGCAAATTTTGAGCTCGGTATATGTAGACATTCTAAGAATCCTCGGTCGTCATCTAATATACAGTGATTACAGGGCGCTTAATGCCGCTAGAATCAGCTCTTCACAACATGGCCAGTGAAAAGTATCAAAACACATAAGAAGCGGAATCGGCAGTTAAGATCCTGTGCCTTGCAAATTTTCTCATGTATTTATGGATATTGTTGGACTTCTTCCACCATCCAATCATTATACATGTTATTAATCGCTTCACTACCTGGCCAGAAGACTCTGCCACGGACATGAACATTCGCTTTCAAACTTAGAGAACATGTTCGTGTACTTAAGTCAGTTAATGCAAAACATCATTCAACTCAAAATGCTACTTTCTTTCATCCAGAACATCAAAACGTAGCATGCTTTTGTTCATCAAGAAAACATCATGTGTTAAGTATTTTCAAGACAGTAACAACGTATCAATGGCCGCAGAATACGCTTTCTGGATATATATTCTTCTGAATTTACCGAGAGGGGAGTACTTGTGGCGGTCGATTCTACAAGCCGAAAATACTTATTTAAGAAGATTTGAGGTTTTGACGTTTAGTCTGTCAGTGTCATCTTTCTTGTTTCTTCTGATCTTTTGATTGACACAATGCATTGTGATAATAATATTTTTAATCCATTTTAATCTATTTTATTATTTCACATAAGTTTCTCTAAATACCTACTAAATAAATTTACTTATTTTGTATATTTTAATACACATAAGGTCTTTTAAATTAGATTAATCATGTTCTCGAATAATGAGAAAAAAAATGAAAACGACATTGTGGTTTTAAGTATTGTTATATGTGGCATGTTCACGGGTCGGAAGACCATCTGCGTTGTTTGTTCTTGCGCCTGATAATAAAAAAAAAATGTCGTATATCCCAAGGTGGTTAACTAAAGAGTGCAACCTATGCTAGAAAATACATTAATAATAAAGAATCATTAAAATACTTGATTTTTCCTAATAAAAAATTGAACTTAATAAAATTCAAAATCTGTTTATTTATTGCTTCTAAGGCGGAACAAAATTCGCCGGGTCAGCTAGTTAAATATAAAAATTAAACTCACCTTTATCAAAGATTAAACAGAGTTTCATTAGAGGCTTGATAAAGGCAATGATATGTTAAAGAACGTTCAACGTAGCCTTTCATCTCAGGTTAATTATTTTGAGAGGCCTTAATGACATCTTACTGAGTGTCTTAATTACCTATCAAAATTATCTATTTGGTAATCTAGACCATTAATGAAGAAAGATTGAATTATAATCTATTAGAATTTTTCATTAAGAAGTAATTAGCTGTGAATGGAATATTATATTTTCAATAATATCTATATATATAAAAATAAGTGGCAATTTACGTTGTAATTTTATAACTCAAGAACGAGCTCACCTATCCATACCAAATGTTTAGGCTTTGTTCGGACTATTTAGTAGATAGTTTATGTGAAGTTTGCACAAAATCGGTAGAGCGGTTCTTCATTTATCACATTTTTCGTAACAAATTAATTCAATAAATGGCGGATTGTGCTGTCAAATTGAAACTATTTTCAGTGTTGACAGTAATTGAAACTTTTTATGTCATTCATGCTGTTTGGTGCATGAATTTGATGTTCCAATTAATTTTTTTTAATATTTCACTTTATACGTAGCGAAGCACGTACCGAGCCGCTAGTACTATATATAGGTGTATATGCATTTTTATATATTGCCTAGTCTGGCCATTGTGTTTATATCCATTTTAAAAAATATCACAACTTCGCTTTCTAGTTAAGTATCTTATTAAACCAATATAGCTTGGATGTCACTCTAGCTTGAATCAAGCCAAGTACGGTCAAATGACTACTATAAAAACAATTGAAAATTGAGAAAATGAGTTTTAGGAAGAGAAAAACCTACCTTGCACGAACCGAATTGTTTTCTTGAAAGGGTATATGACAGGGGATATGATGTCACTGGTTCAATTGCTGGTAAAAGTTTCTAAATTTACTTCGATAGCACTAACTTTTTATAGTCTTTTAATTTTGCGTCGCGCACTTCACCCACCTTGATATTAACTTTAGTTTCACTTCATTAGAGCTAGAACACATACACACACTGACAGAGCAACAATTAATATTTGTCTTTATTAGCGACTTTTTGATAGTCTTAAAGAAGGTAATATGTGAAATGGTGTTAACAACAGTAATATCCTTAACATCAAATTTATTTTTATAACATTTTGTGTTTCAATTCTACATATTATTATAGATCAAAACAATAACAAAGCAATAAGCAAGAATACTAAACAAGGGGAAGTACCCTTGAAAGTATATCAGTTTATAGGAAAAATAACATGTTATTCCACGACTAAGTTGTTACATAGTATAGTAAATAAATTTTTCTCGCGCCTATATTGTTGTCTAGACGGAATCACCTCCAAAACTTTGGTCCAAATAAATTGAGTCAATATTTACCAGAAGTATCCGAAGTGTAGACTCGTGACTAAGGTAAGATTTAGCCGATTTTGAGTGACTACGGTTTTACCCTTTCTTATCTTAAGTTCTTGGAAAGTTAAATAATTAAACAATAGAACGGTCTAAAATAAGGGTTGATATCAAAATACTTGTAGCAAGTGTTTTCTGTAAGTATCTATCTACAAAATATTTACGGAGATAAATCGTGGATTCGATTCTGTTTTATTGTTTTTTACAATACCATTCAAAGTATATCTTCCAAAATAGATTGTATTTGTAATATCGTAAAGCCATATGATTGAAATAAATTTATGAATATCTATGTAAAAACATACTAAAATCTGCATTTAATTCCAACATATCCCAATCTGTGGTAGTCCTCGACACCACACGCTTCCCTATTCGTTAGTATATGTGGTTTAATTAACGACCCTCTTTCTCCAGTTACTACGAAAATGTTACCTGCTAACTCAGTGGTTACATTATTGACCTCTTTACGTTTATTTATAGAATTTGACCCTTTACCCAAAAGTTAATCATTCTGTACATAAATAACTTCTCTACATGAGGAAACATCCTTTTCTTCGCAGATGCGGGCGAGCTGGAAGTTTAGCAGCAAATCCAGGTGAAAAACTCTTGGAGCTGCTACGACCGAGTGCGGGTTCTACACCAAGGAGACATTCCACGGCAGCGTGTGCTCCGGCGCAACCAATCAGAACACCTGGCTTCATTTACTGTCCATCAGATGCACTGCCGTATTGTCCACCTTCGAGATTGGCACCACCGAGAATCAAGGTAGAAGTACTAAGCCCTATAACAATAAGTAAAATTTTACATTATACGTTTTGTTTCAGTTACCACCGCAACAACCTCAACAACAACAGCAACCTCCACCAGTCCCACAGAGATCAGTACCGATTGTGGCACCAGCTCCTCTCCCAGTGCCACCTCCAGCACCACCAAGACGGTCATCCCCACAACCACCACGAAGGGTGCCACCGCCAACGCCCCCGCGGCCCACAGCGACAACTCCTGCGATAGATCCTAATGGAAACCAAAGACGTCCAGTGGTTGCTCCAATACCTACCCAAACGCGGTTTGATTTTAATAGAAATCAACAATCTAACCAACCAGTTACAAGAAGACCACCTCCTCCAAAAACTCCCGAAGCAGCATATCCAGTTCCTGCTCCAGCAACTGTACAGAACGGTCAGACAATGAGACGATCACCAAGTTCTGGGTCAAATATATCTGTAAGACAAGATTCGAATGTTTCTTCAGATAGCTTTAGTCAGACTTCATCACCGTCCTATACAACAAAAACAATGGAGGCTCCTTTGCTGCCACATCAGCACGTAAATAAGAGCCTTAACGCTAAGATTGCAAGGGGACTACTACTGAAAGAGCAGGCGGAGAAAGATGCAGCTAACTCTTCAATAACTAAAAGCATGTCAACACCGGCTTCTCTACAAACTATTGTACGATTTCAAAATGGGAGCAACATGTCATTACATCATCGCGTAAGTACCTTTCAATTGTTTCAGAATACTACGCTTTTATATGTCGTAATTTATTAAAGTAAAAGTTGGTAAAGTATGATAAGTTTTGATTTCTGAAAGTGATCTGGCTTACAGGGAGTCTATTGAAAGAGAATTAATCAATCTTATATTCTTTGATTTGAATTATTAAAGCCGAAGTATAATGCCGTCCTTAATTCATTATTCCCTATTATATTATATGGTATTTATTCCTTTCAAAGAGAAATAAGTTATTCCTTAAACTCAATAGGAGTTACAATATTTTCTTATTTAATAATAATATAATTTTATAGTAATTTTGAGCAGCTATTACTCAAGTTAATTACTGGCTGTCTATCTTAACACTAGAACTAGCAGCCGGTCAATATGATCAATTTTTACCAACCGGTCAAAATGACCGGATGACTTGTGGTTGCAAAGTATAAAATACTAGTTGTTGCCCCCGACTTCGTTCGCGTAGTAATAAAGATAAAAAGTACTATGAAGTTTAGTGATGTTTCATTTCAACGACGCTACCCTCACGTGACTGCCCTTTCGAAGACCTTCTTAATCTATCCTCCTGTAATTTATAGCCTATATTGATCAGTGATAGTATAGCATTTAAATGGTGAAATAATTTTTGAAATCGATCCAGTAGTTTTTGAGCCAATTCGTTACAAACATACAAAAATACAAATCTTTCCTCTTCATAATATTAGTATAGAAGTATAGATAATTCAATAAATTTATTGTAGAATTGTAAAAAATAGAATCGTTTACAAAAAATAACGAGTAAGGTTTTATATAAAAGTCTTGTGAAGAAATTTTGAAACCGTAATTGAATGTATTTTATATTAGTTATATAGAATATGACATAGTAGCATATTTGTTATTCAATATATATATATACAGAGGGGACTGTTGTCTAGAACCATTGTTCTAAGTTAACTTGAGTTATTATAAAAACGTGCATAAGAAATAATGTTAACAATTAAAATACAACGGTAATAATTTCGTACACTCGTACAAATTAATTTCACATTCAATTTGTCGTATTACACGAGCCGTTTGGATGGAATTATCGTTTTTGTCACAGACATTAAGCTCGCGATTTCATTTGTTAAATGGCTTGTCAAACGCAAGAGCACATGTGAGTGAATACAATCCCAGTATTAATCTTCAACTGTTGTTGATTTTTTTCTCTACAATTTCTTTAAGGAAAAGGTGTTTCTTTTCCTTTTATTTATGAGTACTTTGTTATATACAGTAGAAGCCCTTCATTCGCGTTTTCACTATTCGCGGATTAAAAAATTGCGACCCAAGTCCTATATTCGCGGCCTAAGATTTCTTTATTCGCGGATCGAAACGGTACATCGGTACATACATTACATTTTTACGTATTCCCTATAACCCTATATAAATTACCATTCCATATTCACGATTTCTGTATTCGCGGCATATTTACGGAACGTATCCCCCGCGCATAAAGAGTTTCTACTGTACTTAATTTAATTATAACAATAAACATATTTTTTTTGCTGTCAATACTTTAAAATCAAGAGTATTTTTTTAAAAATTGGTAACGCCACCCATCCGCCACGTAAAAGTGTGCACGTACACTTGAAATAATAATACTTAATTTACCAATAGAATTGTGTATTCATACGTTTTTTTTTACTGAAAACCTAATAAAGTGGATGTTTTACAGTCGTCTGTGTAAAAACGCGATAAAAAAAGTTAACTGCCTCGTAAAACATTATATACTTGTAAGTTTAAGTAGTAAAGTCGCTGCGTAACGTCAGTTTTTTAAAAGAAACCCTTATTTATGACCCTTTCTAGATTTTAGGAGCAATTAGCTCGAGTTACAAGAAAACGAATCAAGTAAGTTTTATTTGAAACGAAATACGTGAAAAAGTGTACGGAATTCAAATTGATTGATTTTAAACTTAAATTGTCTTTTGTTTCTTTTAACTATCAATACTTTAAAATAATTAGCATGAATTTGAGTAAATTAAAACGTTTTATGCGTTTCGAACGTTTGCAGTCACCGTCGCTTATCTAAATTTTTGTGTTTTATCTAAATTTGTACTTATATTGGAACATTGATATATATTTTAGTAATGCACTGAAGGTAGCCGTATAAGTTCGCCGGTCGTGAGCAAGTTCGATAAATGCTTGCATAACGATGTTTTATTTTCATGAGTACTATATAGTTACATATTATTTGACAACGAGAAATCCACGCGTTTTAAATTATTACAATATAAAAGTAGTAATAAAAATTTCTAATTAATTTACTATTAAAATATAGATTTCGGGAGATTGTTATTGAAAGTAACACGATACACACCTACGCGAATTTCGTAATAATCATGAAATGCTGAAGACATTAGTAGCTGGAGGCGTCACTCTTATCTACAAGGCATCTCACACACATTTCTACTTAATTTAAGATTGGGTTATTAAATTAATTTCTGTATATTAATTAAATGAAATATTTGCTTGTAATTATTTCATTACCTATTTGTGTATAAAAATGGATTGATAATTACATTTTGCAACGTAGTTTAAGTAGGTACATAATTTAAAAACTTATTGTTTTTAATTCGATTATGTATGTTACTATCAAGAATATTACTAATTTAAACGTTTTTATATATTTAACACGTTTATTCTAAATACCTTAAACAAACGTTTCGGAAGGTTTGCAGCCGTCATTGTTAATTCTTTTAAAATTGAAGAATATTAACAGTGGGCTTATCACGAATTTAGTCTGGCTTTCGAACCGAGTTCGCTTCAAGCGATTTGTATGGAAATTTGAGCAGAAATTTGGAGCTACAATATTTTAGATACTTTTGTTAGTTTTCGAACGTCTCGATCTTTCGTTCATTTGATATATTGCTGGTACTCGTTAGTAAAAATTCATGATCCCGATTGCTAACGGATCCGTTTTACTTGTAACAGCTCGATTCGAAAGCCAGACTAAAATTCGTGATAAGCCCACAGATTATAAGTTAATTTCATATAATATATTTTGACTGTAAGCTTATGAGGAATAAACGCAATAATGACTGATGGAAGAACATTGAATAAATAGACAAACTTGAGAGAAATCTGAAAGATAATCGATATGATATGGTCCATAAAACCCATAAACTAAAACGGTTACGTGTTGAGCGTTAACATTTTTGAAAATCGAAAGAAGGACCAAGATCAAATTCGCTCCAAAAGAAAGCTTAAGGGATTCGAGCCACAGGTTCTTTTAACATAAAAATATACCTTCACCTCTTCAATTCAGACGGTATTTCTCATCGGAGATCGTTACACAACTAACGCATTATAAGGTTTTATCATTCGACTTTGGAAACGTGATTTATTCCTTTCCAAATCTTCAAAGGTCGCGTAAATAATAACGAAAGCAAAAACTTCTCGAGAAAGGTCGAAAGATTCGCTTTTTTAAGTTTGTATTAAGCCGAAGCCACCAGAATATTAATTATTAGGAAGCCATAAAAAACTTTATTGAATCGAAACGAAACGAGGGATGAACACTTAAACCATCCAGCGAGATGATCAAAAGGAGATCATGCCTTCTTATTCACTTCATTGTTTTTTATTTTCTAACGTTATTACTGAGGCTCTTCTTTCATTTTCCCTACGCCATGCAAATTGATGAGATAGCTCTTAAGTACTATCGGATTATACCTTATCGCTTTGTAAAATTTTCTCAACACTAGGTTTACGGACGTTTTCTATATACCTACTTCTACTAAAACGCGTCAATTTGACGCATATCGTAGAGATAGGTATACCACATACACAGGCTCAGTAATTCAACACTTTTAAAGAAAATAGACTTCAATATATATTTTCGTCGATCAATGAATAAAAGTCATACAAAGAGATAAAATAAAAATTTTAACAGTTTTTGGTAATTCTCTGATAAAAGTCAAAATGCGTCAAATTGACGCGTCCCGTAAACCTAGTGTTAATATCAAATTATAAGAGGTAAATAAAGCTCTTTAGAATTTAACGATGACTTTATTAGGGCTTGTAATATTGTTATTTTTAGACGGATTATTTGATGTTTTTTTTATTATATTTTGCAACGTAAAAGCAATATTGTTTGTTAGAATGTATCCTAACCTCGAACACTCAAATAAAATGATATTTGTTTCTTGTTTCTAGATTTTATTTTTCTCAACATTGCGAGCGTGCTCTGGCAATTCTTTCGATACATTGTGTATCACATAAATTTCAACAACCAAGCTAACTCCCAGTTCGATTTCTTTTCCATATACTGCACTCGAAGCGTGTTTGCACATTGGAGGACTATTATTTGAAACCGTGTTTTAAATCGCAGTTTGTATGCTAAAATGTTTGCATTTTGCAGCACATTGTGAACATCTGTAGGAGTCAGAAGCGAGTTCGCCGCAATCTCGCATCATGTAAACACCAATATACATTGCATTGTGCTGCTTGAATGCATTCCATCCTCTGAGATTAGAAAGCCACTCTACTTGAAACTACGTGATACATACTTTACACTACTGAAGTGTTACATATTTACATAAGATTTATTGGAATGGAAAATTCTGTTGTTTTCTCCTGATGTTAAGTTAGAAATGGGAGTACCTAATACCACATATCAATATTACTGTACCAACTTGAGGGGACGAATGTGCATTGAGCATTATCCCAGCTACTTTCAAGCTAATCTCGAAACACGGGTGTTACGTGAAGTGGTGGTACTACCTCGGGGCGGCATACAAGGCCATTGGTTCTCAAACTTTTTTGGCGAAAGAAAAAGCCCAAATAATTTTAAAGGAAACTGATTTATATGTATTTAAAAATAATCATATTGCAATGTAATATTTATGCATATAAATATGTACGTATTACTGTTTTTAAATATTTATATGTAACCTTATAATCTCCCTTTGATAGGTATTTTTTGTAGTATTTTTGCCCTAGAACACACTTTGTGAATGTCTGTACTAGGCTAAAATAAAAAATTAGAATATTAGATAAATTTTGGACAGCTACGAATACAATGAATGCATGTTTATTTTATCAAATAAATTATGTTGTTAATAAACAGTATTTTAATTCAAATATTCAGGTTTGAAATAAACAATTTCATTTTATTGTCTGCGTTAAATTTTGGTATGATTATTTGAATTCTTGTGTAGTCTATATTTATTTAATTCTCTGGACATATTTTACTTTATTGAATAAACAATTTCACGTGGTATATTTTGCGAGGTTTTCTATTGTATTCTATTATACATTTAACACTAGAACTACCAAAAATTCTTCACAAGACTTTTATGTAAAACCTTACTCATTATTTTTTATAAACGATTCAATATGAGTTATGAATTATATTTAATACTTTGCAAGCACAAGTCATCAGGTCATATTGACCGGCTGGTAGTTCTTGTGTTAAGGAAAATATTCACCTTTCCAATCTGGTATTGTAAAAGTAATTAAACATAACAAACATATCTCTTTGAAAGCAATTGTCTTCATTTTATCTTCTTCTCCATGTAGCATCAAGAAGACTGGTCACTTATTTATTAGCATACGTCTTCATTCTCAGATGCTTCGTGATATGCGAGGTGATGGAAGCGGAGAAGGGTCTCCTCACAAGTTCAGGCTGATGCAGCTAGCCCTAAACGCCGTTGCTCTATTGGCAATCACTGGTGCACTGTTCGCTTACTTCAAAGCAAATCCGGCTGTTCAGGTGAGCTTTTGTCAATAGTTATTTTTCTACTCTTATTAGCGATCAATGTACACCAAACAAAAGCATTGAGAACACGACACGTGTAGCAAAAGCCTCAACTCTTCACTTTAGTTTTATAGAGTTTTGACAGGATCTCATCTATACCTGATGCTTATGTCTCGATATCTAAATATATGTAGTAACTCATCTACTCACACATAGATGGCGCTGTCGTATACAATAACACACAATCTAGCATTATAGTAATGGCCCTCCCAACCACATTATTTCTGGATATATACTGTACTATGTCTCTAAAAGTAACAATTTTAAAGTAATCAAAATAATTAATTAATATTTTACGTAAAAAGTATACCTTTAAATATCAAAATATGAGATAGATATTTCAAAATAGTTACCAAGTTATGAAGCTCTGAATTTCAGTGATATAGATCGTGAATAAACAACGCAAACATTGTCGAGTTAGGTGACAATGTTGTTCACTTAATTGAACCAGTATTCAATTACTTTAACTTTGTTAAACTAAGATTAAAGACTGGCCTGTCGCTGTTAAGAGATATTATTAATTATACTTCGAATTGGGCCGATATTTCAACACGTATTTAATTAACTAGTATTTGTTATTATTATTTATACAATAGTATAATGTCACACCATTTTTTTTCTTTAGCCTCTTTTATTGTAATATAATGTTCTTCTGTAATATACTTATATTTTTTTTGTGTTAACGGATGTTATATGTTTGGATATATGTTCTTGTCGAAGCAGTCAGAGCGCAGAATATTTTAGTTTGCAGACAAGCTTATTTATTGATTAAAATATAATAAAATTAATATTAAAATCCAAATTAGAGGCTCTTGAAAAACCAGCCCAAATTACACCAATTTATATCTTCTGTAATAGTTTTATTGAGCTTCGTTAGCTTACAAATTTGCTTATCGTTGATTCGCAATTTCGGTGAGAATTTATAAAGGCCAATTTATTTTGTTTCAAATTGTAATATATCATCTTATAACTTTAGTAATCGAATATTAAGTTTCACTGTTCCATACAACAGTCTTAATACTTATTGTGATAAAGTTTATTTTATCAATATTTACTTATGCGTGGCTTACTATCGCATTTCTTTTGTTTTCCAAGATTTTGAATTTGGAACGCTAAGTGTGAATTTCAGTTGTCATTTTAAAATAATTAACAAAACTACCCTCGATATTTTATGAAGTATTTGCTCAAGTAGTAACAATAACAGAACAGTTCCTAATGTTTTAGTGGTTTGTGGGGCTTAAGTTTGGTCGGTGTTTGATAACCGCAAACCATCTTCCAATTGTCTGGCATATCATTCTTGTTAATATCTACCACAGATATCGGATTGTAGACTTGCAGCTACGCTTATTTCATTCATTGTCGATTTCTTTTTTTTTCTTTTTTGTATTTTATATATATATGTAAAGAATCGATTGTAAAACGAGAATGAATCAGTATATTGACTTCGGAAGCAACTCTCGTAAGTAATTTGTTTACGTAAAACGATCACTTTACACGAGATTTTCTATCAAATTCCCCTCGGCAGCCGCTCAAGGAAAATTCTGTAGAAAATTATGAAGATTAACCCGTTCTAAGAACGCGGAAATGTTTGATATTAATTTATGTTTTCTTTTTTTTTCAAAGAAATAGAATAATAAATCCTGACAAGTATATAATATTATTAAAGAACGAATCACAAATAATATATCTAATAATAACATATATATAAAAACAATATGTTATTTATTGTTCAAGTTTCCTGGTTTCATTAATTTACTATTTTTCTCTCTCCTCGTATTAATATGGTATGATGGAGGCTGTAAACATACTCACTATGCCGGCCTGCTTACTAATTATAGGTACAGTATGTACCTTTACTACGTATGGATTTTTTGAAATTTTTGTTTTCAGAGAAGTTTATTTTATATTTTTATTTGTGATAAGATATTATTTTTTAAGAAAATGACATTTAATTCAAAAAAAAATTGTAAAATTCAGTTATCGCTATTTTGGTATAGGTTTCCCCATAAATGCGCTGAATTTCATATCGTGTAGGACCTCCTCTATTCCGTGTACATTCCTGAAGTCTGCCTGAAACACTGTCTATGTGCCTTTAAGAAGTTACTGCATGAACACTATCTCTCACTGTAAACTGTCTATGTTGTTATTATTAATTTTTTATTTTATTTATTTATTTTTAGTTATATATTTATTTTTATTTTAGTAGTATATATTTAGGATTATTTATATCTTTATTATTCAATTGTATATATTATTTTATTTTGTTTTTTGCACCCTATCGTTTAATTCGCGATTTACTACCCTAAGGTTGGTTGCCTGGTAGAGATCACTGCTCAGTGATAAGGCCGCCTTTAATTTTTTAATTTTTATTTTCTTCTGTTCTTTTAATTAATGTAATAAAGAGTTATTATTATTATGTGGTTCGCAATGATTTATTCGTGTTTTCCCAACATTCTGACAGACGTAGTTGTACTTTTTGAGACTGGAATCGAATCCAATTATCTGTTCCATCGCAACTGTTCTTAATAAAGTAGGTGGTTTGATTAGGATAGAGGAAAGAAATACAACGTTTATTTCAACGTAACTAATACAAATCTTGTTAGTTTAGGGCGAGACAAACCATAATATCGTTAGAAGCTTAGTAATTGGTTTCCTTATGACCTGACCTATATTTTTCTTATCTTTTTGCCTGTTACTATGTTAGAATTAGATTCAGGATATATATAATAACGAAGCGCAAGAAATTTGTTCATAATTATTATAATATTTGTTGTCAAAATCAAAAACCCTTCGGAGTAAGCCATAGTAAGGCATATGACGAGAATAATTCACGAGAAACTCGCTTATCTTTTAATTAAATTTATTTAATTTTACTGTTTGGGCTCCAATAGAGCGCTTTTACTCGTCAAAATAGATACAAATATAAATGTAATTATTACAATCAATTTGATTTAGCTGCTGTATACTGGCATTGTCATCCTATTATATAGGTACCTACAGGTAAATAATAATAAATATTGGTTATGTTTTTATCTATAAGCCTTTTTATCGTAGTCTACTCCTATATATAATAATAAAAGATATATTTTTGATTTATCTTTAAAAATTTAAAACAATATGTACCTATAAATAGTGGCAGAGTCGTCAAAAAATTGTGATCACAATAACAAACTCTCATTTAAATTCTAATTTGTATTATTGTTCTGTAATCTATGTATCTCTGACTTTATCTTTCATTGTATTTTGTGTATGACTGTAATTGGATTATAGGTTTATGTTTATTTTATATTTCTATTTATAACTTACAGTCTGTAGTCTTACCTATTTTCTTAAAATAAACATAAACATAAATAAAGTTCGTAACTAGGTTTACAAAACATACATCTGAGCATACCAACATACACACAAATATCTCAGCTACACTGTTTAATGTTAGCTTGTTAATTTCCAATATATGAGTTTTATTAGAGAATTTGATTAATTTTAATTTAAGTTAAATAATATAAGTTGTTTTAATTGGTTGTTTCAGGCGTTACTTTGCGGAAATCCATATTAAAGGAAATTATTTTGCTTATAATTCCCGCTACAACAATCAATAACTTGTTTCGACGCGTTTCGCCACTTCACGTGGCATCATCAGGATACGAAACGCGTCGAGACAAGTTATTGATTGTTGTAGCGGGAATTATAAGCAAAATAATTTTAAATAATTTCCTTTAATAAGTTGTTTTGTCCACAGTACGTGTCACAAATCGTCAACAGATCAACAATAGTGACATGGCCAGCACCAACAGAACCTCCCGGCGACAGGAACCCAGCACCAGGAGTCTGCTTGCCAGTTATAGTGACCTTTTGTCATCAGCATAAGATCTCGTATAATTTTACCGTTTTTCCTAATTATATCGGACATTTTGGACAGAGGGATGCTCAACAGGTTAGTGTCTTTTTTTGCACATTTTTTTACATTTTGCACATTTGCGCATTCCCATATGGGAATGCGCTCTGCTAGATATTAGTCTGAATGTACACACAGCAGTCACTATTTTATTCCAGTTATACGAGTCAATTTTAGATCATTTCCATTGGTAGTTGTACATTTTACATGTAATTTTCTTAACTATTAATTATTATTTTCGTTCCTACATTTTTTTTTTAATTTCATAAATTAATATGTTGTTACTTGTTACACCGTTCGACACATAATTTTCTTTCTTACTGACCCCAATATATATAGAAAAGAAAAGATCCTGTATATAAAATTATATATACAAAAATTTTAATGTAATTAAATACACCGTTAACGACACAATTTCTATTTATTTGTACTATTACAAAGATCCAATTATTCCTCAACCAAAATGGCTGATAGCTTATTCAAATGTTATTCAGGAGCATGAAGAGACCGAAAACCAATCAGAGTTTTCATATTCCATCGGCCTCTTACGAAATAGAGCAATTTCAGTGAATCAATTCTCTACAGAGTTAACGATCAAATCGATAGCGATGTCTTTTTAGTAATGTTGTATCGTTCTTTAAAACCCATAATATCCAATATATGTGAAATATTAAACACTTGGTTCATAATTTAAGGATTGTTATTTACATTTTTCTTTCTCTGAATTGAAATCCAGTGGTTTTTTTTTGTTAATTATTTTATATGTATGCGTATAGTAGCAATGCTAATAAATTATTTTCTTTCATTATTTTTTTTATCTAATAAAGCATAATATCAATTTAATGCAAATCCGTGTAGGTATATGCACGGAGCACAGCTACTTACTGATATGTAAGTTTCATTACATTTTATACGTTTTTTATACTTCTTAATTAACATCGCCAATAGTTAAATATCAGAATATTCACCCTTAAAGCATTGGTTCAATTCATGGTTGTAAAAAAACCTCGTATAAATCTCAATTTCTCGTAAATTGTTCATTAAACTCCCTTTCATGGACCCAAGACGGCAGCATCAATTTCAGGAGATTATTTTAAGTAAATAAACGTGATCTCGCTTTATATTAAGAGATTAGTTTGGTCATTCTACTGGTGTTCAATACTTACATAATATTAATTGGATCGACGCTTAATCGTAGCACGACTACGCAGCTACGAGTGCTACGACGTAGCATCATCTGTAGATTGTTTTGTTGATATTTTTCTCAGATATATTTATTGTTTATTTTAACTTTTATTATGTGGTTTTAACGTAAATATTTCCATCAAGACAGCCAATGTTTGTTCATAGGTTCGTATAAAATGTTATACTAATATATACAAAATAGAATATAACAAATAATATTATAATAAAATATATTTTCATATATATTTTAAACCAATAAAGAGTCTTTGAGATCGGTAGTAGGCGTAACCTTTCAGTTAAAAAACTCTTCACAAAATTCGGTGGAAATATTATCATTTCAAGTATTTGGAAAAAAAAAACAACTTTGGTAAATCATGTCTGGCTTCTTTTCTATCATTATATTTTATTTTCTTTACAATTCGACTTGATGAAAGCAAATAAATGTCTGAAGAGAATCAGCCTTTTGTGTCATTTCAGCAATTACTCGTTTACAAAAAAAAAATTTTGAAATTATTTTGTCGAAAAATCTTCTCTTTGCTTAATATATATTTTATTTTTCATTTAGTTACCACATTTACTGACATGCCTGCAGAGTTTACGAAACGTTAACCAAATTTTAATTTTAGTAAGTTTCTGCATAATAGGAATCGGGTACTCGTATTCACCTTATAATACGTATAATATATTTTCTTTACACAATATATGTTAAAAAAGTGTCATATAAAAACAACATAAAACGTGATAGAAACCTCAAAATAAGTGTATGAATATAAAATATCCGATACGATATTTTATAGGAATTTTACCCTTCTTCCCGTAGCTTCGTTACCATGACAAAACGATCCCTATATCGACACCATACGTTACTTTTACAACGATATCTTTCAATATATAATAAGTTGTTGAGTTTATAAAAAATAAATTTTCTCCTGAAAATTGTATTGTATTGTATGCATGAGCTATTTAAGTCAATTTAAAAAATAATTTAATTAATCATCATCATAAAATAGCAAAAATATCCCTACTAATATTATAAATATGAATGTGAGTTTGTTTGTTACGTTTTCACGCAACAATCACTTAACCGTTCATAATGAAACTTTGTACACATATTTTTGGAGTTACTAGAAGTAACATAGGATACTTTTTATTAAAAACAAATATTTTTTACTATTGTTTCCAATTTACTATTGAAATGATCTCTGATACTTATTTAATGACTTAAATACGAACGAAGCCGCGGGTAAAAGCTAGTTTTGTTATAAAATGCTAGTCAGTAATACTAAGAGGCGAGTGCCTTAACCTGACACTTGACCATACTAAAGGCTGGAGTATGATGAGGTACAAACTACTATCAAAGATGAATCTACAAACATAACCTCCGCTATACTTGTATACAAACTATGAATTTTTAGAAATTTTCCCTTTGCCTTTCCTTAAGACAGGCATAGTCTTTGTTTAGGAATAAAATATAACCCTAAAATATATTAAATTAGAATCAGGTAAGACAAGATTTATTCGGACTCATTCTTCGTTCGGATAATTTGAAATAGAGCCTATTGTTCTATAATGACATTGATTGATCTGAATTTACACTGATAACGACTGAAAATGAATAGATCAGCCGAAGTGATTTAATTTATTATTATCGATTTAAATGCTAATGAGATGTATTGCCTTTAATATATATATTGTTTATATTTTACGTATACATTATCACGTTTTTATAATTGGGATAAACAGAATTATATTGTTAGCGCTATTGAGTTCAGTATGAACAGTATAACATATATTTTTAAAAAGATACGATACTTTATAGTAATGCAATTGTATTGTCTTTTTAGCCATTTTACTAAGTTTAGAAGAAACATATCTAAGTTCAATTTTTTTTGTTCTTTCTCAGTAGTTAAACTGTATCCAGTCCTATAGGTATAGTCACTTGACTAAATATTGTTTTTTTTATATAGTTAGTAAACATTTGGTGTCAGATGAAGTAAAAAAAATATTAACACTAACACAGCACTTTATGTTACCTATTCCTACCACGACAGATTAAATGACCTATTTTAAACTTTTTGTCAGAATTTCTTGTAAATACTACTATCATATCTCCTTTTACCTTTAATACTTTTATTAAGGAATACATCTAATGTTTTTTTTTATATACTTACTACTCTCTTGTTATTATTTTTTTACCGAGAAATATATGTAATCTCACTACCGCAATTTTACAACCATCGTGGTTTTCTTTATTCCGTCTTAACGCCTAACCTAGTACAAATTCTTAAATAATACCAATTAGAATCCAATATACCAAATTTTACGTTAAAAAATTAATTGAAACAAATATAACATACCTATTAAAACAATGTTCGTGAAACCCAATAATACATGGTGTTAAAACTTTTACCCACAAAAGCTATTCTGTAAAAGTTTCCAACAAAATCACCCGTACCTTACAAAAGTTCACCATGAAAGGATTAATTGGGTCTGTATTGTAAATAAGTGGAGTGTATCTTACCACAAATTTGCAGGGGAAATAAGGCTTATGGGTGCCGGAAACCGTCGTGAATGCAAAACTATACAGTGCGAAATCTATTAATAAATTTTCTAAGCCATAAATGGGTAGAGTTAACAATAGTTTATTAATGAATTATTGACTTAATTGTTTGTTACACAATAACAAACTATATACACATATATTCTATACCTAATATATATGTATATAGTTTGTATATTTATAGACATAATACCCGTCATAAGCAAACGCCCGTTAGTTACATCGATTTAAAAAAATATGAAAAATTTTCTTTGTTAAAACATACATACAGCAAATAATAATTAACAAAACATTTTACGCTCTAAATGAAGCTATGGATGACAATAATATTATTATATTGCAACAAGTCTTATAATAAACAAGTTGCTGCATATTATACATGTAATTCTATAATTTAATATTGACATTTGAATGACTATATTTTTTATTTGATTTGATTGTTATTTTGATTTAATTAATGAATGATTGTATATTTTTTTTGACTTAATTGTAAATACTTTTGTAATGTTAGTGCATTCTGTGTTCACTGTGCATAGGGCCTACAATCTGATTGTTATAATTCTTAGTACGATGTTAATTCCGAGTCTAGTTGTAGAGCCCTGTTTGTGGACCCAATAAATAAATAAAATAAATATATTAATATTGTTAAGGAAACTTATAATGATGTTTCTTATCACGACTTTTAAATTAACGACAGTAAACTGATTAGTTTCAAAAGTATTTATTCTTTATTCTAATGGATACTTATATACACACATGTAGCTATATTGCCGAGTTTTACGTTAAAAAGCGATCTTTGTAAGAGACCGAGGTACAAAACGTAACGAGAGAAGTCCCTGTCAACCTAAACTTTATCGCGGTAATCATAAATTGGACTTCTCCAATAAGATTTTCATAAATATATAGAAGAATTTTATTGTTCATAGGACTTGGAGATATACGATGCAGTTGTCGACGTCCGATGTTACGAGTTAACAGCGTTCTTCCTTTGTTCTTTATTTGTACCTAAATGTGGACCTCTTGGACATATGGTGAGGCCATGCAGGAGTCTTTGTCAAGGTATGTACTACTTACATTTCGAGTTGATTTCATTCCTCCCTACTATATAGTTTGTTTGTTACGTTTTCACGCAACAACTACTTAAGCGATCAACATGAAACTTTGCACACATATTTTTGAAGGTACTAGAAGTAACATAGGATACTTTTTATTTATTTTTTAAATATTATTTGAGAAACTATAGTCAGCTGTTTGGAATTTTTCTATATTTATTTTTATTCCCGTCTGTCATTTTTATATATGCAGTATAAAACTATTTGAATTTTTGAGGTTAGGTGTCATTTTTGTGGTTAGATGCCACTTTATTATTTTAGATCTTACTCACTGATTTTAATTCATACTGTTCTTCTTTAAAAATGCCTCGGAAGCGGAAATCTGGTCTAAATTCGTCGCGGGCCCGTGCAGCAAAAGTTGTATTGATTAATTTCTATTGAAATGATCTCTAATACTTATTTAATGACTTAAATGCGAGCGAAGCCGCGGATAAAAGCTAGTACTTTCATAAATTATTTCAGTACGCACACGTCACGCAATTATCGACCAGTGTGCTTGAATTATTAATGTTACATTTTTTATTAACAGAAACAATGCAACGTTGTGGATTCTTCTTGGAAGTATTTGGTCTTTCCATGCCCGATTATCTGCAGTGTGATATATTTCCCGAATCAACTGACACGGACGTCTGTTTAGGCAATAGAGAAGTCAAGGAAGCGAGATTTAGAGCTGCTAAACCTGGTGAGTGTATTATAATTAATAAGATATGACGCACTCAATATGTAGAATAAAAAAATCAACTAGAATACGTTGCGAACAAAAATAATTAAAATAAACGAGATACGAAGTTATTATTATACTTGTCACTTACATTATTTTCTAAATCAGCGGTTCTCGAACTTTTTTGGTGAAGGAAAAAGCCTTAATATAATTATAAAAAACTGATTTATATGTATTTATGAATAATCATATTGCAATGTAATATAACGTAATATTTAGTTGGAATATTTAAATGTAACCTTATAATCTCCCTTAAAATACCTACATTTTTGCAGTATTTTAGCCTTAGGATTCCGCGGAACACACTTTGAGAATGGCTGTTCTAAATTATTAACAATATAAGAGCAGGTTTAATGTTAAGTCGTTGAAAATAGGTTCTTATCAGCAGCCTGATTTATTTTTTATAATTTGGCAATTTTCTATCAACTGGAGCAGTCGCTTATTTACGCTATTTTATGTTCTATGTACATAATCATGTAAAAGACCTGGACTATCGACTGAGATTCGAACCTCCTTAATGTACATAATTGACTATCGCATTACTGGGCTGCATGGACGAAAGTCATGTTTTTCTACTATTAATTTAATTTTGTCCACAGTATGCCCTACAGGCTTCCAATGCGATGTTAAAAGATGCATACCCAACGACTGGCGTTGCGATGGTCACGTTGATTGCCTGGATCGATCCGATGAGCTGAATTGTAGGGTCTGCAAGAGAAGTGGTGACGTGCATTGCGGTAACCAACGTTGCATTTCACAGTCACATATGTGCGATGGCAAAGTCGACTGTCCTTGGGGGCAAGATGAGAGGAACTGCTGTGAGTAATTTAATATATATACCTATATACGCGTCTATATACATCCCTACTAATATTATAAATATGAATGTGAGTTTGTTTGTTACGTTTTCACGAAACAATTACTTAACCGATCATCATGAAACTTTGTACACATATTTTTGGAGGTACTACAAGTAACATAGGATACTTTTTATTTTAAAAAAAATTTTTTACTATAGTTTCCAACTGACTATAGTTTCAGTTATTTGGAATCATATTGATGCATTTCTATTGAAATGATATCTGATAGTTATTTAATGACTTAAATGCGAGCGACGCCGCGGGTAAAAGCTAGTAGAACTATATTATTATAATTAATTAATTTTGATTCGAAATTTAATACCTAACAATAATCGGAACAGTGAAATTATAAGGTTTCCACAAAGGGGTATTATGTATATATAATAAAAGGTTGAATATCTATTTTTGGAGCAATATTTCAATACAACTAATGGTCCTAGTATAAAATCAATAAATAAAATTTTATATTTGGTTGATAGCTGATTTTATCAGTGACTTATTGTTATATGATTAATATACCTGCCTATATTATTCATATACTAGTATAAAGTAAGAGAAAACTATCCACGGTAATAATACAATTTCTTCAAGGGCATGGATATTCAATGAAGATTTACATTGAATAGTTGAGTTAGATAGTTGACTCCAATTATCGAAGGTTTGATATATATATAGTTAGTAGCTAAAATAGTTTCATTATTAGCTTGCCTCAATGGATATTGTATTAAATATTTATCATAACATAATCAATGTCATTTTTGTTTACCCATAGGTATACAATAGCATAACAATGCTCCTATACAGCAGCTATTCTTCTACGTCATAGTAGATTTATAATATATTATTATGACATTAGTATGTAAGTGGACAATGCCAGTATACAGCAGCTAAATCAAATTGATAATTATTAAACTAATAAATTTATTTCATTTTGTACTGACTAGTAAAAGCGCTCTATTACTAAAAGTAAATAAATAAAATTAAAAATTAATATTCAAAATATAGATTTTCTAAACGGTGCTAAATTATGATTGTAACTAATAATTGCATTAAAATAGAATAAAGGTTGGTATAGTGGGAGTTACTTTCAAAAATTCTACATATCATATACTAAAAGAAGACAAAAAACAAGATGGCCGACCCCGCTCATCACTTCCGGAAAACCCAGTGTTACCAATCGTTAAAATATAATATATTTTCTCAGTGAGATTGAGCGAAGCAAACGGCGACATTGGAAGAGGTGAACTGCAGGTGTACAGGGCTGCCAATCAGTCTTGGTTTCCAGCGTGCATGACCACACTCGACGAGAGCACAGCTTTTAGACTTTGTTCTATGCTGGGCTATTCGTAAGTTACTATGATTTCCGTTACTCCGTAGCATGGGCGCTTGCTCCACCCTGGCTCTGACCTGTAAGGTACCTAACTACTAACTAATTAAGAAAGCTCACACTCGATAGTCGTCAGTCGACACAAAACAAAAAGATACATATCATATACATACATATACAGGGTGCTATAAGGTGTGGGAGTAACTTTTTTGTATGAAAAAATTAACCGGAGTAAGACCGCGGGTATAGTTTTACATACTATTTTAGACTGCTGCCCCACCCTGAGCCCATGGCCCATTTGTAGTAATAAATATTCGTTTCCCTTGGTTTAGTAACTACGTTAACCAATTTGAAATACAGTGGCACCTCGACATACGAGTTTAATTCGTTCCGTAACCTTGGTCGTATCTCAAAGCACCGTATGCTGCTGCGAATGTAGATCGGGGCGCATGTTGGGCTCGTGTGTGATTCCTCGTATCTCAAATCTTGCTCGCATCTCAAAGCAAAATACAAAACACTCGTATATCAGGTCACTCGTATATCGAGGTACTACTGTACATAAATATATACTGCATTGAAGATTAACACACAAAGTATAACATTTCTAATGGTGATATTATTTAATCGATTATTGTGTGTAGAAAGCCACGCTTGTTTACAGTTCACTAAACAACAGCATGGCGGTCGGTGGCGCAGGTTCGAGAGCTGGTGGTGTACACGGTGCAGCGCAATCATACAGAGCTTTCCTTCGCAATGAGGGAGGACTTCTCCGAGAACTGAAAGAGTGTCGTCATGATTCTTCGCATATACATCTCACTTGTCATAACTATGGTAAGTTTGTTACAAACGCCCGAATGCCTAAATAAATCTAGAAAGCAATCTTGCCCGTTCTAAGCGTATCTCCGCTCAAAGAGGCGGAACATCGTCCCCAAGATAATTTTAATTTCATCTCCGCAATAACATCGAGCCGATATAATAATAAACACGGAATGTATTTTTTATCCGAAAAAGTATTTTTGGAGAAAAAATCTAATAATACAATTAATATGAAGCTTCGGAATTTTTTTGGAATTTTTTATGTTATTTAAGATTCCCGCAGAATACAGACTTTTATCAGTCGATAATTTAGTCACGTTCTTACATCTATATATATAAAAGGAAGTTGTGTTAGTTACACTAATTATAACACGAGAACGGCCGAACCGATTTGGCTGAAAATTGGTGGGGAGGTAGCTTAGGGCCGGGGGAAGGCTTTAGGATACTTTTTATCCCGTTGGATATAAAGGAAAATCGTGTTAGTGGCATTATTTATAACTCAAGAACGGCTGAACCGATTTGGCTGAAAATTGGTGAGGAGGTAGCTTAGAACCAGGAAACGGAGATAGGATACTTTTTATCCCGTTCGACCGCGTTCCCGTGTGGCGTGACATAAAACGTCAAAGGGAATAAAAATTGTTACATAAATACAATTGTCACGTATGTCATTGTGGTTGAAAATAAACAGCTTTTCATGTTAAAACTGCATCTATATTTTATTCATAATGCAAATAACGATGTCTATCGGCAAGTATTGTATTGAACAATCATTATGGCAAGAAAACGTACGTACTCTCAGAAAAAGTGTCGAGAAACATGACATCGGGAAGAAGGTGAAACAATCTACAAGTTTTCTTTACAACTACGTAGCCTTGCTGGTTATTGCGAATTTGGGAACACCCTTGGAGACTATCACGATAATTTAGAGGAATGTCTAGCCGGAGGCAAACGCTGTAGGTTATGCGGGAAGAACAACCACTTCTCAAAAGTGTGCATTAGTAGCGGCAAAGCAATGCATAAATAGTTTCGAACGAGACGCCTAGCACGACACAACACGTCTAGCGAATCTAGCGACAATGAAAGCAACCAAACGTATCCAGTGAATAAAAAAGACTCGCCAACTAAGGTAATGATACCAACTAAGTGAAATGTTGTTTGGAAGATAAATGCGCACTACGTTTGATCTTCTTAAGCTAAGCGTTAAGGAAGATTTTGAATGAGTTGGGTTATTCCAGGAACTCAGGCCATCAGTTAAAGAAACTATTCCGCCAGAATATTCGATTGGAGACATAGTCTGGGTTAACAAATCTATAGAGAAAGGCTCTGAACCAGGGATTACATCAAAACGCACTGGGCCTTACTCCTATCAAGTTGAAATGAACAATGGAGTAATCAACCGTAAACACTTTGATCAACTTAGGCGAAGAGAAACTAACGATGAGAACAACGATGATAATGATGTCATTCGTAACGATAACAGTTTGGAAACGAAAAACGATACTGTGAGTAACAACAAGAGGCCGAAGAATTATTCCTATTATAGTCGTGGATCAAAACGAGGTAGGGGTGATGTCAATGATCATGTTTTACCGGACACGATGACTTATCAACCTGGTGCATCAACTCAAATCACACAACAAAGTTTATCAGATGGACACGGAGACAAATCAGCTGGATCTCCTAACGCTCAACAGTAGGATCTTGAACAGCGGGAGCCTCAACCCTCAACATCTGCAGCATTAAACGAGGCACTACGTCGTTCCACACAACGACGTAAACCTCCTACACGTTTCAGATATTGAGCTTCCAGGAGGAGTAATGTTACATAATTAATATTCTAGGCTTAAAATACTATTGCCACTTATGTCATTGTGATTGAAAATAAACAGCTTTTCATGTTAAAACTGCATTTATATTTTATTCATAATGCAACAAAAATCATTATAAAACGTGATATGGCAAAAACGTATCCGAGATGGAATAACAAAACGCAAATGACAGCTAAACGTAATTTTGTCTATGATTAAGTATGGTTGAAAATTTCATAATTATAAATTTTGTCAGAAATTAATAAACATCAGTAAAAATCCAAAATCTGTTTATTTATTGCTTCTAAGGCAGAACAAAGTTCGCCGGGCCAGCTAGTACTATATACATTTCCTTAACAATTATGTACATCGAATGTTAGGTAGAAATATTAGTAGAAATTTGAACGTGGCTTTGACACATTGTTTATTTCGACCAAGTCACACGTAGCATTAGCTTACCTTGTTAATTTTGGCGACGATTATTAACTGATATACAAGGAGTTAGGTATTACCACTTATGGTGTGTTCTTGTTTAACATTAGACAGGATGTAATTACATATTGGGCTACAATAAAAAATGTAATATATATAAGTATAAAACAAACGAGTAATTCTAATATCAAATATTCAAAATAAAAATATTCTATTTAAAAGATGCCTAAATACCGACATAAATTGTAATAAAAATATATTAATATATTTTAAATGAAACATATATAACCGTGAATTCGTTCATTAAAAGCACTAAACAATTATAACGTGAAATTGCGAAGGCGAGAAATTGCTAACCACAGTGCATGCATTTGTGAAGATATTACGTTCTATTTGTTATTTTTATTCTGTTTCGTTGCACTTTCTGTGAACGCTTGCAAAATTCATTCTCTTTGTTTGCTTGAACTAGACTTTCTAAACATATTTATAAATCGCAAATTATATGTGGATAACGCCAGACCTTTAGTAGTTTTTTTTTTTGTTAAAAGTACAATTTTCCATCTCATTAATTTGTTTTTTAACAATTTTTCAATGATTTCTGAGATACTCAATGTTACAAAGAAGTATTTACACAAACAAACTATGCACAATAATAATTTTAAAACACTCTCCTGTAAAATTGTTATTTTTCCATGTTAAGTGATATGTTTAAGTCATATTGGACAAGTTTAATTGGATTCCCATCGGTATATCCTCACGTAATAGATAGAAAGCCCCAACTGACTTCCCTGAGGTACCCCAGTGTAGTAACCCCAGCACTAGGGAATAGAATAGTTACATTTAGTTGTGTTTAGATCGTCTGTGTTATTACAACTTGAAATGAATAAACTTACAATTAATTATCTTTACATGTTTCATATAATATATATGTATATTTAAGTAAGTCAAATAAATTATTTATACATCGAAAAGTTTTACCAAGATACTTAATCCAATTGTTTAAAGTCGTGAATACATAACAATATAATCTTATTTATGTCTAAATTATGAAACAGATTTCATAAGCATTATAAAGGCAATTTTCATTGTGACAGTGCCGTAATCCCCTGTCATGTTTACACTAATGCCTTCCCTTACAGCCTATAATTAATTCCACGACCTTTATTTGTCATTTTTTACGCCCTCCCTAATGAAAACGTCAAGTGAAGTTTCCTCATAAATTTCTGATACTAAAGTTTTTTTATCGTAATTTCGGATTTTCGACGGGTTTGTTCAATTTCGCTGTTCCATAAGAATTTCGAGAGTTATGTATGATCGTTAGGTTTTCTTATTAGAATGGTATTTTTTAATACTTTATTGCCTTTTTAAGTACTGAAATCGTAGCTACCTTTTAAACCTACGAGTTTAAAGAAGGGAGTGTCCCCTACCAATAAGGATGGTGCACATTCGTGGATGCATGGTGGATGCAAATAATGTTTAAATATATTCCTTGGTTGTCAAAAATCAGTCTATATACAAAAGCCTACAGTAATCGTCAATAAACGTTAGATAATTTTGAAAATCGAACGCGAAGTTCCTTGAAATATGTGATCGAAAGTTCAGTTTCAATATTTTACATATACCTTTTATTCGTCGCTATATAAGTAAAAAATTGATAGGTTTTAAGTGTATAGTAAAAAAATGTTTTACACAAATAATTCCATAAGAATTTTTTTTACTCTTGAGGTTTTTAGCGAAGTCAACACAAGTGGAAAATTGGGTTGGTCGTGATGTGGATTTGCTTTACATTTTTGTTTCGGTTGATTTTTGTTTATCGGGTCCCTGAAACTTTTTTGAAATGATTTATAACTCTATACTGGATTTTGCCGTCGTTCCCATGGTAACGGTCCAATTGCTTCGGAAAGGTTGTATATACTCATCAATCATTTTTATGTGATATCGGTAGAGGTATTTGCGATTCTATTTCGTCAAAACAATAGCAATTCGAATGAAAGAATATTTGTTTTTTTTTTTAAATTCCACTGAGACATGTAACTAGCTACCCAGCATCAGATAAGCTTAATCGATTCATACGTATTTTTAAACACCTTACTCTTTATTCTTTAATTCATTTATTGAGTGTATCTACATTATTATTTATTATTTCATATAATGTATGTATTGTGTTGCAGAATATCGCCACTCACACAGACAAAGATTAACTGTCATTACTCATTTCCTTATTTCTTTACCTAAACCGTGTTTCTTGATTGTCTTGTCGGTGCAAGCAAACTGCAATTTAGGTTTAAATTATATAACTCCTTGAATCGGTTAACCTCCTGTTATGGGTGGTTAGCCGCAAGATAAACTCGGGATACATTGGTGGTGTGCCAAGAATTTAATATACATTATATCTATATGTTGTATGATGAATAACATCACACGTACATAGCTATATTTCAAATTCAGTTGTTTATTCCATCTTTTGTTTTATGTATGTAGCTATTTAACACGTGATCTAACTGATCTTAAGCTAGAGTGCGATCCATGAATGAAGATAATTAGCACTTTAGTTGCTTGTAGAGTTGTTTAGGTATTAACCTCTGCTTTGTTGGTTTGCAATACAGAGGATGTCAGCTACTGCAGCTTGAAAGAGGTCGTATTAACTTACTTGAAACTTGCTACTAACATATCCGTTCGTTGCTTACTTCTTTATCGCTGTATGAAACAAATCACAGCTATTTTTAGTGGAACAAAATTATATCAGATTATATGACTCAAAACAATTACATCATTATATTACAAAATACATGCAGAGAGTTTAGTAATAATAATAATAATATTTGATGCGGAGTGCATATGACGATTTTCAAATGCATACAGTTTTTGTAGGCATATAAGCGATAGAAAGGAAAAGGAGATATCTGCATCTCTTATACACATGATAAGTAAACGTAGACGACTCGATAAAAAAATATAGTTGTCCCTTTCTAATGATTGTTTCTTCCAGTTCAAAGTCCAATCTGTATCCATTTGAAGATTGCTGTTTGTACATTCAAATATTATGTTAATTGATCCTATAAGTTGAGAAATTGGCATTGAAAATGTCCAAGATTGTATTGTACCTTTTTAAAATCATTTTCCTGTAATATCACTAAAAATATTATACAACAACATTTACCCTAATTATTTGTTATTGGATAAAATAAAAGAGGCTAACATTATTATTTGATGATCAAAGGAAGCGAGAGTAATAAAATTGTGTTTCATCTGGAATTGGCTTCAAATCAATTGTGTTATTGTTTCTTTTGTATTTCATTAATTACGACAGATTGTCACGAAATAAAATTGAGGCGAACAAATCAAATTAAGCGCGACAAAGATGTATTGTTCAATTTTACCTTTTGATAATTTATGTCAGCTGTTTTTTTTATACATAACTAGCTGTTGCTCCCGACTTCGTTCGCGTAGTAATACTTATTTCAAAATCGCCTGCCTTTTATGGCAATTCTTGACAACCTTGGGTTACATTATTGTAGTTTTAGTAATGATCCTTATTTTTTGTTCCTGTAATTTATATAGTCTATATTGATCAGTGATAATGTAGCATTCAAATTGTGAAAGAATTTTTGAAATCGGTCCAGTTTTGAGTCAATTCGTTACAAACATACAAAAATACAAATCATTCCTCTTTATAATATTAGTATAGATATGTACCTATACAGTATAAACTCAATTTAACATCACTTGATTTAATTACAAACTCCTTAAAAATGTGTAGATATACCTAATCTAAATAACGACAACAATTATTAAGCAATAAACAGTAAGTTGCAGAAATTAATAGGAATTGGAGCTTTTTTTGGAGAACTTTAATAGTAAAATAAAATCTATTTTTCTTCTCTCCATTTAACGACGTAAAATGAGCAGTCCCTTAACTGTCGCTATATGGAGTATTATTATTATTATATATATATATTTTTACTTATATTCTGTTTTATAAATATATTCTTATCTGCTGTATCTGTCTGTTTCCAATTTTCCTTTTTTAAAGTTTTAGACAAAACATTGAACGATAACATTAAATTTAATAGTATAAAAAAGCTTATCTTCAAATTGACTTATAACATTTCTTTGCTCGAGGCAAAATGAATTATAGCAAGAAAAGCGTCGTTCTCGTCTCAAATTCAAGGTCGCAATTCCATCAACAGGATCTTGTTGCGCAGTAGTCGTTACGTATAATGATTGGTCATAAGTTTCGTTGATTTAATTCAATAGCGCCCATAGCTCATGCCGACGTTGTTATCCATTACGTTATTAAGGATTAAAATAATTTTCATTACGATGCAACTACGAATAAATTTAAAACTTAACCATGCAAAGGTTGACATAGAAATCATTTTAAAGAGTAAAATCTGGCTCCTTGCCAACGTATTAGACCTCTGTAATATTAAGATGTTAGAAAGATCCTAAATTGGGTCAGTAGGCTAGACGACTAGTGTTTAAAATGGCTCTAAATAATATTTACTTTGAAAAGTCGAATAGTTATTCAATTTTTTATTCTATTTCTCTATTCAAAGGTGGAATTAAAACTGGGTGGGTAGTTTTGAATTCTGAAACAAATGATGAATACTCGTAATTAATTTTAAAAATAATATCATCTGGAAACTTCAAGCGCATATTAAACAAATATAAAGATTGTTTTCAAGCTGATTATTAAATGGGTAGGTTATTATTGTTTCGATATATATATTTATTTATTATGCGATATACTGAAACTTTAAAAATAGCTTGTGGAGGCATGTAGGTTATAGTAGGCATATAAAATCATGAAAAGATGGCCCCTATGGGTGGATGGTTTTAATCACCTCTTAATATCTAGGGGAAAAATAAGCATTTATTTATTTTATACTAGAAATATTTTTCCTAAATTAATAATAAATTTTATATCAAGATGGAAGTGTGAAAATGTTATGAAATTGTTTTTTCAGGTGACAGCATTTTACGGTTCCAGTGATATTAATTTTTTTAAGTAAGCCTCTTCAATTAGTTCGTGAGAATTTATCATTGCGGCGATATTTTGTATTGGATTTTCCATTTTATTGTACAAAGTAAATTTTTTATTGAGATTTTTAGAAGAAAATTTTGTATTGGTAATTTAAAAAAAAATTGTTTCCATTATTGAAGTGAACAAGGTGCTATTACAGTTGCTGCATATTATTAAGTATAATTGTACTTTGACAAGTCCAAGTATTCCAATAAGAATCTACGGATTATGTAAGAAAATAAAATAGAATAGCAGGTCCCGTTATTTATTTAAGGTCAAACGTGGATGGAAGTAACAGCCACTTAAACTTAACTCGTGATTAATGTCATATTTTTATTAAATTTCTCAAGCATAAAGGAGATTGTAATTGAATTTGACAGCAAATAAATTACCAAATCCCTTGTTTTTTTTTGTTTAATATTTCTTTTACGTTTTTTACGTTTATGTATTTTAGTGTTATTTTTGAAACTATTATTTTTTCTTTTGTTTTATCTTGATCTGATGATTCGGATCCTTTAAATACCTTAGTCATTAAACAACGAATTCAGAATAATGCGTGCTATCAACTAAAGAGATTAAACGTCCGATTTATTTTTTACTACGTGGTCACAGTAATTGGGTGTAAGAATAAAATATAGTACCAATGTTTAAAGCTAATATAGATTTATTTTTGAAGCCAAATATAGGAAGGAGGAAACTTTTATATAAGAAAAAGTTTATAGATTTTCGATTACGTGATTTTGTATAGGCTGAATCAAATAAATATCTTCGAATTGAATATTCTAGAAACTTTGTTGAATAATTATTTATTATACTTTTGTTTGTTTTAGTACTGTTTCAGTATGTTGATATTTCGATTCCTATTTGCTTGAAATTGAAACATTCATATATATGATATTTACTTTGATTATAACTATTTTTGTTTTTTTTTGCTGTTTCGTACCAGAATTATGAATTTAATTTTTTCCCTATTTATTGTCTATTTTGCTGGCTGACAACATCCTTGTTCCTCCACCACCTTATTTCGTCCCGGTGGCAGCGCCCTCTCGGCGACACTGGTGTAACTAGCAACAACTACGTGAACTCCGCCGACAAATAAATTGTGCACTATATTTACAATCTGCATTTCATCGCAATCAAGAGAAGAATCAACTCATATGATAGACCAGCACCTAAGTTCGCTTCGGAGACGACAGTGGAAGAGAGAGAAAGCCAAGCCAATTGTAAGTACCTTTCTTTCCCATTCCTGGATACTGTCCGTCAGCATTTTATACCACACACTAAGTATTGGAATTCGTGTAGCAAAAAAAACCTTCATATTCGAACAGCTATAGAACGTACCTTGAACGTTGAATAACAAATGTGCACGTAACATATTTATTTTGGAAGTATAATACAACATAATTGATTTAAAAATCGAACGGTAATAAAATCCAAGTTCGATAATATTAAAAGCGTTCAAGTGTAATTATAGAGATCGTATTACAGAACAAAAGGCATTAAAACCGCAGTTTAACTGAGATTGGAATTAGAAATGATTGTGGAGCGTTAAATAAAAGAGCTCTCATAATAGCAATTGTCGTCGGCAAAACAAAAAGTCCAGGCTTGTTTTTTTAAATTATTATTCGAACCCCAACTGAGGCCTATTCTTTTTTTTAAACTTAAAATAATTTATTTGTCGCTTACTTTATAATTATATACTATATGTGCGTATTCACATATTATAGTGGTACGTTCTACTTCTACCTTAAGTTACCTTAAAAGTCATCTCTCGAAGTGACCGTTTCAGAAATATCATTTATATATATTAGTCAGCACACACTCGTCTCGTTAAGCCGACATACATATATCACAGAGGTAGTAGTTTTCTCCGTACATTCTAACCTTATTACTAGCTTATTACTTTTTTAGTCCAACACGGTCATTTGACCCATTTCCATTTCTGTAGATGCCTTAGGATTGAGTGTAATACGGTCATATGACGACCTAAAATATGTCATCACCTTTTTAGTAACTAAATTTATAATTGTAACCAATTCGATAGTAAAAAAAAGAATAACGAATAAAGCAGCACGACACAAAACGATTACGCAAAAACTTTTCTAATTATGTTTTTGTAATGAAACCTGAAGGAAACAAAGCGGACACGCCAGGTGGGTGGAAGATTGAAAATTTGTTTACAGTGGTCCACTGAAGGGTTCCTTTCAGTTTTTCAATTAGGACTCGCTGCGTTAAGTTTATGAATACAAATTGCTATAGACAATGTTTTTATTCCTTTATTTGATGTCAGTCTTACCTTTAGTATGAACAATTTGTTTACATGTACTAGACCAAATATTTTAAAATTATACTATACTTGTTATGTATTATATATATATATATATATATAACATAAATATACGACGAACCTATAAGTATCGTATTATTTCACAACGCAAAACAGCACAAAGATCTATCTCAAATAGCAATAAATTATTCCATTTACATCTCGGTTTTAACCGTGTTCAGTTGGTTATCATGGTACTCGCCTTACCTGCGTCAACTGCTACTGTTCCCGCTTGCATTTTTGCCTACAGTAGCCAGTTTATTTCCGTATCTATATAGCCAATAGCTTTATCAATAAACACATAAATAAAAAATATATAAAGACTATAATCATACAAAATTTAATACAGTTTTAATGTAAAAGTACAACATAGAAATTGAACTAAGTAATATTGTATGACAACTTGATCCATTACGAAATTGGATCTGCATGAAAGATCTCTTTCTGACGTGATTTGATGCTTTGGTTGTTCTTACCTTGAACTAAAACTATTATTTTACTGTTTAGTAAAACACTTTACATATAAAGGAGGAAGAATTTTTAAGTACTATATTATTTTAAATAGCAGTCCGGTAAATGACCGCAAACTGTCTGCTATTAAGCTAGAATGCGGTCAAGCTAGAATGCGGCCAAGCTAGAATGCGGTCAATCGGAAACAACTGTTATTATAAAGAAATATTTTGTCATAATTTTATACACCAATATTTGTGTACAGAACGTTCGTGAAAGTGGTATGTAAACTTTATTTAAAAAAAAACAAATGAAATTAAATTGCAAGACTTTATTTTCTAAGCTCATACAAATGCTTACGTGTCCCATTGCTTATCTGATAGGATTAAGCATCTCTTGAATTTCTATGAAAACGTTTTATGTACATTTCTAAATCATTAATAAACAAACGCGGATTATTCTTCACTGTTTATCTCAATAATATAAATATTTTAAAAGCGTAATTATTAATTACGACATCTTTCTTTTGTTTTCTTCAAGCATAATCGACTTTTAATTATAATCTATTGCGTTCCATGTCGTAACGCTAAATTTTGTCTACAGAATGTGGTAAGCGACGTACAATAGGTGGAGCTACGAAAAGAATTGTAGGCGGCGTTGAAGCGTCACCTGGAGACTGGCCATTCTTAGCGGCAATTCTCGGTGGACCAGAAGAAGTGTTCTATTGTGCTGGAGTTCTTGTGGCTGACCAATGGGTTCTGACAGCGTCACATTGTGTTGGAAAGTAAGAAATCCACTTTTTTAATCCTTTTGAATACTGTATCCACTCTTTAAGCCTAATTTGGTTTATTTTTCACAGTCATTCAGATGTAAACGGCTGGACAATACAACTTGGTATTACGCGTCGAAGGTCTCATGCGTACTATGGTCAAAAAGTAAAAGTACGTCGTGTTGTTCCACATCCTCTCTACAATATCGGGGTCGCACATGATAATGACATCGCTCTCTTTCAGGTTAGAACATTAGGGTTACCGTTATTGGTAATGAGTGTTCAAAGTGTTAAGACACTTGCGAGTTTTAGATCTAATTAGAAATTCTTATTAATTATTCCAAATCTAATTCCACAGTTAGCAGCAAGAGTAAGATATCACGAACACCTCTCTCCAGTTTGTTTACCACCTGCTGACCGTGAGTTGGCTCCCGGGACTCCTTGCACCGTAATTGGATGGGGAAAACGTGATGATAAAGACTGTATGTCGTTTTTTAAATTTTTTTTAAACGTAATACCAGTGAAATGATCTAATATGCTTGTAACTTTTATTGTGTTATTTAAAAAATAGTATTTGTTTCGGATCTAAGTGTTTTTACTGTTCTAACTCCTGAAACCGATAGCACAAGCATCCAATTAAGCACTGTAAAGCACTTTGTATATATTTAATATATATATTACTAGCTTTTACCCGCGGCTTCGCTCGCATTTAAGTCATTAAATAAGTATCAGAGATCAATTCAATAGAAATGAATCAATATGATTCCAAACAGCTGAAACTATAGTCAGTTGAAAACTATAGTAAAATATATATATTTTTAAAATAAAAAGTATCCTATGTTACTTCTAGTACCTCCAAGAATATGTGTGTTTTATGATGATCAGTTAAGTAGTTGTTGCGTGAAAAAGTAACAAACAAACTCACATTTATATTTATAATAATAGTAGGGATTATCTTCCAATCGTCATAGTGAACATGATTACTATAGACATTGGCAAAGTGGCAATATTCCCTACTTGTAGACATCAGTTTAGCTTAACAGCCAGATTGCGGTCATATGGCTGAACACACATACCTATTTTCTTTTATAGTATCTGAGTACGAACCTGCAGTAAACGAAGTACAAGTGCCAGTTTTAAACCGCGATTTGTGCAATCAATGGCTCGAACATAGAGACCTTAATGTGACTGAGGGTATGATATGTGCTGGTTACCCTGAAGGCGGGAAGGATGCATGTCAGGTACAATTTTTTTTTTGTTTTTTTAGATGTCCCCGCGCAACAGTCGACTCTACTATGCCAGCTTGAGGAGACGAATGTGCTCTGTCCAAATTAACAGGGCACACTCCTCTTTTAACAGCGAATTTCTTTATAATATATAAATAGTTTTGTACATTTATCATTAAACGATAAATATATTTGATCATATAGTGATATTATTTTATCGTATTTCTTATTAAGCACACATTTCGGAGTAATCCTTCCCTGTATCCTTGTCAGCCCTAGATTAAGAAATATTTCGATTCAGCTTAAACAAGCCGAATATATATTTCGAAATATCCTTTTAGACTTATTTATTTACATGTGTAGTTGTAGTGTAGGTTAAATCTCGTCCCAAAATATAATATGCATGTATCATTCCAATTAGAACAAATACGGCATTAAGTATTCTGCTACATGCTATTAGGGAATCACTGATTATTGCCAATATTTAAGAATCCAAGAGGTGGGTCCCAAGGTTGGAAATGTTCGTTAGATGTGTTGGAGCCCAGTCAACTTTGTGAACCACTGATCCTACATGTGTTAAGAAAGTATAAGAATATTGAATTAAGATAAAAATTGTCATGTTAAATCTCCAGGGTGATTCTGGAGGTCCACTACTCTGCAAAGATCCCGATGACCCTTCACGCTGGTTCGTAGGAGGCATTGTCTCATGGGGCATCAAATGCGCCCATCCAAGACTACCTGGTGTCTACGCCTATGTTCCAAAGTACATACCCTGGATCATGAAGCAAATATCAATGTACAATGATGAGGAAGCAAATGCAGATACAAATGACATATGAGATTTGGAGAAAAGGGTCTGGAGGCAGCGGTTGCTAGAACGGCGGCTTTCGGGCCCAAAAAATAAGGGACAATAACTATTTTTGTATACTTTTAAAATAACTTTTTACAAAGGGAAACTATTGACAATAATTTAGGATTTAGGATCTGTGGGGTATCAAAGTTTATTCTTAGACTAATGTCGAATGTTAAAGAGTAATGCTGAAAGAATATAAAAAATTCAGTTGAAATGTGTTTAAAAGACAATAATTATATTGATGTATTGAATTGAATTATGGGAGTTTTTAATATCAAAAAATTAATTAGAAGATGATGCTGTGATAAATAATAAAAATTGATGAGACAAATATATTATATAAAATGTGACAATAAATGAATTAAAAATAAATTATTTACAATATACGTCAAGTTTAAAAGTTTGTTCGATTGTTTTCGATTTAGATTTTATTTCGAATTAGAATGTTTTTAAAATTAGATATTAGGCGTATTAGTATGTATTTATGTTTATCCTATTGTATGATTTAGTTTTTCCGTAGAATACTATTAATTTGATGTTTGATGTCCGTAGCAGTAGATGAGAGTGCTTTTATAGATATATTTATATATGTTAAGAAATTTAAATGTATAGCCGAACGTCATAGGCACAAAATATTTCTTCAGAATATCTTTTCTTTGAGATATTTTATTGATTAGGGTTGTATTGGTATCGATATTTGACTTTGTCATTAAAATCTCGGTTTTAAATTCGATAAATTTTTCATTAGAAAACAAGTTCAAGAGAAACAAAAAATGTTCCTATACAATGTTTATTTTTTGATGAACGAATTAATTTTTTTATACAACTTATTTTCTTATGAATTCTTGGCAATCGTCGTACTATCGATATAGTTACTTCCCTAAAATTAATTGGTCGACAATACTTAGTGATTCGACAATAAATGTAGTTGATTAGGACTTTTTTATACAAACTAGATAGATGTTTTAGGGTAAAAAGAAAGCTTACTATTTTAAATGTGTATTGACAATAATATGAAGAAATAATGTGTTGTGTTTTTTTATATAAAAAAAAATAAAATAATATAAAACAAAATTATAAAATATATCTACTAAAATTAACAAAAAAAAAATCAGCAAAAGATTTTATGATAATTTATATGTATTTAAAACCAATATGGTTTATTATCTATGCAGATTTTTAATAATCGATTTATAGTCTACGTGATTACTTGTTTTGGATATTAAAAAGCTTTCACTAAAGCCGAGTCTCCTGCTCCTGTTTGTTCGAAACATTAGACAAAAACATCGCAACATTGGGGCGTGGCCGTACACATTTTTGTATTCATACACAATGTTTTTTGTTTTCCGTGGTCGACGGAAAGCAAAAACATTGTGTACGGCCACGCCCCAATGTTTCAATGTTTTTGTCTAATGTTTCGAACAAACAGGAGCAGGAGACTCGGCTTAAAAAAAACAATAGACAAAGTAAACTATTAAAACTGTATTATCTATGGTAATGTACAAAATAGCTATGGTATCAATTACGTCGTCATAGGACACTTTTGGTTGTTTTTAGATTGTTGATTATTAAAACCCAATTATTAATTATTGGATTATCGTACGGTACGAAGTATACGTAGAACAATACAGTAAAAAATATATTTAAAAAAAAAACTTAGTGGTCATATATGTTGTTTTTATAAGAAAAAAAAACTATTTATTTTTATTCGTTTTTCTCTCTTTTTCAGTTACAATGTTGAGAGAAAATGTAGTAACAATAGCTTTAATTAGTTAAGAATAGTTTGGTAGAGAGAGTATCCATTGATTTTGTATGGAGTATTAGCGTATCTAGTTCTTATTATTAATGCTATGTCGTGTTTAGTGCTCTAGTACATTGTTATGCTCAAACGGCTCTTAGATTATTACGTTAGACACACTGAGAACTAGAATTTTGATTGTTAATATATTTCAACTTTAGATAACCCTAAAGGTACACTTCCGAATGGAGCGTTAAAAACTGCCGTTTAACTCGGAATAACACCCAAATTTGCCACATATTTTATTCTCGGTGGGAGTAAATAGTTGTTGTATCTCTTTCTAATTCGAGCTATCTCATAGTGGTGTGAAGTATTCAATAAAATGTTAAACCATATAGTGGTACATTACTTCAGTCTACTACATAAATATTATGTTTAAGTATAAAAGATTTATATTTAGGGCCTGTAAGTCGTAACAAATTTCCTAGTGGTGACTGAAATAAAATCTAGCGTCTAACTATTTAGTGAATCTATCCTATATTCTAGGTTTTAAAAATTGAGAAAAGAACTAAGGAACGACGCATTCGTTATGCTTCTTCATTTTATATTGTAGATTAAATTAAAACCTATTGTAATACATAATATTATCTTCATAATTCATTAATTTACAATAAATATTTTACATTTGGCAATAAATATCAAAAGTACAATCGCACAAGAAAACGCTTTATCAATTTTGACAATTGTTTTCTTCTAACAACAACAAATTTATGATTACGAAATTGTCACAATAGAAATTTATTTTCATGTGCAATTGTTTTGAAGAATATAAAATCAAGCTTGGCAATTTCTATAATTGAGTAAAATGTAATTTCATTATTATATATATATATATATATATATATATATATTTTGTTTAATTATTGACAAAATAATAATGATATATCTCCATTTTCCTTACACTTACTTACTGATAACCAATTAAATGAAAACGCCTTGAAAACAGACCATTTATAAAGAGATACCAATTTTTAGCATTTTGTACCCGCGTTTCCTGATTCTTTTCTCAATTTAAATATATATATTTTGGTGTTTTATTTAGATAATTATTCGTAAATAAATGTATTTTAAATACCTAATACGAAAGTATTGCTTAAAAACTTATTAATGTTCGTGACTTTAACTTTCTTCCTCTCTCATTGGTGGTGGGAATTTCTATTTAATTTCAAATTATTTATCATTAATTAAAAAAACTTTTGATTACTTTATTGTTTGACTTAACTGTTTATTTATTTATATAGTAAACAATGGTATATCGTGTTTGTTAAACACATATATGTTATATTATATATATGAATTCTCACCAATCAAAATTATATGTTACCTACTTACCTAATGATAATGAAAAATATGAAAATGCATTGGTATGTGGCTTTATAGAACATGTATAGTGTCTGTCTATGCGTGTTCAGGTCGTAATTATTATTATTAGCCGACCAATTTAATATGAGCTCACAACAAAGGGAAGACGCGTCTTTCCACGCGTCATTTTAATTTGATCGGCTAATATTACTTAAGTCTAACCCTAAATATGTTATAAGTCAATGTGTAGATACATTTATGTATTGTATAAATAAATCTAGATATTGTACTGCTGTTTAAAACTCTTAGGTAGAGTATTTTGTGTTCAACTATTCTTCTTAGTCAACCGGGTTGACTTACATTTGATCTTAATAAGCGATCTTTATATATTTCTATCGCCATATTAAAAAAAATGCTCCAAGATCGATTATTGAGATCAAATGTTATAGTATAGAAAATAGAAAGATATTTATGTAAAAATCTAGATTTTACTAATTAGAGACAATAAGTACTTTTGATAAAGAAAATGGTTCAAAAACCAACGACTTGAAACTTTTGTACTATAAAGAAAAAGCTTCGAGATTGGAATAAAATAATCTATTTGACAATAAACAAAATACTATTTTATAAAAAAAAATATACGTTAGAGATTTACCAATGAATTAGTTGTGTGTTTTATAGTTGATTGAGTTGTTAGCGTAAATTTTTATCTTAACTTTGTAACGGACGAAAGCCATGGATAACTACAGGTTACAAAAAAGGTTGTGTAAATCATTAGACGTGCCCAAATGAAATAAAATAATATATAATATTTATTGGAATAAAAATACTAATTTTGTTTTGGCGTTGAGCTCTTGGAAATAAAGCTTAAATATATTTCTTACCTTTTTTGTTCCTGGCAACAATTTTCGTCGTCAATTTTCCCGTCTATTATAAAGAGTAACAATTTCAATTATTTTTGATTAATCTATAACAAATTATTAAATTATAATTAATTAGTTAAAAACCCGATATTTATTATTTTATTTTATTAATATATTTATGTATTAAATTTAAACTAAATATGAATAAAAATCAATGTTAGTTGCTTCAAATGTTTTCATATAGGTACCTATTATTATATTTTGTTTTAATATGCTTCGTGTTACGTAAAACCTATTTGTAAAAACCTGTATCTTTTGAGTGTTAGATTTAATATTAGTATGTTTTAGATGGTTATTTCTACTATTCCTATATGTTAATATATTTAATTTTATTTAAGAAAATAATAGGCAATACAAAAACAAAACAAATAATTTGACAGTTTTTAAAACAACATAGATAATTATTTATTTATTTTTTAATGATATTTAAAATTATTTGCTAATAAATGTGACAATATATTTTTTTATTTCTATAGATGTAGAATTTGAATAGAAACGCACAAAAGAATATTAACCGCTATTTTATAAATGATAAAAGCTTTTTTAAAATTTAAAAATATTTATCTATTTGAAATCTTATATAATTTGAATAACTATTTGAATGCAAATAATATCATAAGAATACAATAAAACATATTTTTATATTTATCTTTCAAATTTTTTCTTTTCACGAAGTATGAATCTTTTTTTGCTTATATTTTTAATGTTAACGTTTTCTAATAGTATAAAACTGCTGTATGTTTCAGTGTTGCTTGATAGGTTTTTGTGTAGAATTACTTTGTTCCTGAAGCTTTAATAAATAATTAAAAATAAAATCGACTTTTATTATAACTAAATTGTACTGCCAATTTTAATTTAAATAACTTATGACTGTCATAACTACAGTTAACTGTTCTGTTTCCCAGTGTATAGCGAAAATATAAAAATTATTTAAAGGGGATAATTTTTTACGTCATAGGCAACACAGAGATTATAACCGTCCAATGAAAACAGGTAGATACGCCTTATATTTGGAATAAGGTTTGTTATTTCATTTATATGTATTTAAATTTGCCTAAAATGCGTCTAATTTTTTTATATTTGTAGGGAAATAAACTTTATACGAGCGATCTACATTATGTTTTAAAATGAAATCATATATACAAAATAATGATAATTAATTTAATGTTTGCTTTTGCAAACTTTAATTAACAGTCTTTGAATATTTATTAAATAAAATTCTTGATAAATTTTACGTGCCGCTACCACATTTATTTATATTTTTGTCATGTGGCAGCACTGAAATCAACTGTCACCTCTCAACTTCGGTGGGGGTTGGTGGACGAGTCTCCGATGTTTTCGTAGATTTATTTCGTTTTGCTAGTAAATAACTAATTTTGAACTGTGTAACAAAAGTCTTCAATTAAAAACAGTATTAGATGAAAAAATACATCGATTATACTTTACATTTCATCCTTAATATTAATAAAAAAGTATTTTGAACGATTTGTTTTGACGTCCAGTACCTATATTGATTTATTGTATACCAGTGACCTGTTTTTGAAGTAGTAATGTGTGCGATATAAATAATTAATATCTTCATTGAAAGAGATTTCACTTCTTACGATTGTAGTAAAATCTTGGCCTAAAAGTGTTTTACAGAAATGTACGCGTATAAAGTTATACATTTCGTTTCGTAATATTGTTTTTTTCGTAATGAGCTATTATTCCAAACATGATGACGCCTATTGAGGAGAAAAAAGATGAAAAAGTAAGTTTATATTCAGTATTTAATTAGCATTAAGTTGCAGCTAATATGTACTTATTAGATAAAATATTTAGTAAGTTATTTATGAAAATTCTGAGCCTTCATTTAACTTAAATAATTTTAAATTACTACTAAAGGTTCATGGTCGAAGTTTAACCGATAAATTAGCCTCGTTATTTAATTAGGGTCTAGTCATGCTGGTGATAATTACAGTGAAATATCTTCAAAGGCCATTAAAAAGTGATTTACAATTGTAGAAATGCATCAAAATGCTTTTGTTTTTACTAAAATTTGTTTCGTAGTGGGTTTTTATTAGTATATGTTTAGATAGTTATTTATTTTCTAATAAGAATTTGTTAATTTCTAATTTCAGATCCGTACAGGTATGGTTCAGGTATCAGATGGGAAATCTCGTCCGCGTGCAGCCCGTCTTCTGCTCACAATGGAGGCGGTGACAGTCCAACAAGAACATATTGTGCAACCTCCGCCTTCAAGAGACAAAAATGTACCACATGCTCGGGTAAGGAAGGACAAGATGATCAGAGGCAGACTGACTTGGTCAGTCAGCTGTTCATAGGCATTAAGACTAGGACAACACCCAAACCTAAATACTGCTGCAAAATTGTCTGTCAGTTATTAAAAATGAAAGAAATATTGCAGGAGCGAATGGTGCAAATAAATCGCCAGAAAGTCGGAGGCCTTGGTCTCAGTATAAAAGGTGGTGCTGAACACAAATTACCAATACTTATATCAAAGATCTACAAAGATCAAGCTGCAGATCAGACGGGCCAACTGTTTGTTGGGGATGCTGTTATTAAAGGTTAGTTTAGTAACTGAAATCTAAAAATACATACAGTTCTATCTATTCAATGCGTGTTCTCGCTTTTAATTGACAACAATAATACTATCCATTAGAGGCAATTAAAACCAATTTATCTTCAATTACTATCATTGCAAAATGTTACTACAGAAGAAATAGTAAACTATGGACTATAATGTATTGTACTAAGTCCTGGAACTAAGTACTTCTCAATTAACACCAGACTTCAGTGTATTGGTTGGGTGGTGTATTTTAGTGAAACAACCTCTTGACTGCTGACTCATAGATGTTGCGTGGATTGACCGACGATAAGTGACAGACCTCCTATTGACCAATCAGGAACTGGTTATGAGGGACTAGGGATGTGTGCTATGCACAATTGAATACAATAATCAATTGTGTACTGACACATCTCAATTATCATAACATTCAGGAACTTCTTTCTTCACATATCAAGTTTACACTTACTGAACATCATCCTGTTGCAAGCAAAAATAAACATATAATGGCACTTTGATCTGATTTTAATTCTTGTGAATTATGTATTATTGCGAGCTGTGTGACTTGAATTATTATTTACTTTTTTCTGAATGAAAATTCAGGTTTTTTTTGTTAATTATTTGATCTACAGGCTATGATTGGCGAGTTTACTTGTGGTCTTCTTCTAGTCATACGCCTTTCCGAAGCCATTATAGAATCTGACGATGAGCAAGCACACGCTTTTAGTGCCTATGCTAATAAGCGATTTTCATTTCATTTCACTATTGAATGTTGGAATGGATTTCCATTCTGTAGCATATAATTAATATTTGGGGTAATTACTTACTGTGCATTCAGTGTTGGTCCAGGGGCACTATGCTGGCATATCTGAAGTTTCGTGATGTGGCTGTTGGTGTCCCTCATGAATTTTGACATATAAGTTTGTAAAAGTTCTATCAAACTTTTGTAAAATAAGCTCTGAGTTACCTATCCGTCATGACGTCGCTGTTAAATTTGTAATTTCGTGAGTGAGTATGGACCCTTAAGTGTTCCAAATTTGAAATATTTTAATTATTTTAAATTTGAAGAATTTTCGTCAGAAATTCGTTATTACCCAGTTTCGGTATTAGTTGTCAATTAAACAGGATTATTGTGTTTCAGTTAATGGAGAGTTCATAACTGCATGCAACCATGATGATGCCGTGAACATTCTTCGTAATGCCGGTGATATTGTAGTGCTTACTGTCAAACACTATAGAGCAGCAACTCCTTTTCTACAGAAGCAAGGTTTGTTATTATTGTTTTTGTGTGTATATTAATTGTGGTTGTATTTTCATTGGCTTTTATTGAACATAATAATAACAATACAACAATAGGAAACAGATTTAGGGCAATTGGTGATCTTATCACTAAAAGTAATATACATAAAAACATATATACTTTCAGATATTTTTATATGAGTCTTTGAACCCACTTTAATTGTATTAATTTTTTGAGATGCTTATAATTAAGTAAGAATTGAACATTGTAATTCTACTAGCATTATATTGTACAGGTTATGATCAGCAAGTTTCTTGTGATTTCTTCTCGTCACATGCCTTTCCAATTCTTTTGATTTTGATTTTACGGTCTGTCTAATTTCTATACAAAATTTCTCTGAGTATTTATAGTATTAATTTTCAGCTGACGGAGCCTCTGATACAGACAGCAGTACAGGTGATGATCACCCTTCATTACATAACAATAAAGTAGTTGATGCAAACTGTAACAGTGAACACACTAATGGTGGATGGCAGGTAGGATTTCTTTATTTTCTTAATATAGTAGTTTGCTATATGATTAAAGTGACCATATGTCCCGTTTTAACACTAGAATTACGAGCCGGTCAATATGACCTATTTTTACCAACCGGTCAAAATGACCGGATGACTTGTGCGTGCAAAGTATTAAATATAATTCAATAAATTGGTAGAATTGTAAATAATAGAATCGTTTACAAAAAATAACGAGTAGGGTTGTATATAAAAGTCTTGTGAAGAATTTTTGAAACCGGTCATATTGACCGGTTAGTAGTTCTAGTGTTAAACAGGACCGTCTCTTTTTACGGTTCTCTGTCCCGGTGTCCCCCAAAAAAGCATCGGGACGCAAAATTGTCCCGTCTTCCAACGTCTTTAACTACATCATGTTGCAAAAAGTAACCGAATGTAATAGTCTAAGGTAAATTATAAATAAAATCATCACCAGCTGTTTTAAAACAAATTTATTCCTCTGAAAAATATAAAAATAACTGAGTATTTGTATAATTACTTAATTAAAAACCCAATAAGAGATTATAAAATTTTAATTCACACGTAAAACCTCATGTCTAAAAAAACCTAAATGACATGTAAATGTAATTTAAAGATAAAATATGCTAGTAATACTTTTTGTCTATTGTAGACGGCATGGCCAGCGGAATCGGATGAGAACAGTAGACCGGCAAGTAGATCGGGATCAACGATTGGTAGTAGACCACCGTCTGTGGCGTCAGACAGAATACATGATCATAATAACAAAGAATGGATTGATATTGTCTCAGGTACTATATAATTATTGATATAAGTTTATACAATGCTTTTACCATACTATGATCTGCGCCAGGCATAAATTAATGACAGTAGATAAAAAAGGCATATTTAACACTTTTAGGCATTTTCTGGAAGTAAAATAAATATAAATTATAATAATATCAATAATTCAATGAGATATTTTAAAGAAATATACTAATTATTTACGTTGTCAAAGGATCTTGTTTTATTTGATTCAAATGTCTTTATTGCATGTCACAATTATTATAGTTTAGTTATGTCAACACAATTTTGTGTTAAGGTGACACCCTGTCAGGGAACAGCAATATAAGTTATATATTATTTAAAAATTTCAATTAATTTGTTAACCCTCCGTCGGGCGCGACCGATCTCACAGGCACAGCAATTATAGGTTCTATGAAGTCTTTTAGTTTTTAGTCTGATTTAAAGGGGGGAAAAATTCTAGTACTTTTGTATAAAATTTATTTCTAAACATTCTAATAAAAAAAAAGATTCTGATTTTCATTTTAGATTTAATTAGAAAAAATTTAATCATCAATTTTCTCAATGAATCAAGCACACCGCGTCTGATCTAAGGAGTTTTTGAGGGGCGCCCGACGAAGTGTTAACCGTTTCAAATCATTGAATAAAAACATTTTGATACTAGATAAATTTTCAATCTATTTGAATTGTATGAGGTTCTCGTCATATTTTATCATTCTCAGCGCAATATTATTAATATTATGAAAATCAATGAGTTTTTAAGTATATAGGACACATATATAAATATAGAGAGAATATATGTATATATCTATATATTGTTATATTTTCCAAGGTAATGTTTTTCCTAGAAATTTAGTATGTAGAGTTCATTAATAGAATCATTTATTTCAGTACCTTTAATGATGGGTTATGTTACGCGTTATGTGTTGGGAACGGATAAATTAAGACCTGGAGCCATGGAGGTGTGTATTTTGGAGTATTTATGTAATTAAAAGGCTGTATTTTATATACATATATGTTAATTATATAAAATTTATTATTGTAACCATTGTGCTATCTGATTTATAAGTTATACACTTTTTTTAAATTAAAATTCATTTTTTTATTTTATTATTATTTTATGTACAGGCTATGATTGACGATATGATTGATGATTTCTTGTGGTATTCTTCTCATTATACACCTTTCCGAAGTCACGGTAGAGACTAACGATGAGCAAGTGCACGCCTTTAGTGTCTATGCTAATAAACGGTTTGCATGTATAGATAAAAGTCGATTTTTAAATTGCATTTCTCAGGTTCGTGGGGCAAGGCCACATTTAACGACCGGTATCATTCACGTGGACGATCCAGCTGCGATGTCTCATTGGTTGAAAAGTATATCAGATAACATAGTCGGGCTTACTAATTTACAGGTACAGGTTTTTTTACACAGTTCCTGGTCTAACTTTTATTGTTTATACTACAAGTTAAAATAGATAATTTAAAATTGACTCTGGTGTTTAGTAAAAGGAAGGTGTCGCTTTTTTGAATTATTTAATAGCAGGATTTAGTATCACTACTTTGTTGTGTAACATCATTAAGCTGTAACAAAGAAAATATTGTTGTAGATCTTAAATTTAATAATAAATGGTTTATTGCTTTAAGGTTTAAGATGTTTATTGACTCAAAAAGAATTTTAAAAAAATTCACTTAATTGAGATAATAGTAATTATAAATAAACATATCGCACGTAGCATATTAACAACACCATCACAAGGCACTCAAACCCATTATGTGTTTTTTTAACTCATATTTATATCTAACAATATTTGTAATATTAGGTGGCAATGCGTTATAGAACTGTGCCCCTTCCACCACAACGCTTCCTTAAATAATAATAATAATTGCTTTAAAATAATAATGCTAATACAATTCAAAACATAAGAAAAAAATTTAGAGCAATTAGCGACCTTATCATTATTTAAGGTAAATTGTCATGGGAAAAACAGTGTTATTATTGGGCAATGCAATTTAGGAATATTTACAATTAAAATAGAAATATAATACAATAAATATAAGTAAACTAAATACATAATGAACATACACATATATACATTTGAATATACAAATATTATTCATTGGTAAATATATAAAGGACTAGCTGTTGCCAGCGACTTCGTTCGCGTAATAATGAAGATATAAAGTACTATGAAGTTTAAATTTTAACATGAAAAAGTAGTTATTGTGACATAACTGTAATAGTTAGACATATGGTATCGCAGATTTTTTTGTAGATATTGATGTCCTCTATAAAACTGTTGTACATCACTTTGCTCTATTGTCAATAATTTCCGTAGCGTACGCAATATAATGTTCTTTTTTTTGTATTTTTTTCACATTTTGAGTTACATTATTGATATTTTTATCCGGGTTTTTAAAAATATTCTACAGTGATAATGTAGGATTCTAATGGTAAAATAATTTTTCAAATCGGTCCAGCAGTTTCGGAGGCTATTCAATACGTACAAACAAACAATCAAATGTTTTCTCTTTATATATTAGTAAGTATAGATGATTTCTTTCACAGATGAAGTTATTCAATCGCAATTTCCCTGTTGGTGAGCGGATTGAATACATGGGGTGGGTGCATGAAGGTGTTGTGCATCCGGCCCAGCCATGGCAGACGTATCGGCCCAAGTTCCTCATACTTAAAGGGACTGATGTTATGCTGTTTGATATACCTCCTGTAAGTCTATTTTCATGATATTTGTAAAAATGAATAAAAGTTTTTTTTTTTGTTAGACATTTAGAGAAATAAGAGCGTCGATTAAAATGGATTAATAATATAATTATCACAATGTATTGTGGCAATCAAAAGATCAGAGGAAAACAAGAAAGATGACACTGACAGACTAAACGTCAAAACCTCAAATCTTGTGACAATCAAAAGATCAGAAGAAAACACGAAAGATGATACTGACAGATTAAACGTCAAAACCTCAAATCTTCTTAAATAAGTATTTTTGGCTTGTAGAATCGACTGCCACAGACGTGTCAGCCAGTATCGTGTAATCAAGCAACAATCAAATAAAATTCTTATTTTAAAATTAATTACACTTGGCCCTAAAATCAATCAAATTATTAATTAAATACAATAATTCTCCCTATTACGTGCTACTCTTATAACGCGATTCCTGTCCCTTGTATAACACGTGATATCCCCCATATAACGCTTGGATTGCACATATTATATTTCTGTACTGTAAAATTTATAATGATTTGTTCAGCATTGTCTACGTCTTCATTGATGATTAGATTGTCAATTTTAAATAAAAAAATCATCATTTATTAATTTTTTTCAGATAAACATAACTGAGCTAGCGAAATGTCCGGAGTCACTGAAAGTGTATCAGACCATGTTTAGAACTGTGAAGGAGAGTGAAACGGTCGATTGGAGGCAGCATTGTTTCCTTGTACAGGCTTCCGGGACATCTGGTAAGGTTCTATATTGAATTAATGTAAAAACAGTAATCCGTCGCGGAGGGGATTACTTATAAGATGTACATCAAGTTAGAGCCTTGTAACTTAAATATCTAGTGCCTTGAATTTAATTTTTTAGGAAAGGAAAAGATAAATTCGACAACTTGATGATTGTTATTCGATTATTGTCATCAGACAGAGTATTATACAGTAAACCCCTTTATAGCACGGTAGATCGGTTCCGCGTTATAGGAAGACGCGTTGTACGAGCAAATAATACACCGTATAACGCGTTTTGTACAGGTTCTTCACGTTAAATTTTTATTATTAAAGGCGAATATTAATGAAAAACTACTTTATGAACGATATAGGTATGTGCAAATAAACCCAACATTGATTATGAATTGAACAAATCATTATAAATTTCACAACACAGAAATATAATATGTGGAATCCCCGCGTTATACGAGGGATTCGTATTCGTGTAATAAGAAAACGCGTCATCAGAGTACCGTGTAATAGGGAGGAATATTGTATTGATTAATAGTTTGATTGATTTTAGGGCCAAGTACAGCGGGTCCTAGGTACTTCAGCGTGGAGACCAGGCAGGATTTATTAAGGATAGAGGCGGCTTGGACTGCGGCTATCGTTAATTCTGTAATACGATTAGGAGTAAGTGAAGCTACGCTATTAGTTTTGCTACTATTAGGCCTGTATTCAGAAATATGCAGTTTCATATGTGATCACCTCAATCATTACTTAAATACATTTTATTACACTTTATGCAGTTAGTATTTACCAATAAATCTTTAAACATGGCAATCATTAGACAGTAATAAAAATAAAATAGTAATATGTTGCATATATCAAATATTCAGTTTAAACATTTTTTTTTCTTTTTGTTATTTATATTTTAATAAGTAACGATTGAACGCTTTCCTATAAATGCGTGTAACAGAACGTAATGACAGCTAGGTGACAGTAAACAGTTGCAATGTATTATTATCATTGGTCAAAAATTACGTCAACAATTTTTCAAGCATGTGATTGGTCTATTTTGTTTTGTACCACTGAGTGACATTTCAAGTTTTGAACTCTACTCAGTGAATCTCTGCTTAATTTCTATTAAATTAGTTAGGACAGCCATTCTCAAAGTGTGTTCCGCGGAACCCTAGGGCTAAAATACTGCAAAAAATACCTACCAAAGGGAAATTATAAGGTTGCATCTAAATATTCCAATACGTAATATTACATTGCAATATGATAATTCATAAATACATATAAATCAGTTTTTTACAATTATATTAAGGCTTTTTCCTTCGCTAAAAAAGTTTTAGAACCGCTGAGTTAAGTTATTGTTATTAATATTGTATACGCTTATTTTACAGAAGAAAACCTTTACCGTGGTGTATGGTGGTAAGGCTGCTGGTCTTACGTTAGATTGGACTTCCGGTTTCTCGCTTAGTGAGGGTACACCCGGGGCACCTCCTGTTTGGTCATATAGGTATGAATTTACCACACATACAAAAATTTGAGGTTACTTTCGAATACTGGGATAATTGTGTTGCTTTATTCGGAAGTTTACCTTTTTTAAAAATACTTATCGTTATAGGTTTTCTCAGCTCAGAGGATCGAGCGATGATGGTAAATCGAAATTAAAACTCCATTTTCAAGATGCCGAGACCAGAGTCATTGAGACTAAGGTAATTATTGTTATATTAGTAGTAGGTAGTCTGAAGACTGTTATTAACACAGTCTTTTGACTACTACTACAGTGCTGTCACTACTAGCATAGTTACATTACATATATACATTATCTATATATATAAAACTCAAAGGTGACTGACTGACTTAGTGATCTATCAACGCACAGCCCAAACCACTGGACGGATCGGGCTGAAATTTGGCATACAGGTAGATGTTATGACGTAGGCATCCGCTAAGAAAGGTTTTTGATCAATTCCACCCCTAAGGGGATAAAATAGGGGATGAAAGTTTTTATAAATCTTATTAGATTTTCGACTGATTGAACTGAAATTAAAGATTGGAGTTACTATGATGAAGACGTTTTTACACACGCTAAACAAAAATAAAGCCGCAAAAACTATATCTAATTAATAATAATACTTCTTAACGCGAGCGAAGCCGCGGGCAACAGCTAGTTAATTAATATTTTTCTTTTTCAGGAATTGGAGTGTCAGATATTGCAAAGCCTTTTGTTCTGTATGCACGCGTTCCTGACGGCGAAGGTTGCATCTGTCGATCCTGCATTTCTCGCTTCAATACAACAGTCGAACTGAATTTCAGGAAAATAGATATTGTGTTATTTGCTCTGGATAAAACTCCGAGTAGCGTATTAACTAAGTTAAAGTGAGTTGTCTGATTCCTTCTTTCTCGTATTCATCTTATGTAGTTTATAGCTTCGCTTAGAATTCGATGACAAAATTATTAGCAATCAACTAGTGAATAAGGAATAACAAAACGTTATACTTGTCTAGGACGAATTGCTCACAACGACCTAAATTCAAGACTTCTGAAAAAAATAGCAAAAATTAAACGAGATTATGTAGTTGTGAATTAACTTAACGATATCGGTAGAATATTTTAACGAATTCGTTAGCTGTAACTATTATATATGTATACAGCGAATATATTATAAATTACTAATATACGTAGATTTTTATATGTTTAATATTATAGTATTCGCACTATGGAAAATGAAAAAAAAAACTTCTAACTTTATATAGGTTAGGTATACTTCCGAATACGGCGTCAATAAATTATCAAAAAAAAGTCGCGCTGTTCTGAATTATTCTATCGTTGAAATTCAGAATTATTAACTGCGAGAACGTCTTCCCTGTTCTTAATATATATAAATACCGTTCGTTGTTGTAAAACGAATGCGAACCTATCGGCGAGGAGCTGAACCAAAAAGTCTCCATACAAAAATAATATTCTTAAACTTCTGTATGAGTTTATGATTCAATATTATTGTACTACTATAAAATGTATATTTGATAAATGTCAATTGATACTTCTAAAGGCCTATTTAATTTGACTGGATTATAATTGTATGTAAGTAATAACTTTTATAATAAATGTCAATTCGCTAGAAAAATTTCGTCAAGTAATCCTTGTAATGTGATTAATCGAGAATATGATCGAAATCAGTGTTTCCCAACCTTTTTTGTGCCATGCCTAAAATTCTTATGCCCCCCCCCCCCCCCCCCCAACCCCCTACGTAACCAAATACCTAGTTGATATTTTGGTCTCGTCAAGCGAAATTATACCTAATAATTATTTAAGAATTATTTTTTTTTGTTAAATTTGCCACCGAAAGTTAACATTGCATTTAAATGGCCCGGAGTGAAAGGGTTAAACTCGTGTCGAGTCCATTTTCGAATTGTCCCCCCCTTAACAATAAAATTGCCCCCCTGTGGCGAGAGGGTCCCACTTTGGGAAACACTGATCTAAATAGTATTAGACTTTATGCATTATATGTTGAGAAGGAAAGTGTTTTAACCTAGTTAAAATAATACTTTACATTTTTTAATCTCGATGAATCATTTCGTCTTCCTATTGTTACTTCTATTTCTGTAATAATAATTAGTGTTTAGATTTTAATTATAATTCAATGCGTAATTTAACATTTTGAATGTAATAAAAGTTGTGTCCCTTACAAATGAATTGTATTTTATATGACTTAACCAAAGAACAAAGATACTGGTATTTAAATAGTACAATTGTTTTCTTTTTTACATTATAATAAATATTTATTGATAATAATAGAAATATTATGTAGTGATAGTGCGTTTAGATGTTTGTTACGCGATCATGTTATGCTTCTTCTGAGAGCTTTGTTGAGGTGTAGTCTATGAGCGGAGGCAATTGCTATGAAAATATGAATCCTCTGGCTGGGTACATATTGTTTTAGTGATCTGTGGGCTTATCATGGATTTAGTCTGACTTTCGAATCGAGCTGTCACAAGTAAAACGGATCCGTTAGCAATCGGGATTAAGAATTTTTACTAACGACTAACGAGCTCCAGCAATCTATCAAATGAACGAAAGATCGAGACGTTCGAAAATTAACAAAAAGTATCTAAAATATTGTAGTTCCAAATCCACACGCGGTGGCGCTGCTCAAATTTCCATACAAATCGCTTGAAGCGAACTCGGTTCGAAAGCTAGACTAAAATTCGTGATAAGCCCACTGGTCTGCGTTGGTCTGTTCTGGATATATGAAAATAATTCAATTAAAATGGCACAGCGCTTACGTTGTCATCATATCATTATAATTTAAGAATCAATTATTAATTGTAAAACATCTGAAGTATTCAGATGGTATTTAATTATATGCTTGGCATACTTATTAAAATATATTATTAAATGTAGAAGAGTGTTTTTTATATAGTTTGTTTGGATTTTTAAGAAATTTATCTCTATTAATTTGCAAACTTTTTTTGTAAATAAAAAAATAATTCGACGAGCTAATTTCGTATTAAAATTCTCTGAATGACTTTATTACTATCGACCAATGGTAGGCGTTTAAAATGTTTTAAATTTCATATTTACCAATCAGATGTTGGTCTGTAGTAATGTAGTCCCATCTATATTTTAGTTTAAGAAGTTATAGCTATTTTAAAGGTTTATATTAGATTTAGAAATCAATAAGGAGCTTTCATTTTAATATGTTTTGAGATCTGTCTTAGTTACTACGTCAATTATCACTTAATTAAAATGTTTCGACTTCTATTTGCAGATATTATACGAGTTCTAAATCCAAAGTTAAATATTTAAAAAAAAAGTGACTAACACCGCATTTTCGACTAAATTATGGTTGTCATAGTAACATTAGATACTGTGATTTTTGTTACAGTGATTTTCATCACCATAGACAAAGTGACTGTCACTGTCATAGTCACTTGTCATATTCGTTATACAATGTACTGTCATCTGCTTGTTCGGTTAAACATGTAAATAATTATCAATAATTTTGAGAGAAATGTTTCTTATATATTTAATTTAAAAATTAAATAAACAACGAATATTAAAAAGGAAAATCACAATCCCTCCATTTGTGTAGGATATATTATTTTGTCTGCACAATTTTCCAATAAAATACAAAAGTTGTCACTGAATATTTCAATAAAATCCTTCAAAATCTAAATAATCCCGTCCAATTAGAATATTAGACAGGACATTTCTCTCAATGTTAGAAAGACAATGAGTTTGAATAATCGCTTACAATTTAGTCAATATAGTGGATTGTCTAAGACTGTCGTGTACGTTGTGTAATGAAATTAAAAGTAATTTTTAAACACAAAATTCATTGAAACCACATCCTTATAAATTAACACATGCGGTCTACCCCTTTGAGTGAATTGCGGCTTAACAAGGTTTTAGTATTGATATTGTAACACTATTAAATTTTACAAAACAATCGAGATACCGTGAACGGCAAAGGAGATAGATATCTGCATCCCTTTCTAACATTAACCTCGACGAATGAATGCAGGCGACACGAAATGAATATAGTTATCCCTTTCTAACGATTGTTTCTTCCAGTCCAAAGTCTAATCTTTATCCATTTGAAATTTAATTGCGATCTCTAAATTATATTACGTTTTTACTTTTTTTCAGTCCTTACAGTTATTTTCTCCGATCGTCATTTTTTACTTGTTTCAATCCCCTTATTCTTTGTTAACTTAAGTCGCTAAATAAATAAAAAAGTTAATGATTACGGCCTAAATGGTTTTCAACGGAACAATTACGAACTTGCGTGGATTGCACAATTTTATTAGTCAGTTATAAGATATGTGTGTTTGTAATTTTTATACATACGCTTTTTGATAGCGTATCGTAAAAATTGTAGAGATGTGCCGATTATGACTTTGGCCGACTAGCCGATTAGTCGGTTGTAAATAATCCGACTAGTTGGCCGACTAATCGGCCAAGCCGACTACGGTTTAGGGGATTCCCGTGACGCTTCGTTTACAGCTGATTCACTGCAATTTCAGTCACTACTGACATGTGGACAAATATAAATAACAAAAAAAGTTTTTTGAGTTTTACAGCTCACTAGTTTGACGATAGTTTCAAATATCATCACGCAGAATTGCAATATATGTCATTAAATATTATGTTGATTTGTTTTTTAATTAAGATACTAATTTTGTTTGATAAATGTCATCAATATATTTTCTTTACAAGGAAGTAACACATACATTTTATTGAGAAATAGACACAAAGTAAGAAGCCGGATAGTCGGCGCTTTTTGCCGATTAGTCGGCGCTTTTTGCCGATTAGTCGCCGACTACGATAGTGGCCGGATAGTCGGTTTTACCGACTAGTGGCCGACTAGTCGGAACATCTCTAAAAAATTGTAAACTTCCTGAAAATGTCTGAACTGCAAACTGAAAGCTATCGTTGCGTAAATAAAGCCTCTTACTGTTCGTTAGTGAATATAGTTTTTATTATAGGTAGCGAAATTATAATAATCGGATTTTTATTGTACTGTAGCTTGTTTAAGGTGATTATTGACCAATTTGAATTTGAAATTTTACTCTTTTTAAAAACGTTGGCACATATGGTTGAATATTTGGTGACTACACTACCCTTTTTAGATTTGACTTGAAATTGGAGAAGAATTGGTAGACGAAATCTATGCGAACACTTTCTGTTAACTAAATTGGACAAATGTTATTTATTATTTATTTATTTTCATGCTACACCATCTATACATTAACAATAATCATAAATCAAAAATAAAGGCAGTAAATTAAAATAAATTATTAAACAAATCAAACAAAATAAAAAATAATCCTAATATTTGTTGGTGTCTTCTCTAGTGTTTATAAGTCGATTAAATTCTACAGTGAACTTGTTTTTTTTTTCAGCAGTAACAAAACCGTTAGATTCACTCGTTTGTGAATTATCTTGAAATTATATAGCTGATTATGAAATACTCGAATTATATTTATTATACATATATATATATATTATATTATTTATAATTTAATAATAATAATTGTGTCGATGAATAGATAATAGATGAATTACCTAGTAATTTTTATTGTTGAAATTTGTATATTGTACTCGAATATTATAAATCATACTCAAATAAAAATATTTATTAAATCATACGAATTGTTTTATTTTGGTTTTTGGGGAAGTCCAAGTGCTATATAACTAGATATATCGTAACCTATTTTTTAGTTGTAACAAATTTTTTTTGTTGCTGAAAAATAACTTGAAATATTTTGAAAAAAAAGTTCATAGTTTTTCAATTGTTTTTTTTTTAAATATGAAGTGGGTAGGTTAGGTTATCGAATACAAAAAAAAATCAAAAGACTGCTTTTACCCTCTGGACCTTTATGTTAATCCGTTCTAGGAGTCCAGAGCAATTTAGAGTGCTGAACTAATTTGAAATACAATTGAAAATAGATCTTCTATGGTGTAGGTGAGTAATTTTCATAAATCATGTAAGCGATATTTATAGGTATAGTTACTCTATCTTATATTTAGGGATCCGCAAACTTTTGAAATAAATAAACAAAACTAGAACCACAACACACAATTCTTTATTCCGCGTCTCGTTACGAATCACACAACATGTATATAGAAACATTTCTTTACACAATATATTTTTGTATATAATTATTATAAATTATTAACTATTTCAACAATAATGGTAAAAAGAATTTTAAAACACTTATTTTTATATTGGCAGTCTATAATAATGATATGTATCCTTTGAAGTTTGTAACAGCCATTTTTTCTAACTAGGTAACTTATTCTAAACTTGCCTAAAAGTTACTTAAAATAACTACGCATAGAGCGATTCGAAGAACCATTATTATAATATTAACAAAGAAGGAACAAATACAGAATGTACGAGCCTAATTGTCAATTGCTATCGTTATGAGTACGTTCCAATTCACGATCGCCAATATTTTTTTAAATATCTATACGTTGTTATTCTAAGTAAATAATTTTGTTAGTATCTACTACAAAATAAAGTAGACTTATATTAGTTGTATTTTAGGAGAACTTGTTTATAATGAAGTATTAGTTACAATAACAACCAAACAACTTGAACAGTGAATGGATGGCGGGGTAAGTTTGCGCAGTGGACTACTGTTCAAAATAATTGTCACGTCTTATTTTTGGTGAAAAACGAAATATCTTAGATTTATTTTTAAAACTTGTACGATTACGTGTTATTATTATTAAAAATATTATAAACTATCACATAAATAAAAAGAAATTTAATATTCAATAAAAAAATCTAAGACCGATAACAATGCACATAAGTGTAAACGGAACGTGAGCGTGAATGAGACGCAAGATCGAGTGACCCACGGACCAGAAAGAGAGCGAAGATGATCAACCAATAAGACGCTCATTCCACCAAAGATGTCTAAAAATCTCCTTTGCGCATTTATCAAGTTGTATAACGGGGACTATACTCATTCTGAATTTGGACCTAACTCTTAGTTATATACATATTTAACTCTATAATCTAATATTTACAATTTTAAATAAACCAAAAAAACACAACTGCCTCGTAATAACAAATAAAAGGCGCTGAATTTGTTCATATTCCCTTTTTTAAAATCAATTGAGACCGTGTGTTCTTTTTCTCATTTGGATATTAGGGTTTTGTCTAGTAATTTTTTCGGCAGTCGTGTAAAATTAAAAATATCATATAGGTTTGTAACATTTTAAAACAGTTATTTCGTTTTTATGACGTCTTCAATTGCTCTCTTTATAATGCTTTACTAGTTGTGAAATACCAAGGCATGAAATGTAACAAACTTAGCAGCGGATTAAAATCCATTTTCTATAATCATCGTAATATGGTTCAAATGTTACAAAAATAAAATAATTATAATATACGAACGTCAAACATTCTAATAAACCTACAAATGATACATTTTTGAAATCACATAAAGATTGGTTTAAGCTTTATCACTAAAACAGTTCGTCTCACTATTAAACGAATTCCGTAGCAAAAATTTCAAAACTAAACGTCGTACAACATCGTATGACGATTTTGATTTCACGTTAAACATGAATGGTACACTCTCTTCTTTCCTGTTCTTTTCTTTGTTGGTATCTGTAACATAAGTATTTAAAAATGTAGGTATATACAGTGCAAACTCTACATAACGACACTGAAGGGACTGCATTTTATGGTGTTATAGAGAGTAGTCGCTAAATGGAGAGAAGAAAAATTTGAATTAGAAAAGGAAAAAGTTTATTTCAGACAAGCGATTTCGACACTTTAGACAGTTTGTCGTTAAAGCGAGTGACTTTACATGGAGTTTAGACTGTATTTAATAGACCAGCATATTACGATATAGTCTTATATGAATCAGATCTAATTAATGAACTCGATTGTTAGCGTTGATTGAAAACTTTATTACAATTTTACATCGTAAATTAAGTAAATATGTAGAATTGATATTATATTAATTTGGAAATTAAATATTTGTATGCCATTTGTACTATTGTAAGATATTTACGGCAAATAAATTAAATGATAATTTTAAAATTAACCTTCCTTCCACGGCCGATCTCACAGGCACAGCAATTATAGGTTCTATGAACTATTTTATGAAGTCTTTTAGTTTTTAGTCTGATTTAAAGGGGAAAACAATTTTCTATAACTTACGTATAAAATTTATTTCTAAACATTCCAATAAAAAAGATTGATTTTGATTTTCATCTTAGATTTAATTAGAGAAAATTTAATCATCAATTTTCTCAATATGCCCGTTAAGCACACCGCGCCCGATCTAAGGAGTTTTTGAGGGGCGCCCGACGAAGGGTTAAATATATTTTTATAAAACACATACTTATCGATTAATGAGGATATATCATTTGGGAGTGCGGCTACGTTGCCCGAAGAGTGACCTTCGCTCCCTGTTGGTCCACTGCAACAAGAGCCAGAGATATAGGCAAGCGCTTATGTAGAGGCATTGGAAATGAACAAAATCAAAGGCTTAAAAGTGTTTATTTGTGATTGCTTACTATCTACACTGTGAAGGGGATTTATTCAGGTTTATAGGCTATTTCGTCTACTTGTGCTGCTATTTTTTTTTTCAATACAAGTTAATATTTAGTCTCGATTATAAATCTAGCAAACAGCGCAGGTGTGAGTGATTTTGGGTGAGTGCGGATGGGTGTAGGGTACCTGAGTTCTACCTGCTGCTTCCACGGGCAGCGCTGCGACGACCACTTCCGTATACGCTGCCTGAGCCACCCGGTGAGCCCGACCCTGACGTTTTAACATTGATTTCTGAATCTCCAGTGAGGAATGGTGCTGTTTTTTTATTTATAGAGACGTTTAAGTCACCTTTAGTAGTATTATTATCGCTGTTGTCATCGGAGTCGGTGTGTGGTTCCCGCCATGTCGTCGCGCAGGATGCTCGCAGCCTGTGACGGGCTTCCACTGTTGACGATTTTGATAGACTCGATTCATCTTGAAAGATATTATCAAACTTAAAATAGATTATGTGTTTTAACACATGGTTTCCATAATCTCATTTACCAAGATTATTATAAATATATTTAATACTCAACACTAAAAAGATGAAGAATTGTAGTTTCTACTAATTTGAATAAATGAATCCTCCCGTCATTTGTAATGTAATGATGCATGAATTATCTAATTTATTTTATATAAGCATATATTGATATAATATGTATTTATGAGTTATTATGTACTTTTTTATTATTAATATTACTTAACAATGCACTTCAATCACCGCATTCCTCTCCTAATGGTTAGCTGGTAGAGAATGCCAAATGGCATTAACCTCGCCATTGTGACATATTTTTGAAGCGCAATAAATAATTTTTATTATTATTTGTTTGTTAGGTTATGACAGTATTACCCTAGTATTATTGATGCCGACTTAGGATACATTTGTTTACCATATCGATAATGATCACAAGCCCTTCTCTGTCGTCTTGCTCTGGAACAATGTCTTGGTGGAGGAGCTTCATCATCAAGTCTCCCAAACGTACGAAAATGCAGCGAATGACCACCTTCAGATACACCAAATGTTGCATACGGACTTATCTCGTACAATTCTGCTGGATAAAGTTACTATCACGTGAAATTGCTCAAAAGTTAAAGGAGCATTTTTAGAACTCTTACCAGAAGAATCATCATTAGATTTCTCATTTCCATTAATGGAAGAAGACGAATAGAGTTTCTGCCCCTCTCTCAGCTTCTCCCGTTCAGCTTCATTACTTTCACTTAACTTGCGGTCATCACGAATGTAATTATCGCTTGAAACACAAAAGAATCTGGAAGTAACAACCATATTTGTATCACTTAAAAACCTTATATTTAAGAACAAAAATCAACTTACTTTCTTTTTCCTTGAAGAACACAAACAATAGCAGCTAACGTGACCACGATGACAATAGCGCTCGCTACACAAGATAAAATAACAGTCCGCAATGATGTCTGACGTGGACCACCAGATAGGGAGGACGATGGTTTTAATGGTGGAATTCGACCTGGAATAAGACAGGAAACCAGTTAAAAATAACATTAGAACATCTTTAGCTTAAGAAACATAATGGACTATTATACTTACCACCATCAAGTCTATGAGTATCAGCAAATAGATGAACAGTTTCAACTCCAGCATCATTGTACGCTTCAATAGTGAGCTCATACCATGTAGCTGGACTGAGATCACCTATTACATGGGACGCTGCGTTTAGATCGTCTCCGACCTGCGTTTTAAAGGTTTTATTTGGTTTGACTGAATTGTTAATCACAATCAATTCAAAATATACCTTAATCCAATGTTCAGTTCCAGCTCTTTTGTATGAAACTCTAAAACCTAGTATGGGACATCCGCCATCACGCCATGCATAGAAGTTGATTTTTATCGCTGTGCTGTTCATGTAGACGTGCTCTTCTGGTTTTGGAGGTTTCGGGCCTGACGAGTTATTTAATACTTAACTTAGAATCTATATGAAAATATTCCATTGGATTTACACAAAATCAACACTCACGGCCTCCTCTTGTTGTTGCAACTAAAACTTGACTTGGTGATCCGATAGATATTTTGTTCCTACCCTGCACTTTTGCGTTATAAGTAGTACCGCATTTCAAGACATCCATAGTATGAGATGTAACTTCAGGTGACAATTCCAATGTGTACCAATTATTGTCAGAGTCATGCTTATAGTGAAGAAGATAGCCTAAAAATAAACGATAAATTAAAAATTTTATTTTAAAGGTTTTTGTAAGAAAAATACAAACCTAATAAAGGAGATCCGCCATCTTTGGCTGGCTGCCATTGAAGTTTGATACTTGAAGCAGTAGTGTATAGCAGACTAAGCGTAGGTGCTTCTGGTGGAAGGACAGCAACAACATTGTATGTTATAGAATCTTCACCAAGTGTGTTCGAAGCCGTACATGTGAAATTACCGGACGAGTGTGCGTTTACTTCTGTAAAAGCAAATAAGCTCGAGTTACTTTCACACAAGTATTGAATTATTACCGAAAAGTATATTACCTTTTATATGTAAATGACCTCGAGGAGTGACTTGGTAATAAGTGTGATGAGTAACAGGGGTTTTGATATGCGTCCAACGAGACCTCGGGGTTGGTGCACCTACACATGCACACGAGAGTATTGCGGTTTCTCCAGCACCTCGGATAATATTACCTCCAAAAGAAGCAATGCGAGCTGGGACTGAAGAAATTCATGAGATATTAATTTTAATATAACAAAGTAATATATCATATAAAATAGTAGTTACTTCTAGAAGCAGGTCCTTGTCCTACAACAAGGGTAGACTCTCCCTCCCCAGAACCAGTAGTAGCTGATACCCAGAATTCATACAGTTGTTTCTCTAATAAATTTCGAACTTGAAACATGACTTCCATATCACCAATCTTGTCAGAAGGTACCGTGAAGCTTGAATGTTTTCCTAAACTAAAAAGGTATACGGTTTAGAAAGGAAACACTGCAAGCGTTCAATGTTTCGTCACTTACCGGCCAGCTTCTCTGTAGTAAACTGTATAATGCGATATTACTCCATTAGGATTGATTGGAGGTAGCCAACTGACAAGAACTGAGTCACTAGAATATGCAAGGGCTTTAATCTTCTGTGGTGCTGATGGTACTGCAGACAGAATTATCATATTTTAAAACTACTTACATTTTGAATAATTTCAAACCCCTTGAAATCATACATACCGTCTTCTTCGGTCATACAAAAAATCGGTGGACTTCTCTTGCCATCGCCCGCATTAGTAAACGCTAACACTTGAATAGAATAATTCGTGTATTTCCTAAGTGTATGCAAATAGGTATCTGTTGTCGTAACCCGCTTTATTTCTCCCACGTCAGCTAAAATATAAATAAGATCAAACTTTTTAATTCAAGAAATCACATTGACTGCTGGTTTAAAAATATTCTTACTGTGATCAGATGTAAGTGGTGAGTATATAACTTTATATCCCTGAATAAGACCACCATGTTGTCCTATCGGAGGGGGACTCCATGAAACTTTTATTCCAGAAGATGATAGCGGAGAACATATTACTCTAGTTGGATGTGATTCTGGTACTGAAAGGAAGCAATGAATCGAAATATAGTAAAGGTTGCGACAATTTGGTTTGAAACAATTCGGGTTGGAGCAACTTACCTCCTTCAAGTGTGGTAGCAGAAACTGGAGCAGCAGCAGGTCCAGCAGCTACGCCGTTAAAAGCACGTACTCTAATTTCGTATCTCGTATACTTTTTCAATGCAGACATGCTTAGTTCACTAGCAGACCACCCATTTACTGTTAAAGTCCTTGATGTGTTTAACTGCAAATATACAATCATATAAAATGGATAAACACGTGGATTAAATAGCCTATAAATTAGTTTGCTTACAAGTGCTATTCCATCAGGAGTCAGTTGTGTACAGGTGACGGTATATCCAAGTAGATCACCATGCCATGCGCTCCGTGCTGGAGCTCTCCACGTTACATGAAGTTCTCCAGGACCTCCCGGAGTTACATGCACTTGAGTTGGTGGCTCTGATGGTGCTGTGCAAATAAATTCAATTAACTTAATTGAATACTTACCTAACTTGTATTTTAATAATACCTTCTTCTTGGGTCTTGACGACAACTGGTTCAGTGAAAGTGCTTCTGTCAATTTGATTGATAGCAGCTATTCTCATCATATAGGCCGTATGAGGTCGGAGATTATTTACTAATGCTTCGTAGTGATTGTCGCCTTTTTTTGTTAATCTGAATTATTTATTATTTTATTATTATTATTAACTACTATATATTTTGATACTTCATAAATAACTTACATAATATGACTAGAGGATTTGGTATCATGTAAAGAGACGTTGGAAGTAATACTGTTATCCCAATGGTCAGCTCTCATAGCAGCTTGAACTGTTAACGCGGCGTATTGTAAACAAAAACCAACTAAAGGGGAGTTCCCATCAAACCCTTGACTCCAGGACAATTTGACGGCACGAGACAATATTTCTGTTACTGACAACGAATGGGGAGCATCGGGTTTTTCTGAAATTGCAAAATGAAACAATGTAGTTCAATTCAATAATATTGAGGCTTATTACTGGTTTTAGTACCTTGGACGGATAGATAAATGTAGTGGTCGCTGTGACCATAAGCGTTGACAGCTTGACACTTATAGACACCTGAGTCTTGTCTGTCGGCTCTACTTATAAATAATTGTGATCTTAAACCACTATCAGTCTTTGCTTCGGAGATGCTTAACCTGAAAACCATTCAGAAAATTAGTCTTTTTATCATTGGTCTAGATCTAATGATATAGAAAACATTTACCTATAAGTATTAAGATCTAGGTGGTTCATATTATGAGACCATTGTACCCGGATTGGATTATCACCTCTGACGTCACAGAGAAGTGTCGTGGCAGCGTCACGTCGAGCTGTCATATTGTGAGACGTTAATTCGAATCTAGCTGCCTCTGTGGACGAGTGAATGAATCAGTGTATGAACATGATATTATAATAAAAAAGCTATCAAAATCGTACCATTTACAGCAACAAAAATAGTTTTCGATAAAGGAGTTCCAACACCGTTTTCTGATTTACACATATATTGACCTTCATCATATGGAAGAGCAGACTCTATCCATAAACTTCCATTAGCCAGGAACTGAAACCTTCCTCCCAATGTTACGAGAGGTACAAAATCTGATGCCGATGCAGCTGGAAATTTTAAATTAGCTATTATGTTTATATAGGTTGCAAATTAATAATAAATTAAAAATCTCACCTCTTTGTTTGAACCACGTGATCTGTGGTGCTGGAGATCCAGTCGTTTGACAATTGAGTAGTAAAGGCTCTCCAGCCAACACTGACTCGTCCTTAGGCTCTATAATCCATTTAGGCGAGACTGATAGTGGAAAAAGTTATCTTTAGTAAGTCGTAATTTTATTACTTTACTAGCTTTTACCCGCGGCTTCGATCGGATTTAAGTCATTAAATAAGTATCTGAGATCATTTCAATAGATATGAATCAATATAATTCCAAACAGCTGAAACTATAGTCAGCTGGAAACTATAGTAAAAAAAAACAATTTTTTTTAAATAAAAAGTATCCTATGTTACTTCTAGTACCTACAAAATTTCATGATGATCGGTTAAGTAGTTGTTGCGTGAAAACGTAACAAACAAACTCACATTCACATTTATAATATTAGCAGGGATTTGTATTTATTCAGGATATTGTTATGGTTTGATCATTTTTTGCTTTTGCGATAGTTATATTTTGATACCTTGCATAAGTTGGGAAATTCATAGATTAGCTATTTGACAATATAGTTTACCTGTAACTCCTTGCAGCTATATCAATACGCTTGAAAAGTTGGAATAAGAATATATACATTTTGTAAAACACACATTATTATTTAACGTTATTTATTACCTAATTGATTACCGTTTCCTAAAGCAGTCTGTAATCCGCTGCTACGCAAATTTAAAGAGTTTGTCAGTGTTTATCGGATAAAAAAAGTGTTGGTGCATGTTTTCTAATACAATACAAGTGCTCAGACATTTATGGTGCTGTGCTTTAAGCATTTGTGTGTTGGTCTATTAACCTAAATATCCTATTACCAGTGCGTGTATTAATTAATAAATTATAAACTTCATTTACTTCTTATCACTTTATCAGTTACTAGCTTTTACCCGCGGCTACGCTCGCATTTAAGTCATTAAATAATTATCAGAGATTATTTCAATAGAAATGAATCAATACGATTCCAAACAGCTAAAACTATAGCCAGTTGGAAACTATAGTAAAAAATAAATATTTTTTTAAATTAAAAGTATCCCATGTTACTTCTAGTACCTCCAAAAATATGTGTACAAAGTTTCATGATGGTCGGTTAAGTAGTTGTTGCGTGAAAACGTAACAAACAAACTCACATTCACATTTATAATATTAGTAGATATTTAAGGAATTAAATACGAATTACAAATGTGTAGAGGTACTTAAAAATAAAAACGTAATATTTTTTAAACAAAAAACAATTGAAAAACAAATTGACAGCCCGTTTGAGCGCCAAAATTAGGCTTAGAAATCAAATTGTCCGAACAACCAGTCGTTTACATCATATCCAATTTTTTGCTTAATTTATTCATTAAAACTGCAGTAAAATATAAAAATTGGAAGAGATTACCATAAAAAAACGTTTAATCGGTGCCTGTGAATATAATATGTACAATAATATTTAAACTTCGGTGCATCAATGGAAAGCGTGCCAACATGAACATCGGTGCTTAGTGCTTCTTCTATACAACTTTACCTTTAACGATTAGCTCTGCAGTATAATTAACTTTAGCCGCAGAATTTGAGGCCATACACGTGTATAACCCACTATGACGAGCTGATACCTCTTTGAAAACAAGGTTGCTGAAAAAATCAGCCCCCCGCTCTTCAACCTATGTGAGAAGTTTGGGTTGTAATATGCAATTGTTTTTTACGCATTTCCTCGCGACCACACTGTTCTATTAATCTTTTCGCACTCGCAGTAAGAATTTTTACAAACCTGCAGAGTAGAAGGTATAGGCGCACTGTCTTTGAGCCAAGTAAAATGGACGGGCATATCTCCTGAAGTAACGCTACAGCTTACTTGAGCCCTTTTACCTTCTTGTAAGTTAGCAGAGAAAGAAAAGGGTTCTATTTCTGGTGGATCTAGAAAAAATAACGTCTTATGTATCACTATCCAATTCATACCACTGTTGATAGTATCTATTGTATCGTCAAATATTTTCTTAATATACGCAATACTAACTGCTAACAATAAGCTGCAATTCTCTCCGAGCAATTTCTCTGTTTGGTCCTGTAACAGTGCAAGTATAGGAACCAGCGTGTGAAGCTTCAACACGTGGAATTCTAAGAGCACCTTCGGACCCAGAATCCCACTCTACAGGATTGCTATCGCGTTCCCATTTTACTGAGCTGCAAAGTAATAGTGATATGATTAGATCAATACAAGGTAAAGGTATGGAAGAAAAAGGCATATTTTTACCTGACAGGATAACCTGAATACGGACAGTAAAGCACCAGTTCCCTACTTGCGACAGCTCGGACTGGTCCTATAGATCTTACGTAGGGAGGGCCTGAAATATAAAATAAATGAATATAGATAGACTAGACTTTATTACTTGGTTTAGATTACATATAAGTCTATGAACAAAATACTTTCACGTTTAATTTATACTGCCTTGCCATAGCCTATGTAGTTAATGGATAGAAAATAATAAATTATGGATATTTTAAAACTATTATCAAATCATATAGCTAAAAATTCTTAAGCCTTTACCATAAATGTTAAGCCTGGAAGTGTGGGACACATCGCCAAGAGAATTGGAGGCTTTGCATGTGTAGAGGCCACCGTCTTCAGACCGAACACTTGTGATGTTCAAATAGCCCACAATATCATTGTTTTTGGTTGCAAATTGCTCCACGCTGTATCTAAAAGAAGAAAGTAAACTACACAATAATTCTGCTGTTTTATAAGATAACAAAGAAGGTTACATACCTGTGCCCTCTAGCAACAGAGTTAAGAGGTTGTCCATCAAGAAGCCAAGTAAAATGTGGGGGTGGAGAACCAGCAGCCGAACATTTTAGTGTGACAATCTGACCAGGCCTTAGGACTTGTTCTATAAATGTGTACTGGAGTTCTGGTGCCGTATCTGAAGAAGTATTAGATAATATTAGAATTAAGTATTTAAACAATCGGAAAACTTGGCCCAATAAATTGGTTTAAACATTAAGAATTACAATTTGTACTCATTTACGAACGATTGAATGTTAACAAAAGTGAAACGAATCCAAAGGGCCCATCCGAGGTTGAATTCTATCCATGAATAGTTTTTGTTAAATTTGAAGCGATTAGGATCGAAAGTGTAGTCTTAGAATAGGCCTCCACAATAATGCGAAACTCACCTCCAAGCCTAAGTTCAGCACTAGCTTGAGCAGAATCTCGTTCATTCCTCGCCATACATTGATAAACTCCTTTATCAGCTCGATGTACTGCGGTGACGACTAACTGCTCACCGTTGCTGTGAACCCGCGTACGTCCACCAGACACGCTAGCGCCCAAGGGTATACCGTTATGAAGCCATTCTAATCGAGGCGCAGGCCATCCTCCCCATGTGCAATTTATTGTTGCAGTTCCACCGCTATTTACCACCTAGAGCAATAAGTTTTTTTATATTAGTCCAGTACATTGATGTCTAGGTATATTTATAACTAGCTATTGCCGGCGACTTCGTTCGCGTAGAAATGAAGATATAAAGTACTATGAAGTTTAATGATGATTCATATTTCAGTCAACAGAAAATGCCTATCACACTTCTGTCATAAAATCCGTTCTTAGCGGACGTCTACTAACTATATACTACCTACCTAACTACGTTTTTGAAAATATTCTATAGCCTATGTTCATCAGGGATAATGTAGGATTCTAATGGTAAAAGAATTTTTCAAATCGGTCTATAGATTTCAATTATAATTATTATTTAAATGTGTATAATTGGTTTGGCTATTATACAATGTAGTGTGAATAAGCCAAAAATATTCAATTCATACAAATATTTAGAATCAAATGTTTGAACCAATGGTCCATTTATTATATTAGAAAATATATAGATTTACTATAGATTTCAATTATAATTATTATTTAAATGTAACTTTTAGTAATTTATTGAAGTGAAAACTTCTTTAGGCGCGTTGAGCGTTTTGGTAGAGGGTAAAATCCTCGGTTCGCGTCACCGACATGCTAATGATAATAGTATATCTATAGCTATGGAGAGCCAGACTAGCGCACGCGCAGTAGCCTGTGTACACGTATACACACTAATACATCGACTATTTCTGACTGTATTATGTGCGCGTTGGACGCTTTTTGGATAAGTATAATTTTGTGAGTTCACGTCACCAATACGTTATAGTAGCAGTACATCTGTAATTGTAAATGTGACGCGTTGTACATTAAATATTAGAGTGTGGTTATCTACATAAGTAAAGTTAAATTGACCACGTGGGAAGTTCAACTTGTGTGTACTGGATTTTGTTTATTTAAGTGAATTTTTAATTTGACTATTATTGTAATTATTTAATTGAAGGATTACTGTTTATTTATTGACTTTAAATTCATTGACTTCAGTATAAAAGTGAGTATGAAACATATTAATATTTTTATACAGATAAATGAATAATGAAAACAACGAATATATTTTTAAAAAATTTCATATAATTTTTGCATATAGTTTCAATTACTCTTAACTTAATAGTTCCGTTTTCACTTCTATCGGCAGTCCCACGACTGTTTATGTTTTTTTTTTTCATAGAAATAGGTGCAAAATATAATTCTTCATCTCATAAAAACACTTTCTCGATGGTTTCTGAGATACCCAATACAACAACGAAGATTCTACACAAACAAACTATGCACAATAACAACTTTAAATCGCTTTCATGTAAAATTACGATTTTGTCGATTCAACCAAGTTAATAAAGGCCGGCGATATGTTGTAAAATGGTCGGCTATTATTTAAAAACTGTACCAGCTTTGGCTAGGCAATTATCGAATATTTCAAAAACAAAATTCAATATTGATATGACGATAATGACGTAATTACTAACAATATACAATTCAATACAATACAATACAAAATGATTACATGCTTAGCAACTACAAACAGATAGGAAAATTTATTACAAATTTAATTGTATCGACAATTAAAATAAATAGGCGACATGCTCGATTGTAATTGTAATTCGGGAGCACGTATTTTACAACTTATGCATTTCCGATAACAAACCGAATGCCATTAATGAAACGGTTTTCGAATTTCCAAATTGGGTTGATTGGAATCGAAATTTCCTTTGTCTATTTTTCTCTCTAAAACTGTGAATTGAATTTAAACAGCATGTTGTTAAATATATTTTAATAAGAGAATATAAAGAATTTCTAGTTGGACTCTTGCCCGAATACTCGACATTGGTATGATGGTCTTTGGATTAATAACAGAAGAAGAACCTATAAAGGATTAGGTATATCGGTTGATGTTTAATGGTATTTTTTTAAAGATAAATGCTACAACGAACACATATCTAAAATTAGTAGAATTACTGAAATGAGTATGATTCCTTTTGCTTTAAATTCCCAATGATATATTTAACAATTACAAGTGGAATGGAACACTTTGAAGTTGTGTTTTACTAAGAATTGTCTTACAAACGTATTTTCCAAACGATTTTATGTATTGTACTCTTAAATGCGATATCACTGTAGCTTATCATCCGGCGAAGTACGGTCACAACTCAGATTACTATAGTTATCGATTAGTATTTTCGACCAAAATAGTCTTAAAAAAACATTCACTAAAAACTTTCTAAAAAACTAAGAGCACGATATAAAGAAACCGAAAGGATAAATTATGTACCAAATAAATTCTATTTGAAATTATTTGAGCGAAGATTTCTGCACGATAAAATTTGTAAAGGATAGATTTTTGCTTTTCATTCCTGTTCCAACTATTTACATTTAATTATAAAAACTATATATGTATAACTATTTTATTGGATTTATTAACTGTTGGCTTATCACGAATTTTAGTCTGGTTTTCGAACCGAGTTCGCTTCAAGCGATTTATATGGAAATTTGAGCAGCGCCACCGCGTGCGGATTTGGAACTACAATATTTTAGATACTTTTTGTTAATTTTCGAACGTCTCGATCTTTCGTTCATTTGATAGATTGCTGGTGCTCGTTAGTCGTTAGTAAAAATTCATGAACCCGATTGCTAACGGATCCGTTTTACTTGTGACAGCTCGATTCGAAAGCCAGACTAAATTAATGATAAGCCCACTGTTTGATGCACCAGTCTACTGAGGACGAAGGTTCAATTTACGAACAAATATATGACGGTCGATTCTACAAGCCGAAAATACTCATTTAAGAAGATTTGAGGTTTTGACGTTTAGTCTGTCAGTGTCATCTTTCTTGTTTCTTCTTGTCATTTGATTGCCACAACGCATTGTGATAATTATATTTATAATCCATTATTATTTCACATAAGTCTCTCCAAACATGTAATAAAAAAGCATTTTTCATCTTTATATCTTATCTAAAATAAACATACAAATTGGATGTCACATATACTAATACTAAACTTATAGCTACATTATATAAGTAAGTATAGATACAGTCGCATGACTAAAAAAAGGACTTAGTTATATTGATTCTCTGGCGCCAACTAGACGTGTTGAATATTGAGTATAACCTTATTGTGTGTATTCACCCAAGCCTGTTTACCCTTGCTTTGATGTATTTGATGAAATACCCGTCTACGTGACAAACGTGACTTGATTTTCACATTCTTAACTTTAGTATTGACAATAGTTTACTTAGAAAGTGTAGCTGTCTCGTTCTCTCTAAGCTATTTTAAATTGTACTCTCTCTTTTTAATAGTTGTTTTATTAAGTTTTTGATATATTTTGTTTGCTTAGATTTTATAACTATAAGCATAAAACTGAACTTAACATATTATATGCATGGAAAATATGAATAGTAATGGAAAACCATTGTCCATGTTAAACTAGTGTTTGAGCTTGGCTTACTGTTGGCTTACTATAAGGATTTTTTTTTGACTGAATTTAATGTTGTATAGGTAGCTATATATTTTATATACATATATGTTATTAATATAACATTTATTATTGTAACTACTGTGCAATCTGATTTATAAATTGTTATTTTCTTTTTTATTTCTGAATTAAAATTCAGTTTTTTTTTAATTATTCTTTTATGTACAGGCTATGATCGACGAGTTTCTTGTGGTATTCTTCTCGTTATACGCCTTTCCGAAGTCACGGTAGAGTCTAACGATGAGCAAGTGCACGCCTTTAGAGCCTATGCTAATGAACGATTTTCATTTCATGATAATAAAGCGCACGTATTTCAAAAATAAACTGGTTAAAATATATATTAATATTGTTTGGTTCAGGTATACTTTACGCGTCGTATGTTGGTTTTATATTTTACTATTCAATTTGGAGCCCGGCCGCAGACCACAAGCATTTTTGTCATCAATTTATGTTGTTTTTCTTTTTTTAATTAAAAGTGGGTAGATAATATTTTATAAAAAATATATTTCAGTGAATACCTGCAGCTAATAAATTGAAGTGATATATATATTTAACGAATTTCATTTTTGGAATTAATGATAATGCCTGATTAGTTAATTTAATTTTTTTCCCTACAAAGATAAATGTTATATTTAATGTAAATAATAAATCCTTACTAATATTATAAATGTGAATGTGAGTTTGTTTGTTACGTTTTCATGCAACAACTACTTAACCGATCATCACGAAACTTTATACACATATTTTTGGATGTACTAGAAGTAACATAGGATACTTTTTGTTTGAAAAAAAAAATTATTTTTTACTATAGATCCCAACTGACTATAGTTTCAGCTGTTTGAAATCATATTGATTCATTCCTATTGAAATGATCTCTGATATTTCTTTAATGACTTAAATGCGAGCGAACCGGCGGGTAAAAGCTAGTAAAAAATAAAAGTAAATTTAAAATAGAGTTGTGTCTGAAAAACAAACCCTTACCGATTCTTTCAGTTCGATCGAAATCGAATATACGTTCACTTAGACGTGATTTCATGGGAACCTTTTTTACTCCTTTAAATGTCCCTTTTTGGCAAAACTGTATTACAATTATTTTTACATATGAATTAATAATTGACAATTTCAATAATAAATCCTAAAATAGTAAACGTGAGGTGAAAATATCGAATACTGATTGACTAACCTTTTGAGCACTAAACCGCAAGAGGCCTTTTAAATTATATAAAGCAGCGGTTCTCAAACTTTTTTGGCGAAGGAAAAAGCCTTAATATAATTATAATAAACTGATTTATATGTATTTATGAATAATCATATTGCAATATAATATTACGTAATATTTAGTTGGAATATTTAGATGTTACCTTATAATCTCCCTTATTTATAGGTAGGTATTTTTGCAGTATTTTAGCCCTAGGGTTCCGCGGAACACACTTTGAGAATGGCTGATATAAAGTGTATTCGCTTAAAATCTCAGAAAACGCTCCAAAGTTATGTTGCCGTTGATAGCAAATACGGAAACTGAGTCAATATATATGTAGGAGTATATGCAAAACCGTAATTTATCTGGCAAACTGTACGTTTAAATAAATAGTGAGCCTTACACCGCACGAAATAATTACCAGTGTTTATTTTACTTTTATATTTCGCTTTTCGTCGTTAAATTTATGTATTTTTTAAAACATAAATAAGAGATAATGTATTTGGTTTTTTTTGTTATAATATAGAAGTTTTAAATGAATAAAATATTACTTATTATTTAAACATTGTAATTGACAATTTTCTTTTGTTTTTCGGCCTCCTTTTTGTCATACGAAAACAAAGTAAGGAATTGCAAATAAGATCTTCACGAACGTTGGGTCCGTAGAACGTTACAATGGGCTGTTTGTCGTTTGAATTATTCCCAACTTTATTGGGTAAGGGAATTATTATTCAATTTACTAAGAATTTACTAGACAGTTTCTTTTGTTGATTTTTTTATGAACTATTTCGAGGTTCTTTCACAAACTGACTATGTTTTATACTATAATACGAACTTACTGACCATTTACAAGATATGATATTTTAAATTCAATTAACACGAATATACATTAAAACTCCGGATTTATTATTATTATTTATTATTGTTACTTAATATACAGTAAAATAATACAGAGTAAGCGAGTAAGAAGCGATCTCTTCCAGGCAACCGACTTTGAGATGTAGAGCACAGCAGAAGAGAAATAGGATTGTGTTTTGTTAGTAAAATACTAATGCCGGATAAGTTAGTGTTGCCTTTCCAGGGTGGTATTAACAATTTTAAGTAATCCATGGATTTGTCTATCAATTGAACATACCAAGGAATAGTAATTTAACATATAAAACTCACCTGTAATTGCGGCTGAGCATGGACAGTCAAATGTGCGTACACATTTAAATGCAAATAAACAGTCACGTGTCCATGCGCATTGGCAGCTCTACACGCCCATCTGCCTCCATCAGAAGTGTCGGATCTTCGGATAGACAACGCGTCTCTGACATGGATATAACGTCCACCACCTTCGCCGTCTCGTAATTCTCTTAGAACTCCGCCTGGAGTCTCTCTGTACCATCTGAAACAGGGAGGTATGTTTTAGAGAGTTCAATTGTTTTACTTATCATGCTTAAATATCTAAACACACACGTATGCACACACACACATACACACAAATATGTATACACTATAGGTAAGTGTAAGGTATATACACTACACTATCATGTAAGACAGTGATTGTTCAATAAAAGTGTCTTCTCTTTTAAACGTTAATAATTTATATATATATATCTATCAGTTTAAAGTTGGCATAAGAGTAGTCATGTTGTCAATTTTTGGGAGTATTGAACATATGAGATATAAAATTAATGTTAGTCATATTAACCTAACAAAATGAAATGCAAACAGCACGTGAAGGATTAATAATATATTAACATCCAATTAAGTCTGTGAACGGATTGTTAAAATCAAACAAGTTATGGCGCAAATTAAAACTATGATATGACTTGTCTAGTTTAAAGTTGACCAAGTATTATGTATAGTAGGGGAGCCCAGAATGCTAAATGTGTTGTTACTCCAGCGTTTTAAAAACCTTTTTATGTCACGTTCAAATCGTCAGTTTATTAAAGTAATTTTGTTTTCTGCATGTAATAAACTTATTTTGTTTAAATCTGATGCGCCCCACTTGTTTTGTGGATCAATTTTTTTTACTAATCTGACCGAGTGTTCTGAACGCACCCCACTGTATTGAGGATGCAGACTTGGTGAAAGTACCTAACAGGGTACAAAGATTCTCCCCTACTATAAAACTGACGCGCCCGAGTTACATCCGAAATCCCCGCTTGGGCTCCCGTACTAGTATAATGAATTAGTAAAATGTTCTTCGAATAGGTACTTTATCAAATTTAAAAAAGGAACGATTATATTGCAAGTATATATAAATTATATTTATTCAATAAATGTTTATTATTATTACGATTGACGAAAACTTTTATATTTATTAGCCTTTTTTCTTTGCTCTTTAGAATTCTTATCTCGTATTTTACTATACATATTTACTTATGTGTGTATGTGTTTATTTTTCTATATACTTATTTTACAAATATTAAATATTTTAAATGTAGCAAATAATTTTTGTATATTTATTTAAGTTATTTTGTTTATTTTTCTGTATTCAAAATACGGCGTGTTAAATTTATTAATTTATTATTTCATTTTAGAGTATTTTATTATTAAACACAAATAATATTAGTTTTATTATTTTTATATAAAGAAAATTAATTTTATGCTAAAAGTATGCTGATGTAAAAGTCAAAATGTAAATATATTTTTATTTCTTTAGTATCATATATACAATAGATTATCCCTGAAACGTTGTCGTATACAAAATAAACGAATTTATTTTTTAATAAATTGTATTACGTAAAAAGCTTTTATACGAAAATAATATTCCGATATATATCTAAAGGTACAGTTAGAACACAAAATATCAGTACGAAAGGATTGTTTACAATTAATTTAAAATAATTTATACTGCGTTCATTTAATTCGACACTTAATATACCTAATATAACAGCATACGAGTATACCAGGGGCGGCCAACCTGCGGGTTTTTGAAGTATTATTTGTGGCTCTCGATAAATGTACCTACCTACCCGAGTTCCCTATTCATTTTAGTGCTATTATATTTTTAAAAAATTAATTAAATTATCGTTACGTATGTGTATCAAAATGTCTTTTAAATTAATGACAACAAATATGAAATACTAGAACTTTTAAAGACGTATTTAATTACGGCTCACGAAAAAATTCCAAATTTTGAAAAATGGCTCGGTCCATTAAGGAGTTTGGCCACCCCTGACATACCATTATATACCATACAAGTTATAGTCTAGGATCAATAAATATTACACAATATTACGTCACGTATAAGTTATAAATACAAACAAACATTCCACATGATCTCATATTTCGAATCATAGAATATGTATGGGAATTTTATATTAGCTTCTGTACTTACGTGATTTCTAACTAAAGCGGATTTATTTGGACAAATAAACTGTATGAATGCGTATTTACAGTGTCAAAAGACTTAAATAACTGAGATTAATGTCGACTTTCCACGTATCTTTGATTCATATATACATCTTTATATATACATACTAATTTAGTATTACGTATAATACAACTGACTGACATTATTATAAACTAAATGAAATTTCAATAATAGAACAGTGGGCTTATCACGAATTTAGTCTGGCTTTCGAATCGAGCTGTCACAAGTAAAACGGATCCGTTAGCAATCGGGATCATGAATTCTTATTAACGACTAACGAGCACCAGCAATCTAAAGCAAAATGAACGAAAGGTCGAGACGTTCGAAAATTAACAAAAAGTATCTAAAATATTGTAGTTCCAAATCCGCACGCGGTGGCGCTGCTCAAATTTCCATACAAATCGCTTGAAGCGAACTCGGTTCGAAAGCCAGCCTAAATTCGTGATAAGCCCACTGGACAGTATCACACGACTGTTCAAAAACAAAATCAGAGCCAAAAATATTTATTTCGCATAGAAGGCATATGACGAGAAGAAATCACAAGAACTCACCAGTCCATAGCATTTACAATATTGTCAATGACGGGAAACATTGACGACGTAGGTTAGGTTTGTATTAGTAAATTTTAGAATATTATTGTCAGTTTAAATTAAGATATTTTGGAATAAGGAATTCGTATGTATGTTGTTTTGAAAAAAAGCTAATAAAAGACTTGTCAGAGGGCTGACGAGGACAGTTGTTGCTGAATTGTTGTTTGAATTGAGGTAGTGGTTGCTCGGTAGGCGAGGAGCCCAGGTGATTCATCAGCTCAGGACGAGCTCCCTGCTTCGGTAGGCGAAGCAGGCACAGGAGAGGTACAAGGGTCCACGGAAACGGATCGTTCGTCGTGAACACAATATAATAGTAAAGTTAGAATTAATGAGAATCTATATATAGGTATATATTTATTTATAGAACGTAAAAGATGATAAAATATTAACATAAATAAATAGTTAGTTACACCAATAAAAGCATTCGTTATAACGAACGTCATGAAAACTAAAACTTGACAGTTTCAGAGCCACGTTAATTTAATAGAAAATTTAAATAGAATAATGCATTTCGCTGAAACTTTCGCAACTGGATACTGTTTGACTGAAGTTTTTGTTAGTAATAATATTTTATTTACTTTAATTTGCATAGTTTTGTGTTTCTAAAATACATATGTTGTTAAATAAAGGTAAGCAAACTGATGATGGTCATTTTTATTAGCCCAGTATGTGGTCTTTGGGTAGTACCACCACTTTCGGAAGTAATCAAATATAATAAGAGAGATGTCCTTGCTTATTTTACGGACATTTGACAGGACTTTTTACGGGCTTATAAGTCAAAATTCACGTAAGCTACAGAGGTGACGGTCGTATCACGAAAATTCGGATATGCCTGAGTAGCCCCCCAGAGTCAGGCATCAAAATTTAAGATACACAGCTCATAATAAACGGACCAGCAACAAAGTATTTTATACGTAAAACGCTACATTTTTCCGGTCCCTTTGTTTTCTCTTACATGATTATTTTACTGTTTGTGTACCCGCATAATTAAATTTGTAGGCGAGGTGGCGACCCTGTCACTTTTGTTTATTTTCTTAATCTAGGGTTGTCATTTTTTTGTATAACTTAATCTTTTATATAATTTTTAGCATTTGATTCCTTTTTCTTTAATGTATGATCGATCACCAAAGACTATCATATTTATGCGAACTATGTATCCATCAAGTCATAACTATTTCTTAAAGTCTATTCTTGAAATTTGTTTTAATAATAATCAAAAATAATTCGCAATAAAATCTCTTACATTAGTTAACTAATACGACACTATATAGTAATGCCCCGCTTTACGCGAGTGATACGTTCCGGAAAAAACTGAAATTCCCGCGACTTTAGAGAAGTTGATGACTACATTATGTTTATACGCACTCTTTCGCATAATGCGGGGCAATTGAGCGCGAAATTTGAATTTCGCGTTATAGTGAAACTGCGCATAACGGAGTCGCGTAAAGCGGGGTATTACTGTAATACATTTTTTTATGCAATTTACTGTAATTTTCGAATTATTTGCAGCTAAAGTTGTGGCACAATACAATTAAAATAAACGTTATATTTAAAAAATTATGTCCTAATTTTTTGACCAAAGGAGTAGGGATGGAAAGTGGGGAAAAATGCTTGCAATATATCCATATCTATTTCTGGATAGTGTTGACGAAGCATCACGTTTGGTGACATAAATAACACATTGAGATGACAGGCATATCTCGCTCGCGGCGACCCTCTCAATACTCTATCACAGATCCACACGTCCCTTGAGAAATACCAAATATCCTTCATATATCTTGGCAAATATCAAATTATTATATGTTACTTACACGTATACGTGGTGACGTAGGTCGCTTTGTGGAGAGCACTAACTGCGATTAGTGTTTGTTTCTTATTGGATTTAATTATTTGAAAATGAAATGGAAATAACTTATTAAAATAGGAACTATAGGCGTGTACTTGGTAGGTTAGACTTTATCATGGCCGTGGAAAGCTTACATAAAGCTTGTCAATAGTTTGTACGTAAAATAATTATCAAAACAAAACTGAATATTAATGAAATGTTTTTTTTTTTTGATAAATTGCTTTATTAATTATGTTTCTAAATAAAAAAATAATTAATATTATTCAGAGTGATTTTGAATTATTTCTATATGTTTTGTCTGTATTACTATTAAATGTTTAAATGTAAATAGGTTTGCTCATGCGACCGAAGGTAGCGCCATCTATGTATCTTTACTGACATTTATTTAAAAAAAAGTTTTTAATTCTAAAGATTTATCGCTAGATGCCTTAACAAACATATATGCGGTATATAAAATGGGAATAAAAGCATTTTCCTAATAATTATATGAAATAGAATCCGGAACCTTATAAAGTCCACGATGACAGATTATAATTATAATTATGTGAAGCAGTAATGTTCTTTTAATACTAAAAATAATAAGAACAGTTTTTCTGCGATTATTATTTTGATCTCACGTATTCGTTATTGGTAGAAAAAATCGATTAGCTATGATTGGTTGGTTATTGACGATGACTTGCTATCTTGAACCCAAGGGGCTCTAATTTCTCAAGGAAAAACCTTCATTATTTTGTTTATTGAATATTGTGGCAATATAACTCAGGCTAAATTACTACGTCAGCATCATGCCCAAGGTCATAAACTTATAATTAAGAGAAAATTCTGACCGGTTGTGATGTAATTTTTTATACGTACTTCGGCTTCTCAGTGCCTTTGGAATATAGGCAAGACTGATGGTACTAAACACAGTCCTAATCGCGTTGAAACTCGAATCAACCTACACATTTATCTTTTTAAGCCGGCATAGGGAAGACTACAACTTGAAGACAATAAATTAAAACAGCGGTTCTCAAACTTTTTCGGCGAAGGAAATATAAAAAACTGATTTATATGTATTTATGAATAATCATATTGCAATGTAATATTACGAAATATTTAGTTGGAATATTTAGATGTAACCTTATAATCTACCTTTGGTAGGTATTTTTGCAGTGTTTTAGCTCTAGGGTTCCGCGGAACACCACTTTGAGAATGGCTGAATTAAAACAAATTTCATAAAAAGAATTATTCTTTATTCTTCAAGCTAAAAGCAACAAATGTGATTATTCAGTGAGTAGGCGCAGACATCACAATTGCGTCGAATTAAGTCCATTAGTATAATATTCACAATAAAAATGAAATTTACTACGAATTGACGCGTAACATGCTATCCACACACTTATATTCATTTATTAAAAATGTTTTCTTATTAACTTTGTTATTATGAATGGTATCCATAAATATTTATTAGTAGGTATAAATATGATTTAGGTTTTTACTCAAAAGTAAAATATATACGAGTATATATATATGTAACATGGTATGTATTGTGTGTAATTCATATGTTTATCTATATTTGTATCTATTTATAACACCCGCTATTTCTCTTCTGCATTGCTCTACATCTAAAAGTTGGTTGCCTGGAAGAGATCGCTTCTTACTCACTTACTCTGTATTTTTTTTTTCTGTATTATTAAGCAATAAATTAAGCAATAAATAAGTCTATAATTTGATTTTCAGTTGTTTATTTGTAAAATAACGTGGGTATATGTTTTTTGTTTATATTGTTTTTATACGCATAGCATTTGATTTTGGAATTCAATATCTTTATTATTTATAAGGCGAATAACAAAAGCCCACATAAGTTTGTCTTTAAGAAAACCAAGAAGCCAATTTACAAAGTTTCGCTCATAAACATGACTTCGGAGTCTGCAGGGCCCTAAAACTATACCACACCACTATACCACTATTCACAGCCTTAAAATCAAACCGTTAAAGTTTCGTTTCCTCCGTTTTATATAACACCGCAGTCGTCTCACATACGCGTAGTAAAACAACTCACAATTTTAGTTAAATTAATTTAGCTCCGAACCATTGTTCTATTTTACAGTGAAATGTTTATTTAGTTATATATTACATAGTAAGGGCTAGACCACATACATGCCCTATAAATCTATGTTAAATAGGGACGTGGTGAAACAATTGAAAAAATAAAATATAGAGTTTTTGTTTTTTATAAATATAGAGATTTAGGCATTTGTTTTTTACAAAAACTAAAAAAAACGAGTCCTTTGATAGGTTCACGTAATCAATATTGTATGTACTAAAGAATAAGTAATAAGAAATATAAATTATTAATTTTTTGAATACAATTTTTTAATTGCTCATATTTATAAGAAATTATTTAAAACCTAATAATAACTTAAAAACATATAATTTTTTTACCAGATATTTCAGAACGATCACAGCTACTAGTTTTCTTCCCGCAAATAAAAACCTTAACCCAAATAAAACTTTAAACAAACAAATTTTAAGGTTCGAATTGAGGTGTGGATATAAAGAAAAAAACATAATTTTGATTTCTTGTTTCAGGCATACAAACCATATTATCAAAATAATTATAAACAATTCTTTTGTAATAGACCTGAAAATAGCTTCTTTTTCCAATTAACAAAGTTTCCCAAACTGTAATTTACCAATTCGCAAACACCGGAAAAACCTATCAGAAGTTTCTCATAATTTATGCGTTCGCTTTTCTACATAACTTGCGTACGTTAAGAGTTTGGGAATAACTGATTGCTAGTTAGTAGTTTATTGAATATTATCGTTAATGTAGAATATTATTTTAAAGAAATTTGTAATTATAAATGTTGAGAATCATTAATTTAAATATTTGGTGATTTATCTTCAGATTGTTTCAGTAGCTACTTTTAAACAATGTATTTATTTATTGTTTATGTGGTGGAATTGTTAGCGCGCCAATCTGATATGTGGAAGTTTCGAATTTGATTTCCGCTTGAAATAATAATTTATTTGAAATAATCATTGACATATTAATCAGTTAATATAATATCATTAAAATAATACATTTTTTTGTTGGTTTTTTAGGTGTTATATATTTGTGTAGTTCATTTCTAACAAAATGAGCGATTAAAATATTGCGTCTCTTTTTTCTAATGAAATATTTTCTCTCGTGAAAAGAAGATGGAGCATTATAATTAGCTGTCACGGAAGGGCTCCTTTGATGGAAACTCATTAACAGGTACCCGCTATACCGGACGTGACAAATGACAAACGATAGCGTTAAGTTATCAAATTCACGTAACGAACCGTTTTATAAGATAGAAGTTTAGAATTATTTTCGTATAGCTTCTGTACTGTTATTTTATAACTTTCAGGCTTATTGTTCGAGTGATTACAAATTTGTATCCTTAAAGGATGTAATTATAAACGTTTTGTTCAAACTTTTTTAATAAGTTACTAATTGTTTTTGTTTTTTTTAAATCTTTAATATAAAATGGAATTAACTCATAAATAAATGCCCCCAAAGTGAGTAATCTCAGGTAATTCAAATCGACTTGTAATATAGCCTACTATTGCTTTAGTACCTATAAAAAACGATTTGTATCTGATGTAGGTGATACGTGTTTATGTAGTCCTTGTCGTGAATTTGTCAGCTACCCATATCTCTAACTAGAATATAAATTAAATCAACCCAGTGTCTCCGTTTCACCCTATCTTCCCCAGTTTAATGTCAATTCCATGTATTTCGCAAAACACGTGTATGGTTTCAGGGGTGTAACCTATAAACACACTTATGTACGTTTAGCGAGGACGTTATAAGTACCTCATTAGTTGAGACGTGAGCAGTAGTGTTTGTACTCGACTGTCAACATACGTGGTTTTGAAGTACCAGTATATTTAAAGCAGAAAAGAGGTCACTTTGACGTGTTTTTATGTGTTAATTAAAACGGTTTTTTATTCGTTAACCATTTATCAAGTTGTGGAATTCTTTTAGGATGTTATTTTATAGCGTTCTGAATATTTATAAACGAACGTGTGTGTGTGGGAATTATATGAAATAATAAAAAAACCTCTTTTTCTTTATTAAGAATTTCATTAAAAACTTAGCTGTATTTAACGTTTATTAAGCCCGCTCATAAAAAGGAATGAACCTGAAAATATCTAAATACAATTTCCAAAACCAGAAAACAAATATTCATATTTTCTTCTACGAAAACACTTGGCCTATATTCTGGGACCAAATTGACGTACGTAAGACGTAGCTTGGGGGAGTATTAACTGGAGGTAGGTAGTTTTCAATTATTTTCCTAATCATTTTTTCGAGTCTAGTAATGACAATTTATCCAATATACATTAAGTGTTTGATCTAGTCACAATATATTTGTACAATACCGTATTGTCATAGTCGGCATTAAGCGCGTAATGTATTAAAGTGTTCCTTTTTCAAAAAAAATCATATATAACAATTTACTCAAGAGTTCTTTTCATAAACTTTTGCTGTAAAGAAATGCCTAAAATGTCCCTTTTTTATTATAATATTTATGTGTCCATAAGTCTCTTTGAGGGCCATTTATTTACGTAAACACATCTGAAGAATAACATGTTAAATTTCAAAGGAAAATCATCTTTAAGTTGTATAAGATTTCGTGTTATATAAGGTTTGAATTAGTTTGAAAGACATCGTGTCACTATTTGGATATCAAATATTATGAGACGGAAACAATAGAGGTTTTGTTGGGGTATTAACTTCAGCTTACCGTTCATATGTAATTTAGTTTATGAAACAATTTTTAGTTTCGCATCTACTCTGACACTAAATTTTTCCCTAAGCAAGACAAGGATAGACATATCAAGAATAAATCAAATATATATGACCCATATAAGAAACAAATGCTTGCTTTTTTTTATTTAAAACAAAAACATTCTTTATTCAAACTGTAAGAGCTATTCGTTTGTGAAACTATTTACCGCTATATTAAGCACCGCACCATTTCTGCCTCTTGTCAAATTAAAACTCTCAATATTGTGTCACCCGCTTTTCAAATGTTTTTTACAACTGATCCTCTTAAAGATACCACTTGTTGTATATGAAGGTAGTGGTGAAAAAGTAATAAAAAGTCTGTTGACATTTAGCATGCATATGGTCGTTACATTGGTTCCAAATATTATACAGATATGAGAGATCAGGCCGTTAATTGACCTTTGCATGTTTATTTAAGTAAGTATTTTAATTTTTCTGTATTTTGAAGATAATAAAAGTATTACTATTAATTGCTTAACTGAGAATCGAATTCGAAACCAATATAATATGTAAGTATGAGAAATAGAGACCGTAATATATCTTTTTGTTGCCTATACAAAATAATAATATAAAATCCATTCAAAAAGAACTCGTTAAGAAAGAAATTTACAAATAAAACACTAGACCATCCTTCTGAAAGTATCACTGAGAAAATAAACCAGTTGTAAAATTGTGTCCGCAATTCTGGTGGGACCCTACTTTTCTCTGATTGAGTTAATTGCTGTTTATATTATACCTACTTTTTATTTATTTTTATTTATTTATTGGGTCCACAAACAGGGCTCTACAACTAGACTTGGAATTAATATCACACTAAGAATTATAATAATCTAATTGTAGGTCCTATGCATGCACTAACATTAGAATGAGCAAGGTTACATTAAATTTTAAACATATTTTAAAAACTCAATAAAACTATTTACAATTAAACCAAAATATAATAAAAAATATAATTTTAAATATAGTAGTATTTTTAATATAATATTATAATTTATCAGTGTCATAACAAATTAAAAGTAAACTGTCATCTGTCACTTGTCATGAGTCGCTTCAATAAATCCATGGGCTTATCACGAATTTAGTCTGGCTTTCGAATGGAGCTGTCACAAGTAAAACGGTTCCGTTAGCAATCGGGATCATGAATTTTTACTAGCGACTAACGAGCACCAGCAATCTATCAAATGAACGAAAGATCGAGACGTTCGAAAATTAACAAAAAGTATCTAAAATATTGTAGTTCCAAATCCGCACGCGGTGGCGCTGCTCAAATTTCAATACAAATCGCTTGAAGCGAACTCGGTTCGAAAGCCAGACTAAAATTCGTGATAAGCCCACTGTTCTCTTGTATTTGTACTGGTGTATTATTTATTCTAAATGCAAAAATAAGCTAACTTAAATGCTACTTCCAAAGTTTGCGTAACAACACTGGTCCTGATACATTCACGTCCATATGGTTTCAGTATTACACATGTGCGCGCTCAAGTGTTTTACAGATGGAAGTGCGTCCTCATAAACCCGCCTAATGAGACCTTCAAAACACTGTAGAACTTACACGGAGCATGTTAACTACGGGGTTATATCTTACACAACCAGCCTTGAGATTTATGTATTTTCAGAATATATGGTACAACAAATCCAATTATTAGACTAGCCATTCTCAAAGTGTGCTCCGTGAAGCCTTTGTGAAAATACTGACAAAAATAATTACCAAAGGGAGACTAGGTATAAGGTTTCAGATGAAAATAAAACCTATATATATTTATTTTTATTTATTATTTAAGAATAATACATAATATAGTTTTCGATGGTACTACACTAGGCATTGCCTGTCACGTGGGACCCATCACTTACTCACTTACAAAACTTTTAATTACTAACATTACAACTATAAACATTTTTTTTGTAATATCTTTATAAGAATTTAATAAATTAAATAAACCTTTACTTCGTTGTTAGGGTCTAGTATGGCATCAGGGTCTCATTTCAACAGAAAGTTTAAAATCCAACTAAAATACTAGTAGGTACTTAACTAATTTATAAATATTACGTAATATTACATTGCAATACGATTTTTAATAAACGATAAATACAAACCAGTTTTTTAAAAATTATTTTAGGATTACGTCAAATATTTACTTTTCCAAAATGGGTTCATCACCAAAAAAGTTCGAAAACCGCTGTAGTATAAACATAATATAATACAAAATCATTTTCAATAATAAAATCTCCGTAAACTCTTTCACATAAAGACATTAAACATCCATTAAAACAAATCCTTTTCAGGACAAAATAAATCTTATAAATATTACCAAAAGGAATATATTAGAATAATAGGAACTTTGAAGATGATAAACGTTCAAGTTTATCGTGAATTTAAAGTGTTTTCATCTAGTCTTTAATGTTACTACTGTATGTCACTTGAATTTTATGAGAAAACTTTCAAATGTTATTATGTTGCTATAAGATTGAAGAATATACACTTACAAACAAAGTTAAGGAGTATCTAGTTTAGTAAAACCAACCTATTTATTTTATTTCATAACAATGAAGAAAGCTTTTCATATATTTATTATTATTATTTATCTTTATAAACTTTTGATATCAAAGGACAAAATCTGTTTGTGGAAAAGTCATTGAGAATAAAGCGTAAATATTATCACAAGTGATTCCTGCATAGTTGCTTTATAATAGAAATTATTATAAGATTAATCAACTTAGATTGGTTACTAAGAAAAAAGCGACTTAGCTTACATGAGCAGCGGCTAAGTACACATCTGTAGCCATTTGTATATGCTGCTTAGCCTATTTCTGTTTCATAGTAAACTTTACCTATAGTAAAAAATAGCTAAATAAGTGTTCCTTTAATATTGAACGTGAGTGTATATTTTATGATCGCTGCGAGGATTTTTTTTGTTGAAAACTTTATTTATATGAAATTCAGTATCGGACTGAAGTTTATGCAGAAAATTTATTCCTATAAGAACTTCTTAAAGTTGTTATTAAATTAGACGAATAACTTTCCAATATATTCTATATTATATTAACATCTATAAATTTATTCGATTTGTATATGATATTTTTATATTAGCCCCACTTTCAATAAATAATACGGGGGGCTCAGTGCATCATATTAAATATATAAAATCATTTTCACTAATTATTAGTCAAATTAAAAGCTAAAAAATTTAACTTACCTTGGCTGTATTTTTTTTTTTCTTAGAATAATACACGTCTCTACGTATTGTATAAAAACGGTACAGAAAATAAACTGTAGTATTCGACGTGACAGATGACTAACGACAGAGCGTGTATTTCATTAACTTTTTCCATATAGCAACACCAGAGACGGGATGGCAATTATTTCTGCCGACGTACATTGCTCGATGTGAAATTTGAGCACAAAAAATTTCGCTAATGAAAATATAGAAAAAATGGGAACCACTCTGAATTTAGTAATGCGTTCTATTATTTTATCTAATCTTATGATAGCTCAATTAATTAATTTTTATCCACATTTGAAACATGTTTACACAGAGAGTTTGTATGCTCTACTTTTGCTTCAAAGCGATATATACCCTTTCTAAAATCAACGAACATTATAACACCTACGACCATTATTCGATAACGGACTGAATTAATTTTTAGTTCCAATGACAGTCGCCGTCATACTAAAGTAATAGTTCAATATAAAATAAGTAATGTACATTAAACATTTAGTATACAAGATGAAGTGAGTAGATAATAGTATTATTCCCCTCTGACATTATTGTGTTCTGGCAACGTCATCGCATTAGCTCGTACGAGAATGACCCTCCGGAGGCTCGTTCAGAAAGCGACGATAAAAGGCGATTTTTCACCACAACAAGGAAACGCTGAATATTTTAATTTCAATGATGACTTATCAATCAAATACAAAATCATTATAACAAGAAAAGAAGGCGGCAAGCAGTGTTTGAATTTTATAAGACATTATTATAATTTGAAATATACCACAAATGTATTCTGTGCTGTAGTTCTGGAACACTCCATACTATAGTCCTGGATCGATCAGGTAATTGATTTTAAGAGTTAGATTAGATTTAGGTCTTTCACCCAAAATATATACATTTAGTTCGGTAGAAAAACACCTCAAGAATACTTACTAAGGATTTTCCAAACACATTATCCATCACTCGAACTGACATAAATACTATATATTAGGTATACTTAACTATCTATATATATAAAAGGAAGTTGTGTTAGTTACACTAATTATAACTCGAGACCGGCCGAACCGATTTGGCTAAAAATTGGTGGGGAGGTAGCTTAGGGCCGGGGGAAGGCTTTAGGATACTTTTTATCCCGTTGGATATAAAGGAAAATCGTGTTAGTGGCACTATTTATAACTCAAGAACGGCTGAACCGATTTGGCTGAAAATTGGTGAGGAGATAGCTTAGAACCAGGAAACGGAGATAGGATACTTTTTATCCCGTTCGACCGCGTTCCCGTGTGGCGTGACATAAAACGTCAAAGGGAATAAAAATTGTTACATAATTAAAATACAATTGTCACTTATGTCATTGTGGTTGAAAATAAACAGCTTTTCATGTTAAAACTGCATCTATATTTTATTCATAATGCAAATAACGATGTCTATCGGCAAGTATTGTATTGAACAATCATTATGGCAAGAAAACGTACGTACTCTCAGAAAAAGTGTCGAGAAACATGACATCGGGAAGAAGGTGAAACAATCTACAAGTTTTCTTTACAACTACATAGCCTTGCTGGTTATTGCGAATTTGGGAACACCCTTGGAGACTATCACGATAATTTAGAGGAAAGTCCAGCCAGAGGCAAACGCTGTAGGTTATGCGGGAAGAACAACCACTTCTCAAAAGTGTGCATTAGTAACGGCAAAGCAATGCATAAATAGTTTCGAACGAGACGCCTAGCACGACACAACACGTCTAGCGAATCTAGCGACAATGAAAGCAACCAAACGTATCCAGTGAATAAAAAAGATTCGCCAACTAAGGTAATGATACCAACTAAGTGAAATGTTTTTTGGAAGATAAATGCGCACTACGTTTGATCTTCTTAAGCTAAGCGTTAAGGAAGATCTTGAATGAGTTGGGTTATTCCAGGAACTCAGGCCATCAGTTAAAGAAACAGAATATTTGATTGGAGACATGGTCTGGGTTAACAAATCTATAGGGAAAGGCTCTGAACCAGGGATTATACGCACCGGGCCTTACTCCTATCAAGTTGAATATGAACAATTAATCAAACGTAAACACTTTGATCAACTTAGGCGAAGGAAACTAACGATGAGAACAACGATGATAATTATGTCATTCGTAACGATAACAGTTTGGAAATAGTAGGGATTATATACACAATAGTGAGAAAATAATCTCAAAACAAAGAACTAGTAAAAACAAAACCCATCACAAAACCGTAACCTGAACCATCTCACTAGCTAATGTCAGTTATTAGAACTGTTGTAATTGCCCTCCGGAGCGTCGTAACAGCAGAAACAGGAGGCCACGTACGCCTTCCTTCCCACTATCGATGGTTACCCCAAACTAAATTACTTACAAGGCTTTTTGCTTATATTACACTTAGATATAGATGCTTACACAGATGTCTGACCATACGAAATAATTCGAATATTTTATGCCCTTAATAATGGCTCGGTTTCATTAGCCCTTATCCCGTATGAGGGACTGCCTACAAGGTCAAACAAAGTACGTTTGTTTAGTACCCATGTGAATGGTTTGCGTTCACTGAATGCGGTTCCTATGGCATTAAGAAATCTACCAATGATATAATAAATGTGAGGTCTTGTAAAAATAAAGGCACAATGAACTTACGTGATTGTGGGGGTAGGATTGGCATGTATAAGGCAGGGTAGAACTACGTCAGCCCCTCTCCTTACGTTTACTTCCCATGGTCCATGTATCACCGACCGAGGAGCTGAGGCACCGTTTGATGCTGTGAATCACATATAAACGTCAATACAATAATAATGTTATAGGGAAATGTGATTGTCTTGTTTGCCTATTGACTATGCGTAGACACAGTTAGGTTGATAGAATTTATTATTACACAAAAATAAAAGAACATAATATGCTAATTATGTATTTTAAATACTAGTAGTTGTAATAACTGTTGTTGGTAGTTAACTCTAAGTTAATATGTTAGTAAACTAAAATTTAAAAAGAAATGACAAGATAAAGGTAGTATATGTCTATAAGTTGAAAATACAAAGTAATAAGATGAAAAAAAAAAAGAAAATCGAAACATTTAGATCAGTTTACTTTTTCATAGTAGAATAACAATATATCTAAGAGTGTTATATTGTAGCCATCTTTACATAAAATACTAGTGTTGAAAGTTTTTCAAAAAAGAACAATCCTGAAAAAATCCTGAAAAAAATTTCAGATCCTGAAAGAACTCAACCGCCTGAACAAAATTGTTCGTCACACGCTGAAGCACCTAGCTGAAACGTCTACTTTAAGAGATATAGCGATTTCAAAAATCCTGAATTTTATTTAAATGTAGAATACGAATATAAGTTTTTAAAAACCTACGTGCGATCTCCAGATTAACGGGCGGGCTCCTCCTCCTTTCGCCAGTCAAAGAATCGAGAACGGAACACGCGAACTGCGATCTTGCGTCATCAGTCTTAACAGCGCGTGCTATTAGTTTCCAACCATCGTCTACTAACAAGGTTGAGGTTGCTACAAAAAACATTTATTTTTTAATTTCTCCTGATTTCGTTATTGATTATGTTTCAAAAGTCAACGTCAAATAGGCGATCTGACTCTGAAACAATTGATATCATATCATTTTAAAAATATAGTACTTAAATTTAATTTACCAATTGTTTTGGGGTTTACGTTTCGGCTTCTAACGTTTAACTGGAACTCGTATTCACATGTTACGGACTTGTCATTAATTTTTGGTACGTATACTATATAATATGCATGTCCTCGTAGTAAGTCAATAAAGCGAGTAATAACTTAGTATTTACGTTTTATCCCTTGTGTGTGAGATGAACGGTTTATAAATGAATTCCAGCAGAAACGTATAAGCTTTAATTATCTATTTATATATTTTCTGTTGATAAATATATTAATTAAGATTGATTAATTAATAATATATAACGCCTTAGTTCTTATATGAAAATATATAATTTATACACTTATAATATTTTACCCTATTTTTTAAATCTATACTTACTAAGATCATCAGCAGTAGGCACTAATACAGCATCATCGCGATACCAAGCCGCTACTGATGCATGTTCCTTCCTGGCTGCTGGCACTGTACAGGTCAATAATGCTGGACCACCAACTTCTGCTCTTGTTACTGTCACGCGAACCGACCAGTCCTGCCAAACAACTGTGGACAAAACGCAAACTATTTCAGCGATCTGATGTAACTATCTAAAAAAAGACAATTCTAAATATGAATTTTGAAATCCATTTTCATACTCATAAAACCCAAAATGAAACTTCACACAACTCTTTACGTATTTATGTATAATTTCACCTTCAACCCCTTTTCGTATATTATGATATTCGAACAATAGCTACGAATTTTCTGGCAAACGTACACATTTATGATTTATATGGACATAAATAACTCTCGCACAATGGCCGTGGCTCATACGACCTGCGACACAAATAAGGCAGTTTATTAAACAGATGAGAAGCGGATAAATGTACTATAAATCTTAACCACCTCTTCTCCCTCTTCACGGAGTGAGATATGGAATACTTAATGCAATTGAATCATTTGAGAGAAGCCTAACCTTTTGAATTTCGTTATTGGATTATTGTCAAGCAATACTTCTTATTATTTGCATTTAATTTGTATTTATTCATATTATCACGCATTGCGTTATTAATTTTTAACAGAATTAAACGGAAATATAGCGATGTTTAATTAAGTTTATATAAACACATATAATTGCTATTTAAGTAGATTGTTTACCTTGAGTGTAAACAGTAATTAACAGGTGGATGTAGCCAGTTAATAAAATAAATATAAGTTTGTATACGACTATAAAATGAGTGACGCAGGTAGTGACCGATAGATGGCGCTGTTAATTCTGTATCTCACATTTGAAATAGATTTGAGATAAATTTATGGTAAAACCCGGTAAAATCGTGTCTTTTTAGAATTCGTTATTAAACAATGTAATAAATAATTAATTTTAGTCTAATACATTATAACATATAGTTTGTTAAAATTGTTATATAAAATATGTTAAGTGCTATAATTTTTATATTAAATTACGATCGAAATAAACTGTAATTGCAATAATTATAGTAAAATTTCGATATGTATCAAAAATATCAATAATTAAACAAATTTAACATAATTTAATACTTTGTATTCACAACAATGTTTTATTAATTGTTTATATTTTAATAAAAAACAATTGAAACTAATTTAAAAAAAATCCAAATAAAATAACAAAAGAAACAGAGCAATTACCAAAGACTTCTTCTTTCTAAGATCATAACCACAAATACAAATACAGGAATCTTTATTACAAATACGACTTGTATTATGTCGCTGAATTCAGTGTTACAATATCGCATTATACAAAATACATTACCGGTTGTGTTCGACATAAAATTAAATGACAAATTCAATGACGTCAATGGATGTATTTGTTTGTTGTTTTTGTGAGACATCGTATGAATCTATGTCAATTTATAGTATAGTACTTATTGTGGTTTATTTGGAATAAAAATAATAGTAGATAGTTTTCGTGCTTATTTCGAATACACTGTAGCTTTCAATATGAGATAGACAGAATGCTTTGTTTATAACTATTTATTGTGAAATCTTTGTGAAGATACAATTTTAGATGTCTATTTTTTTCTACCAGTTAAACTGTTAGAATCGTAAGTCGACTACAGGAGTTCTGTAAACGACGCTTGATTCAAACCAAGGTACAAAAGATAACTTAACTCATTATACTAAACATTTTCATTTTACAAAATAAATTCAATTAATTTAGATTATTATTAATGGAATTTCGCATTAATCCTTTCTCTAAACTTTTTGCAATTACGAATAAACTTCAAAAGTAATTTATATTGATTTCGTATTTTATTATTTCAAGCATAACCACCCATGAAGGGACCTAAACGCGTTTAGGTATAAACTCGGTAATAACATTATTGGCACATTCATATCTAGTAGATGTTATGACAGTTATGACAGTTGTCCTTACTGGATATTACTCTTACTTAACATCAGGCAGAGAATGGGCATAATTATACCAGTCTATTATAAAAATATTATTGGTAGTGCAAAACTGCGTATGTCTTTTAATATAAATAAACCAGTGCATGCCGCTTAGAATTGTCTCTCTGTTGAGTAATGAATGTTTTAATTAAGACCGCCGGCGGATTTGATATATATACATACATACATACATACATAGAGGTAGACGCGAATGCACTCGAGTATTCCACATTTAACAACTATATCTCTAAAATTCATCACAGTTTTGTCAGTCTTAATTTATAACATAAACTAAATTAAATATTTCTAGAATTTGGAATTTGTACGGTTTTGCTAGAAATCTGAGATCGCTAATTGTTGATTTATTTAGTCGATAACATAACGAAGGTCCTTTTAACATAGTCTAAATTAACATATTGTCAATTTTGTTAAAATAGTTACAAAATATAATTCATCTCATAAAAAAAAATCTCAATAATTTCTGAGAACTCGATACAATTATGAAGAATGTACATAAACAAACTATATATAATAAAAAAAATAACACATTTAAATCGCTATCCTGTAAAATTGTGATTTTGTGTGAAATGAAAATCGTTTATTCATCGCTCATCGTCAGGATGTTAAATATATTAAATGTAAAAGAAATAATAAGCATGTTAAACTAGACTATGTACATGCGAAAACAAATGCTATCACCAAGAAATAATAAGCATGTTAAACTAGACTATGTACATGCGAAAACAAATGCTATCACCAAGAAATAATAAGCATGTTAAACTAGACTATGTACATGCGAAAACAAATGCTATCACCAAGAAATAATAAATGTTAAACTAGACTATGTACATGCGAAAACAAATGCTATCACCAAGAAATAATAAGCATGTTAAACTAGACTATGTACATGCGAAAACAAATGCTATCACCAAGAAATAATAAGCATGTTAAACTAGACTATGTACATGCGAAAACAAATGCTATCACCAAGAAATAATAAGCATGTTAAACTAGTCTATGTACATGCGAAAACAAATGCTATCACCAAGAAATAATAAGCATGTTAAACTAGACTATGTACATGCGAAAACAAATGCTATCACCAAGAAATAATAAGCATGTTAAACTAGACTATGTACATGCGAAAACAAATGCTATCACCAAGAAATAATGGCTTGTAAAAGACAACGAATATTAGCAGAAGGTATTTTCGCGTGGAATTATGTCAAATTATGGTTGATTCAATTTCGTGCACGCGACTGTGAAGCATCGGAATTCGATTTCAATTTAGGAAAGACAGATGCCAGACGAATCGTATCGATTTCTCTTTTGTTTTTTCTCTACTTATTTTAAATTTTGACGTACATTGACGTTTTACAGTTTTAAATATGATCATATTTTGATTTAATTGTAAATAGATTTAATGAGTTTTTAAAATATGTTTAAAATGTAATGTAACCTTGCTCATCGTAATGTTTGCGCATGCTGTGTTCACTGTGCATAGGGCCTACAATTAGATTATTATAATTCTTAGTGTGATATTAATTCCAAGTCTAGTTGTAGAGCCCTGTTTGTGAACCCAATAAATAAATAAATATAATTAAATTTATTCACGATGGTTTACTAAAATTAATTACTTAATAAATATATGAAACAAACAAGATTATTATAAGAAACTGCCAATACTTTGTTTTACTAATCGAATTGATTTTTAATTGAATTATTCTATATTTGAATTATAATTGAATAACTCTATTTCCTTATTATAAATCTCCTATAAATACTTTAATTAAGACCGCCGGCGGATTTAATATACATACATACATACATACATACATACATACATACATAGAGGAGTAATCAAGATACTTATATATTTATTACAAAGCATTCTTAACATTTAAATATGCTAATATTTTGGAACGTGGGTGATCCGAAGCTAAAATAATTTGTTCATCATATCCTGCCTACGACGAGATTTGTTTTATTATTAGAACAAAAGGGTTCACGTATTTAATTTCCCGAATTTGTTTTTGTTAGCTTCGTTTTATCAAAAAAAAAAGTTAATTTAAATTTTATAAGGATTACAACAAGTTTACATTTATATTTATTTCAATAATATTTTACTTATATATACCTAAGTTTAAACTTAATAAATAATTCAGTCTCGCGGGGTCAAATCAATATATATGACAGATTTTCAATGCAACATGGTAACGAAGGAAAAAACAAATGAAAAAAACTTAAAACAAACTATGTCGGACTTAGTCTTTCCTTTGCTTGACATGCCACATTAGTTGGTACATATAACTTAATATCAAATAATATATACATTTAATAATACACAGTTAATTTTATTATGTTTACATTTTGAGTGCATTTACGTCGGTAAAGAAGACACTCAACATCGAAAACACTTTGCAATAACTTTCATATAACCCGAAGAGAAAATATATTGAGTGTTATTTATCGCTGTTATTGGACATTTTAAATATAATATAATATAATATAATATAATATAATATAATATAATATAATATAATATAATATAATATAATATAATATAATATAATATAATATAATATAATATAATATAATATAATATAATATAATATAATATAATATAATATAATATAATGTAATATAATATAATAAACAATCTGTGACACTAACAAATACCTTAAGACGTTTTAATTGAGCGTGTTTAGTTCCGCTCGTCACCGATAGGTTCGCATTAATTCACTCTATATAAAATAAAACTATGACATTTGCGAAATTTCAATGTTAAAGTGCTCATTAAATCAATTGACTGGTGGTGTTAGTAGTTTTTTTTAATATATGAATTTTATTTTGAAATTGGAACCAGTAGAAGGACGACAAATTGGGCTAATAATAAAGCTCAGTCCATTTAAAACTCATTAATATTATTAATACTAAAAGAAGGTGACACAAGAAACTTTATTAATTGGATTTAATTTAAATTCTATATGAATTACTAGTACTATACGTACTTATATAGAGTTCTATTTAATTTATTTATTTATTACTTAATAATACAGAGTAAGCTAGTAAGAAGAGATGGCGGCCTTATCGTTGAGAAGCGATCTCTTCCAGACAACCAACTTTGAGATGTAGAGCGATGAAGAAGAGAAGTAGCGGGAGATACAAATACAGTAATACCCCGCTTTACACGACCCCGTTATGCGCGGTTTCACTATAACGCGAAATTCAAATTTCGCGCTCAATAGTCCCGCATTACGCGAAAGAGTGCGTATAAACATAATGTAGTCATCAACTTCTCTATGGTCGCAGGAATTTCAGTTTTTTCCGGAACGTATCCCTCGCGTAAAGCGGGGCATTACTGTATAGATAAACATATGAACTACACACAATACATACCATGTTACATAGATACATACATAACCTAATAATGACAATAATAATACTACAATACATACTAGGAAGAGAGATAATATTCTTTTAATGATTTAATAATAATAATAATTGGTCTGAAATATATGAAGTAGTTTCTGTACTATTTACTGCATATAGGATATGAGTGTGTGCGAACACAAATCGCTGTCAATTGGAGATCTAGTCAGGAACTAACCTACAAATAGTTAGGTGTCAGATGCACGTTAGATTCGAAATTGATTCTTACATTTAATAGAGATGATTTGAAACAATGAAATGAAAATAGGCACTAAAGGCGTGCGCTTGCTCATCTTTAAACTCTACAATGGCTTCGACAAGGCGTATGACGAGAAAAAGACCACAAGAAACTCGTCAATCATAGCCTGTATATGAAATAATTAACAAACAAAACTGAATTTTAATTTAGAGAAAAAAATATCTTTATACAAAAATGACGTTTGTAATTTTTAAATGTTGCGTCATTTTTTTCTATCTCGTAATGACCACAATTTTAATATATATTCATATGTTTAAATAAATTAAATTCGTATTCAAAGATCTGGTGCCGGCTTTATAATTGGTTCGAGTATATAGTCGCATAGCCTGGCTATATCTCGGGGTGCACAGACTAATGGCTCTTCGGTTAACGTGATTTACTTCACTTGACCGTTTTCCGGACAATCTAAGCCGGTTGTGTTGTACGTGAGACGAATACAAGCATTAGAATGCAAATTCATTATCCTAAATTGACTTTCGGGATATTATTAATAATTTCCGAAACAAATGCTTTAAAAACCTTTAGGCAAATTTACTCATTACATTAAATTCTTGTATGACTTAATAATCTTATTGGATATTCCTGTAATGAGTTTAAACAAGCCGTAATATATAAATATTAAATTTATTCTTTATTTATTTACTTTTAGTAATTGGGCTCCAATAGAGCGCTTTTACTCGTCAATACAAATGCAAATATAAATGTAAATAAGTTATTATCAATTTGATTTAGCTGCTGTATACTGGCATTGTCCACTTACATACTAATGTCATAATAATACGTAATAAATCTACTATGATGTAGAAGAATAGCTGCTGTATATGGGCATTGTCATACTATTATGTATCTAAGGGTAAACATAAAACGACATTGGTTATATCCAAGCTTTATTATCTATAAGATACTAATATATTTATATCTTTTATATTTGAATTAATACGTCTCATTATTCGATTTGTATATATTATTTTATCTCACAGTAGCTCGTTCGAATAGGGTAAACATGTGATATAATATTTGTAGGTACAAACTGCATGCTAACAAGCTCGGTCGTCAGTTGCACCAGACAGTTTTATGTGTCAAAAGTTACTTTGATATATTCAGCGCTTTTATTTATAAAAACGCGTTTCGTGTTTACACCATTTTTATGTGAAATTTTACAACGAATAAAACTTTGCTTGATTTAGACATTTTTAATGAAAATATAAAATAGGAGCAAAATTAAAAAAATATTGGTAATTTTTCGATACTACTTGCAATAAATATATTTTGTTGTTATTATTATTACTATATATCATTTAAAAATATTGTATTATATTTTAATAGTTACGTAAGTTTATATAACACAATGCTGAAGTTAAATTAAGTTTCTCAAAACAATACCTGTGTTCTCGCATGAATAGAACAACTGATATCTCATAGAAATAGTTTCTCAAAGTTTATTGTTCACTGTCACGGCTTGTACAAAAGTGTAATGTATCTTTGCATGAAGGTGGAAGTTTGAAAACCATTGCATTAAAGGTGTAAGTTTCAGTGTAAGTTAATCAAACTTTGTCTAAAATCTAAAAGACTTGTTATTATTCTCTATTTTATTTATAGAACACAAAATAGATCAAAATTTAAATTAAAAAAAATAATAAAAAAACAAAAATATCGTAATAGTAAAAGAATATCTAGATTTGGTGAAAGTTTTTGACATGAGGGCTCAAGTGTGAATTAAAATTTTATAATTTCTTATTGGACTGCTGCCCGAATACTCAACATTGACAGAATTGTCCTTAATATATATAAGGCATTAATAAAATAAAAAGAAGGAAGAATATTGTTAGAATTCAAATTCGGAGTTTGAGTGTGTTGTGTTCTGAAACCTTAGAGGTCCAGTATATGAATTTATTAACTTATTTCATGTAGAGGCAATGATTGACTTTTTGTGACCTTTTTCTCATCATACATACGCCTTTCCAAAGCCATGGTAGAGTCTAACGATGAGCAAGTGCACGCCTTTAGTGCCTATGCTAATAAACGATTTTCATTTCATTTCATTATACATTATGTGGAACGTTTAGATCATGCTAGATTTATATCTTCAGCTTAAATTTATAACATGGCTTAGTGAACCAATTTCGAAGCAAACAGAAATGACCGGAGTAAATCACAGAGGCATAACATTCCTTGCACTACATAATAACAATGACTTCGTAAATCATTTTGAATTCATGGGACTACAATTCAAGATAAGTTTGGAAGTACTAATACTTATACAAAAATTTAATAAAATAATAATAACAAAACAAATTCGTTGGGTCAGAGTGTTTTTTTTTTAATGTAGAACACGATAATGTTCCTTTAACGTATGCCTATGTTTAACGGTTTATCTCCAATCTTGATTCTATGTTAATAGATTGATTTGGAATGAAATCCGATATATATGAGAGGTTGAGATCATAATATTATTCCGAATTTATAAAACGTAATAACGTTGTACAAAGTTATAAAAATATAAGCATGTATGTATATAATTAGAAATGAGAGAAAAAAGTGAAAAATAAATGTATAATTTTGTATAAAAGTTTTCATTTATTAATAAAATCTCATCAGGTATTCACAACTAGACAGAAGTCAACCATATTTATAAACGTACAATTGTTTTTCTGTAAAACCACTTAAACAGTATCGTAAAATGTGAGTGAAAACAAATTGCTCGTGTCATAATGTAGATATTTGAATAATTTATTATCTCGAACATTCTATCTTTATGTTTGGCCTGATTTCATTGTGTAATTAATTACAAGGAATGTGCGTGACGTGTCAACTTATTGTATAATCAACACGAATTTATATTTAACTTCACATAAACATTGTTTTTGATTAATGCTATGCTATTAAGCGTTTCGATGGTACTTTATTTCTAAAATGTCGCTTAATTTTCTTTTATCCTACTTTTAAATTATCATTAGGGACAACATAAATAATTAATCGTGACGTTCTATGCTTTTTTTTTGTGTGCAAGAAACATCTATTACAGGGATGACCAGCTCCTTGATATTTCAAAACTTGAAATCTTTCGCGAGCCGCAATTAAATACGTATTTAAAAGGATTGCAAAAAATGGAATTATAAAAAAATCCACTTACTCTTTTATATTTGTTCTCAATAATTTAAAAGACATTTTGAAACACATACGGAACGATAATAACTTTTTTAAAATATAATAGCACAAAAATGAAAAGGAAACAGAGTCACAAATAATCCTTCAAAGAGCCACATGTAGCTTGCGAGTCGCAGGCTGGTCCCCCCGATCTAATAATTTTAATGAAAGTGGGAGAGTTAGTTCGACCGTACGGGAAGGCGTGATATCTTTATAACAAAAGAGAAAAACTATACTTTTATACACCTAGTTAATTGTTAACAGACGAGGTGTACAACGTTCTTAATTTATTCGTTTTTAAATATCCAAAAATTTATTCATAGTACGTGTTGTAAGGATTGTTTAGTCACCAATCGAGATGCCGCTTATAGTGGGGAAACTAAAATTGTATATTTTCTTTGAATACCTACCGACATGACAGATTCAGTGAGCATTCAGATTTAACATTAAAAAATATAAATTGGTTATAAGTTCAATATTCCTTTATGTAAATAATAAATAGCCAATTACAACAACGTCAAATCGAAAATAAGCTATTAAATTCACAACAAACATTATATCTGATGCCAAAACTGGATTTCCGTTTTCCCTCAATGTCACATGGGATCGAGTTGTCGGCCGAAACGTCAGCTCCAGGATGCGGGTTTTGCCCAGATGTCCCGCACAAATAATTGTTAAAATACCATTTGGCGAGCTCAACTAGACAAAACGTTTTGTTTGTTACTGGCTTTAACCTAACAGCTCGGTGGTTTTGCAAATTGCGTCATGTCACGTCAAATATTTTAATGAAACTCGTACAAGTGACGCTTTTGTACATTTACCAAGTGTTATATTTTTGACGGCACGGGTCGTTCAAAGTAATGATTCTTTTTTATGGTCCGCTGCAAAATGGTCGCGTTAATTGACGCAATTCCGCGTTAAAGTTGTATAATTTGCATTCTTTATTTATCTTTACTTGAGCTAGAGCTCCATGAGTGGAGACAAATATAGCCAGATATAAATGTTAGTAGGTGACAATTACCTTCGCTCTTGAGAAATCGGATACAGGCACTCCTCGTACTTACGGCATATTAGGTTCTCGAAATAAGTAACGTAAATCGAAACGACGTAAGTCGAGACATATTTTTTCATATGTTTACATGTAAAGTCCAAGATAATAGGCCTTAAAAGACGCAATAACTCCTTGATCCAATGGTTGCAACAACGAAGTCGTGTTTGCAGGAACAAAACTTCAACAAAACAAGTGAATTCTCTTATGCCGGAAGTTGAAACAATTGACGTATGCTTGAGGAATAGTGTCAAAAAATTGTTTGACGTAAGTCGAGGACTGCCTGTATATAAACAATAAAGATTCCAGATAAACAATTATTTTTTTATGAATGAATTTGTGAATTGATTATTTTATCGATTGTAACAACATATGTATAAAGTTATATAAATTTAAATGATTCTATTTTAATACACAATTAATTAAACATGTCAATAGGTAAATGAACTTCGTCTGATCTCGAAGTGGCTTCGTGTAATTCCACAGCCCTGTCACAACAGCAAAACATGTTGTGTTAATTTATAATTACTAGAGAGATTAAAATTTTCCTTTTACAATAAACTGAGATGGAGTAAATTCAGGAAGGAAATTAAAAAGCTCTCATGCTTAAACTTTATCTGTGTGTTAATAAATACATAAATATAAAATGGGACCATCATTTTAAAGTATGGAAAGTAGCCTGGTGTAACGAAAGAAATCCTGAACGGTGTATACCCATTAACGCTTGGCGTGGCCGGTCGAATTTTGTAGTTTTTTAAATAGTATTAAGCAATAATTAGTTCCTGTTGTAATCTTGTCTTTTACGCATATGACTTGAATAAACTCAATGTTTCACATCTGCCAGGCGTCCCGTGACGGCTCACATTTTTTTTTGTAGTAGAATTATGATAATTTCCGCTAATTCACCGCATACTGATGTTTAAACATTCAATAAATAGTCGAATTTTTAAAAAGCAGGTATTTAATAAATAATGTTTTGCGGTTTTGTACAGCGTTTTTTTTTCATTGATACGATCTGAGAAATTTCAAATGTAGGTATATCGCTACTCACACTGCTGACATTAAGCTAACCTATTTACCATGTTTGTGTGATAAAGAGTTAAATTCATATGTTACTGTTTGATGCTATGATTATATTTCAAAAGAGAATGTCCGAATGTCTTTAAAAATCTTTTGATAATACTTTTTTTAAACGTACTTTCTGTAGGAGTGAAGAGAAATGTAGTGTATTGTGAGAGAAAACTCTTGTTTGTCTTGCGGACTTCGTAATAATAACAGGCGGGAACGTATGTGACGCTATTCTGGTTTAAAAAAAATATTCAATTCAATTTTTTGTTCGACATTCATTCATTCATTTCGATATTTCAAATTTATATAGCAGTTAATTTTTAAATGCCATACTAACATGTTTTTTGTTTTTCTTTGTGTATATATTAGTCAAGTTATATTATTTATGTATATATAATATTATTAAAAATATTCCTTATTACGAAAATATAAAGCTACAATAATGCCCCTTAGAAATCTCCTCAAAATTATCCGAGACTTCGTGTTACATATCTCTTTATGTTTGTGTTAATTTGTTCTTTACTAGGTTTTACCCACGGCTTCTTTCGCATTTAAGTCATTAAATAAGTATCAGAGATCATTTCAATAGAAATGAATCAATATGATTCCAAACAGCTGAAACTATAGTCAGTTGGAAACTATAGTAAAAATTATATATTTTTTTGTGTACAAAATTTCATGATAATCGGTTAAGTAGTTGTTGCGTAAAAACGTAACAAACAAACTCACATTCACATTTATGATATTAGTAGGGATTGTTATATATTGAATTCCGTTTAAGTTTCGATATTAAAAACGAGAAGAATCGGCTCCCAGTTTCACTGAGTCACGAGGACACTTAACTCCGACAGAGAAGTGATTCTCCATCTCGGGTCTTCCTTTTTCACTCTTTGTGTGCAGAAGAACAGTTAAGTCTATGTATTTTTGTTTGTTTTATTATAGTGAAAAATGTGTTTTTTAGTGTATTTAACAAGTTTTGGTTATATCATCATATTAATGTCTATAGTTATGTATAATATTGTCTTGTGACCTCGTGCGAGTATGTTATTATTATTACTGCTAGCTAATATACACACAAAAGCTTTAAGACAGTATTATCATGACAAAAGCATAATTTGAGTTCAAGACTGAGCCGCGGGTGAGATGGGATGAGAGCCCAAGACCCCGACAGCTTCATTTCCTCAATTAAGTCGTCTGCCGTTCACTTTACGGGTAGATTTGCATTTTATTCTTATAAAACAAAAATACGAATGAGAATATTATATTAAAGGAATAAATATATGCTTTTGTGGGAACAACTATGCCACTACAGAACACTATGCCGGCTTGAGGAGATATATTCGTCTTTACTCTAAATTAGGTTTATCTTTCTAAATATATCTACAAAATTAAGATATATTACTAATTGAAATCTATATATATATATATATATATATATATATATATATATAATTATTTGGTAATAATTTTAAGATCTATATGGCCGTGTTAAAGTTGGGGAACTTTATTCGTGATAACATTTTAAAAAGGGGACATAATTCATGTGAACCTTATTTTTCTTTGTCTCCCGCCTGTGTAAATACGCCTCGTTTATATGCAAATAATTTAAAATAATATTTATTCAGCGGAACATCCGAAACGAAAATTTACTTTTATTTTTTTTTCTTATTTCGAAACTTTTTGAAAAAAATATTGTTTTAAAAGATTTTTATTGGGTTATATTTTCAAAAAATAATTGTTTTTTGTTTGTTTATTTATCTCATTATATAAATTCGAATCATACAATGCACTATTAACATATTATATATTATCTATATATATATAAACATATATAAATAAATGTTTGTTTATATGTTATGAATCATATAAGTTTTTGTTGGTTCTCTACTAACAAAACTTGATATCACATTGTCAGTTCAAAACGTTCAACTGAACTGGGTGGCACATTAAAAAAATCTTTTATATATAAAATATTTAATTATTAATGTAAAAAATCTTTTCACTGTTCAAAGTCACATTATTTTAACAATTAAATTTGAAACATGAAGAATGGTTATAGAACAAAAATAAAGAATTATCAAGTTAATCTAGAAACGTTTAAAAACAAAAAAGAAACGCTAAGATTGAGTCGTAACTTTTTGTTGATGATAAAACTCAACTCGATGTTGTTACTAACGACTAAACACATTTACAATATAAAGGAACGTGACTCGACACGCGATGCTCAATTTATAAAATTTTTTGACAATACGCGGTTATTATACTCTCCAGTTTTTCTCAGTAGACGCACATTTAAAGTTTTAATATTAAAAATCAACACTATTACTGAACATAATTTAGCTTATTTAAAAAAAAACAGTGTATATGGTTTATTATCGTCGTTATTTTGCGTATACTTTTAAAATAAAGAGTTATTTGTTCCCAGATCGTAGTGGATCATTCTGGAATAACATTTAAAAATATTACTGACAATATCCCTTTAATACTATAAATGTGAATGTGAGTTTGTTTGTTACGTTTTCACGCAACAACTACTTAACCGATCATCATGAAACTTTGTACACATATTTTTGGAGGTACTAGAAGTAACATAGGATACTTTTTATTTAAAAAAAAATGTACTTTAGTTTCCAACTGACTATAGTTTCAGCTGTTTGGAATCATATTGATTCATTTCTATTGAAATGATCTCTGATACTTATTTAATGACTTAAATGCTAGTATATATATGACTCGAGTTATGTGATGTCAACAGGACGTAACACTAGTCTCATCTAGATCATGATAATGGGCATAGAAATCATTACATCTAAAACGATAACATCTAAATTTTATAACAGTAACCTTATAAATTTGATATATAAGTTAAAATTAAATTATATAATCCCAATGAATGAATGTCACTACTGGTACAAAGAACACATTTAATTCTCGCCAATAATATTATTTACATACATCTAAATTTATGTAGGTTTGTTACATAGAATAAAATATATCTACAAAAGGCAAACACATCGATAAATGCTGATAAAACAATAAAAAGGATTTGCGTACCCAGCAGCCAATTTTCTCGTCTTCACTGTAGCCTAAATTTTGGCTAAAAGGTAAAGTAAATGTTTGTTCACGAACGCCTGTCGAGAATTTGAACAAGCCGCTCTTTCCTTTTGGGTTCTTCCAAATATCTCGGACTTGTAAGTTATTTCAAAATGTTACAATTTCATACAATTCTATTGGATTTATTTTTGGAGGAAGTTTTCTAAAAATAAACTTTATATTTGTTCTTTCTTTTTATTTATCATAAGAAATTTTCTACTTTAAAACACGTCTCATCAAGCCGAATCTATATTTCGTATAACAATAACAAAAAAATGTATATCTACTCAAAAAGTTTATGATTTCAGCGTGAGTCATAAAAGCTATTTAAAATAATAATACATATGATATAGCTATAAAAAAATACTTAAAAGAAGCTTCAAAATCAAATTGAATATTATTATGTAAATTCTAAACATATATTTTTAATAAAAGTTAAATATCAACAACCTACCTCAGTTTACGTAAGCCAGAAAGATGAACTAAAAATAATTTATAAATGGATTTATTATTTTTAGAATGAAGCTCGGTTTGCCAAACAAAGTAAGGATTTAACAAGCGTACTATTGCTATTTCTTTTCCACTTATTTTGACTTTTATAAGTTGAACAAAGAAAGATATAGTAAGTTATAGAGTTGACCCTTACTTTGCCCCCACACTTAACCGGTGGAGGGGTATTTTTTACCTCAAACCTGAAGCTGTTTGGATGTTTTCCCAACCTCTAATTACTTAGCTCGCTGCAATAACTCGCCTTGGTTTCCGACTTAATTCATATTTATTGTCTACATTGTGGTTATTGTCTTTTATGTTAAATTATATCTTGAATCTATTAGAATTACGAATTACAACACCTAGAGAAATGAAATTTTAGCTAATATAAAGTTTAGTTTTCTAGACATTTTAAATATGTAATGACTTAGTTCTTGTCGCTTATAATTACTATGGTGAAGACCGTAAAATTCGACAATTAAATATCTTATAAAATCTAAGTTTAACTAAACATACGAAAATAAAACACGTTTCAAATTACTTCATTGTAAATTTAGAAATAATTTGTCACACGTACACGCAAATATTGCTTCATTTACTTCTAATAAATCGGACAGGGGATGTACTACAACAGTTGGTACCTACTGTCACCGCAACGCCAATCATTCTGACCGCCATCTGCATTCTATTTTCATTAAATCTCACTGAAATATTTGAATATGTTCATCTAGTTTTAAATTTGAACAAAAGTTTTATGTAGAATTTGATATTTTTAAATTAATTTCAGATTTATAAAAGGACGTATTGTTGTTTTGAATAGTGTATATTCGTCTGCATAAACATTAAGAAACATAGAACGAACGTACAGCGCCAAGACAAAAGCAACACTGGTTTTTTGGCGCCAAGACAACAAAACAAAAATTAATGTTTTACTTATTATTTATTTATTTATTTATTATTAAACCCACTTAGCGAAGGTTGCATTTATCTGTAGTTGCAATTGTCTCTGCTTATGGAACGCACTCTAGCTTAGCATTAATCATGTATATTAAGGCTTCTGTATTTGAAATAAAGATTATTATTATTATTAGGTGGAGTGTGGTCATATGCTAGACTACTATAAGAAGGATCTTTATTATTTTCTTCTTCTAAGATAAAAGATGACTTGATAAATATAACACACGATTTCAATCTATAGCTCTACCTATACTATTTATATATATGTATTTATAAAAAATAAGGCGTATTTATTCTGAAACAAAAGATAAATTGGAAGGAAAATATTTGCGCAAACAATTTAGCATAAAGAATTTTCAAAGTATTTAAGCGTAGATTAATGCTCACAGAAAACGTAGTTTAACAATTAATTTCCTGAAACGTGCATGGAGCGCATTAATAATAAAATCCTATTACTTACAAGGGGAATAAATTTTACGGTTAATTTTTACAAAAATTGTTGAAATATTTATACACGATAAAACAATTACTATTTTATTTTTTACTAGCAACAGCCCCTGACTTCGTTCGCGTAGTAGTGAAGATATAAAGTACTATGAAGTTTAATGAAGTTTCGTATTTCAATGGCCGATGCCTGCCTTTTATGGCAATTTTCGGCTACCTTGGATTACATTATTGCAGTTTTAGTAAGGATAGTAATTTTTTTCCTGTACTTAATATAGCCTATATTGATCAGTGATAATGTAGAATTCAAATGGTGAAAGAATTTTTGAAATCGGTCCAGTAGTTTTTGAGCAAATTCGGTACAAACATACAAAAATACAAATCCTTCCCCTTTATAATATTAGTATAGATAGTTCTCCGACATATAGTATTTTAAAGGCACAAGTTGAAGAAATAACAACACACATTATAATATCACCGGATCCTATTAATACAAAATCACAATTTTACAAGAGAGAGATTTAAAGTTGTTATTGTGTATAGTTTGTTTGTGTAGATTTTTCGTTGTTCTATTGAGTATCTCAGAAACCGTTCATAAGATGGATAATTATATTTTGAAGCTATCTCAAGAATATAAATAGGTTTACAAGTATCAGTGAAAAAAAAAACAAGGAAACATTTTCATTGCTGTAAAATTAAAAAAAAAAAGATTTGAAACAAAAATAAAAGAAAATCCTGATGTCTGATGTCGAGGAAAAAAAAGACAAAGATTGCAGAAATGACTTGGAGCGCGACACTTACAACGAAATCAAAAGGAGAACTGAAAAAATTATACCAAGTTGGGTTTTTATTGAAAAACTGTTTCATGAAACTTTCCTTCGTTATAATTAATGAAATAAAAATTCTTTCCGTATTAAGCCGTAATGAGTTCGAAGTTTAATTTTAACCGCACACTAATTAAAATTCTAAGTACACTTACCGGCTTGCGCTTTCATCTCTCTGGACACTATAGCACCATGAGGGTTATGTGCCCGACATCTATATACTGCAGAGTGTACATCATGCCGGTATTGAACTGCTGAGAAGGCTTGGAAAACTAGGGTTCCATTTTCAAGTACATTTCTGTGAACAATGTTATTGAGATATTTAATATGGGTTTAGACTAAAACTATTAGCTACTTCTGAGGGCTTATCACGAGTATAGTCTGGCTTTCGAATCGAGCTGTCACAAGTAAAACGGATCCGTTAGCAATGGGGATCATGAATTTTTACTAACGACTAACGAGCACCAGCAATCTATCAAATGAACGAAAAATCGATACGTTCGAAAATTAACAAAAAGTATCTAAAATATTGTAGTTCCAAATCCGCACGCGGTGGCGCTGCTCAAATTTCCATACAAATTTCCCTTTCGCCAAACGCCTTTCCGAAGCCATTATAGAATCTGACGATGAGCAAGCGCATGCCTTTAGTGCCTATGCTAATAAACGATTTTCATTTCGTTTCATTTCAATAGCGTTATTTTTAAATAATTTAATATGTGATTTCAAAAGCTTTGCACGTGATAGAAGCAAAGCGAAGATGTTGTTTATCTAAGTTATACTTATATATTTAAAACTAACTTCAGCTCTTCAACTCTTTAATGTAAATTTCTTTTATTTAAAACAAACACCACTGTAAACCGCATAAAGTCATTAAACTTAGTTAATAGCCTTATATTTATAACTAAAGATTCGGATACATCACTACGGCTTATTAAAATTGTACCGTTCGTAATTTTATTTAAACATTTATCTAAAAAATCTCCCTAAAAATACTTTATGTTTTGGGTTTGCGAGAGAAAATGTGAGAAATGCAGATGGAGTTGAATTCATCTGTGTTAAAAGCGGTGTGTATTAGTGATGTGATACAAGTCTTTTCATTATGACTCGAGCTGAATTTTGCATACTCGAGGAAATTTATTTAAAATATTATTACTGAAATAAACAAAATATATTTTGTTGTCTTTGTTGCGACTATGTAACTCGAGTTAGAACAGTCAGGTGAAAACTAAAACAATTTTACTCGAGTCATTAAAGTTGCATCACTAGGAGGTTTTCTTTTTGTAGCAAAAAGTATGTCCCGGCCTCCGAGTGAACTCCGTAATTGGCGATACGAGCGGACCCGACAGAAGGGGTACCAAAAAACTGAGCTAAAACGAAGGGCAAAACCAAATTGCGGATCCGTTGAGTTTAGCTAATCATGTTTAGTTAGACTATGTTTCTTCGCTCTATATATTTTTGGAATGCATACTTATTTTTAAACTGCCGTAATTTGCAAAATTTTTCGAAATTCAAAAATCCGGCTCGATACACTATAACTACAACTGTATTTTACGAGTTTTTTTTTTACTTTTTACAGATCCATTAATATTTCAAGGAGATATAACGCTGCCCATGAAGCAACTTTTTTTTTTAGGTAGGTACTTTGGGTCATGTTATTTTAAACATGTTTACTTTTGGAATCAAAAAAAATTCAAATGTATTTTTTTATAAAGTTTAAATACTAATAAACAATGGTTAATAATTTTTTTATTAATTTCTATTGTAATCATTGCTTAAAAAATTTTTCTTTTAGCGCTTTTTTGACGCCTCTGGACATATGTACCCCCTTAAATAAGTGTTTTCGGCATGTAGAATCAACCGCTACATATTTATTGTATAGTTTTTTACAGTCTTAAAAGTTACTATTTTACAATACTATTTCAGGTTCAACAATCTACATGAAAATGTCACTGATATTCATTTATTCTACTTGAAACCTAAGGCACTTGGCTTTTTCGTAGTGCTCGAAATTTGTAAGCAACAGACTAGCATCCGTATTACAGTTACTTAATAGTATTCATTTTTAATGTATAGCTTGTCTTCAGATAGGTACAGCCTTGGCCAAAAGTATTAGGCACCCTATAAATTACTGAAAAATCCGGGTTTAAACACAAATAAAAGTACTTTTATTGATAATATTACTTTATTTACATAAGATTATCATAAAAACATTAATATTTTGTTGGGCCACCCTTTGATTTTATTACAGCAGCAACTCTGTGGGACATACTGCGTACCAGTTTCGCACATTCATCTGGAGAAATTGCATCCCATTCTTGCACTAACGCATTTTTAAGAGCAGTTTTGGATGTAATAGAATGCTCTTTTATTTTCTTCTTCAAACATACGCTATATATATGTTAAACACAACTATTAGGTTAGCAAACTTATCTTAATTTTTCTTCTATGTAATTGTTATGTGTAGGTTTGTTAATTGTTTGTTTGTGTATGTTCAAATAAATAAATATTGTTTTATATTTCGTATGACGATTAATAATACGCACATAAATAATACATTCGAAGCTAATTTATTGCGTTTAATTTAATTAATTAAATTTTACAATTCGATAGCTTAGAAGCCATTGAGATAGTATTTTAAATTCATTAGCATTTTAATACGTCTTTGTTATAATTAGTAATAATATTGTAATGTAAAAAATGTTCGTGGTTACCCTAAAAATATTTTTCATAAAAAAAGTATGTAAAAAGTGGTATGAACATTAAGTAAATATCTCATGGACGATACGAATCACGAATGCTTATTTTCTTTTGTGGAATTTCTTTTTTAAATAAATTTAAATAAATACTTTTTGTTTATTTTATGTTTAAACAATTAACATAATTAACGTGTATTTTATAAAATATTTATTTCGCAAATAACAAAAAAGGCAGCCACAGTTTCCTCTCTCTTTTCTAATTGATTTTTAAATTGGATTTTCCACGTTGAAGGAAGTTGGAAGAAAAAATATCCTTAATTTTATGATCGGAGTAAATTTTTCTTATTTTGATTAACAATATAACAAAATCTGTTAAGTTATTATTTTATACTATACTAGCTTTTACCCGCGGCTTCGCTTGCATTTAAGTCATTAAATAAGTATCAGAGATAATTTCAATAGAAATGAATCAATATGATTCCAAACAGCTGAAACTGTAGTCGGTTGGAAACTATAGCAAAAAATTTTTTAAAAAAAAGTATCCTATGTTACTTCTAATACCTCCAAAAATATGTGTACAAAATTTCATGATGATCGGTTAAGTAGTTGTTGCGTGAAAACGTAACAAACAAACTCACATTCAAATTTATAATATTATTAGGGATTATTATCTTTTTTTTTAAATAAAATAAAGTTGGAGATAGTTTGAACTAAATACATGCAACATAAAATCCTTTCAAACCTTACTAAAGTAGAGCTTATATGTAATCAAAGCGATTAGTTTTTGTTTCATTTAAACAAAAGAGTAAACTAGTTTTAATATATATGTATATTTATACTTTCATAAATTCAAATGACGTCACGCTAAAGATATGTGACGTCATCTACGAACCGCTCTTTCTTTCTCCCTCTTCCTAGGAGTTTGAAGCATTATAAACAAAAACATTTTAACTCCGATATTATTTACAATAAAACAATATTTTGAAGTAATAATAAACTGATAGTTTATACAAAATTACCCATCTTTTTCATGACTCGTATAGTACTTTAAAGAAACTTATGTGAAATAATATTGCGGATTAAAATGGATTAAAAATATAATTATCACAATGCATTGTGGCAATTAAAAGACAAGAAAAAAACAAGAAAGATGATATTGACAGAATAAACGTCAAAACTTCAAATCTTCTTAAATAAGTATTTTCGGCTTGTAGAATCGACCACCGCAGTACGTTTCAATACAATATCAATCTTGTGTGATAACAAAAAGAAACACAACGTTGACGTGTACTTAAAAATCGCAAGTATTTTACGTAGTTAAGTTTGTTTTCAATTAGTTTTTAATTTTCTACTCCTACTGAGATTGAACCACGCCCCTATTTCGATGTGAAAGCTTTTCCTACTCACAAGCTCATTCCAATTGCTTTCAAAGCTATTAGTGTACATTTTTATTATCGCAAGTTCCCACTTTCTAATAGCTAACATGTTCCAATTTAAAAGTTATGCCTCTGTAATTATTTGATCATAAATAAAGAAAACTTTAGGTACCACGAGGTAAAAGCAGAGCATATTTAAACTAATTTAAAAAGCTCTATGCACCTTGCTATCACGTTAACTTCCAACTAATTTTATTCGGACTTTCAAAAGCTTTCAAAGTTCGAAACATCGGTTTTAAATAGCCAAAGCAAACGTGGTAGTAACCCGCAAAAGGTATATTAAAGTAATTAAGTATATCTCCGTATGTATATATAACCACACAGCTGTGGGTTTAGAAGTGGACTTACGATTATGAATAAAATATAGAACTTTTATTAAATTGCTGATTTCGGATTTGCGCCACCTACATTTTTCTCTATTCACACTCCATTTTCTAAGCTCAAAGTTTATTTGAGTAGGACGCGACCGGAAAGGAAATATACTACAGACAGAATACGAAATGTTCTTAGAACTAACGTGACATTCGAAGGTAGATACGTACCTATATGTTTTACTTCGACTATAAACTGATAATCCTGTATTTTAAATATAATTTTGTAGTACGCGCACATTGTTTAGGAAAATCTAATTCTATGGTAACTATACAATTCTACGTAGATCCGTATTCTACGAAGCAACTTAAGTAAAGGACGTTGATAGACTGCGCTTTAGTAATAAATTTATAGCTACGGAAGACGCAGCAGGGTTGACCATCTGTAGTGTTTATTGCGTAAGTGGAAATCCAGCTCGAGACAAAATGTATTGTCAGTTTCCGAGTTCATTTTGAATGGGAGACGATTATTCTCTTTCATCTGCACCACTTAGCGTTCAAGGCCACTATATTTTATCCCAGTAAAAGATTACCTTTGAGATTGTTTTGAACAGGATGTATTAAAATTGTCTTTTCTACATGGATTATATAGTATGTCTAATAAAACTAATTTTTTTCATGCAACAGTCACTTCTACCCATCAGGCTTGAGAAGCCAGCCTGTCGACATATTGACAGAGTATACCTAAAATATAAAATATTAAAGTCACTAATTTTACTATGACAATAGGGTAATCCGCCATAAGTAGATTGACTTTTTTGATTTTTAATTAAGAATGATATAAAATGTTTTGAATATAATCTTAATAAGGTTTTGCCCAGAATATGCCTTCAGAACACGTGTGATCATCGGAGCGCACGAACGCGCTTTACTGAAGAGGTTGCAAGGAAACGCTGAGATCAATCCCCTTTCGAGCTCGAAGGGGACATAGTATAAAAACATTACTAGCAAAAAGTTACTTTATATTTTTTATTGCAGCTTAAAATTTAAGATTTGTTTAAGATTTAAAAATAATTATTTATACTTTAAAATACTTTGTAACTTCCAGTCGACATTTTACAGCGAGACTGCATAACTGAAAAACTTTATATATATATCATATTACATTATTTAAAATAAATAGATATATTTGGTCAGTTTTAAGCTAAAAATATTTATAATTGGTTGTTTCAGGCGTTATTTTGCCGAAATCCATACTAAAGGAAATTATTGAAAATTTACAAAAAAACGCGTCGAGACAAGTTATTGAATGTTGGTGGAGGTTATTTTCCTTCATCGACCTAATGTAGCGGGAATTATAAGCAAAATAATTTTAAATAAAAATATTTAATTTACATCAATTTAAGTGTAGAATCTAACTTATTTTATTTTCATGCGAATTTTATAACGAAAGATAGTTGTATATGGAATAGTAAAATATATGGTTTTCCACTTACAGACGCACTATATATTTCTCGCAGTATCTCATAGAATTTCCCCGAGGATATGAATATGTCGTGTTCATGGCAACATTGCTTGTTAAATATTGAAATACACATTATTATATTCTATTGCCTTTTGTAGAAACAAAACATATCTTCTGTCATTTGTTTTTTCTTTTTGTATTAATCTAATTTCTCCTATCTTTCTATATTGTATGTATGTGTCATATGCAAAATGTTCATGTATTGGCTTGACATTGACTTTTGGGACAAACTGTATATAAAATATTTTTATTTAATATCATTAACGGTTTTTTGACATGAGGGTTTACGTGTCTTGCCCGAATACTCGACATTGGCAAAATTTAAAAAAAAAACAATTTCTCTCAAAAAAATCCACCCATTGTTTGCAGAAAATAATTGAAAAAACCAGTGATCGGTATTACCCTATATGAAAATATAATGAAAAAAATATAAGAAAATGCTAATATAATCTTTATAGCTTATAATGATGCAGAAATAGTATCTCATAATTGCCTTCTATGCGCTGATGCCGAGGAAGAGACCTAGAACAAAGGAGTCGTGGAGTAAAGAGGCATTAGAAAAAGCAATAGAAGCAGTATGTGATGAACTTTCTATACGAAAAGCTTCCAAAATCTACAATCTACCTTTCAATATCTTATAAGAGCGGATCAAGAAGAATCTTCCTGCTACTGTACCTCGTCTAGGAAGACATTTCACTTTCTCGAGAAAAATCTATGGCTGAGAATATAAAAATTTTAGCTAATCTATTTTATGGTTTGACTCCATGCAAAGTATGCCAAGAAGTTAGCCTGTTCTTTAAAAATTTGGAAGATATTATGGAAAAATATCAGTTTCCTGCTTCAAGAATATACAACATGTATGTTGCATATTCTTGTAATTTCTTATAATACGAATTTTAATCACTTAAATTACTTTTGTAAACTTTGAACTGTCTATTTACTTTTTAATACATTAGTACTCATTATTTTATTGTTTTATTTTAATTTAGAAGCAAACCCTATAGTAAACCTTATAATTTTTGACTGACCGGCATTACCCGCACTGGTGACCGGCATTACCCGCACGTTGGGGTAATGCCGGTCAATGCAAGCTTTACGAAAATGCATATAAATATGCCAAACTATAAGAGGCTTTGTATTTGTATTTTATATATACAAAGTGAAATAAATTAGCTATTCATCGCTTCTCCAATACTAAGAACGTAAAGGTCATTTTAGATAGTAGTGTTTAGAGTTCCATAGAGTATCCAGTGAAGTCGCATGCTGGAATAACTAAAACGCATGACCTAGGATATTCCCAACGGCATCTAGGAACGCTAACTCAGGAAACTAGTACGTTCCATATATTTTATCGGAAACGTAATTTTTTTTTTCTTGAGTTACTTTGGAGATTTGTTTTATTATGATTGTTATAAGGGGTATGATTTTATTTATATCAATGTTATAGATCAGGAGTTTTCAATTTAAAAAAATAGAAGTTATTCATTCATGAATGCAAAAATAAATATAAATAAATTATACTAAATATTGATTGTATATTTTGAGAAAGAATTCTATCTATAATATTTTAAAAACATGTTTTGTATGGAATATTTTAATCTATGTTTCTATTAATTTTTTAATTAAAATTATTTATGTATTTTAAGATATTGCTAATAAAGATAAGTGCACAATTAAATAATGTATAAATTAAAAAGTCAAGGAATTGTCATCTTGAGAGACCGAATAAACTCGATCTGAAAGCCTTTAAAATAATTATTTGCAAAAGGAAAGGAAATTGGTCCATGAAAAAAACAGTAAAGGAGAATAAGACGATAAAATACCGAAAAGATATCTAATGAAAGTACTGAGCGGAAAATTCCTCGCGGTTCCGTACAAATTTTATTTTATTATAATAACGAAACTTTCTATAATTTACATAATTTTCTGCCTTTGAACACGGCTCCCACTAAACGCATTTCAAGTATGTCTCCGATAAAAAAAGTGTTTTACAAGAGAAATCTTTCAAAGTATCATTATGTTTGTAATTTTCTGATATTACAATTTTTTTTTAATTAAAATGTAGGTATTCATTAAACTGATCTTAGTAAATACATTTATAGATATTAGTTTTTAGATTTAATCTTCTAATATCATCAATAGTGAGTAAAGCGCCCTCTCAAGGGAAGTAGTAGCACTATTACACAATAAACCCTTAAAAAGCGTATACTTCGTAGCATTTGTTTTATTTACAATGTATAAATACGCCTCTATTTGATTTGTTAATTGAAAATATTTTGTATGTTATTTATCTATTTATTATAATCAATAAAAAATGATTTACTAAGCAAATATTTTATCTGACTTTCACCCATATCGTATTGTTTCATGAATAAAAGGTAGTAAGCGACATTACCCCTCTCATGTCTTAGTTTGTCGTCACTTAAAAAAATCTACTACAAATTAAAATTAATTATTATTTTTAGTTATAAAAGAAAGTTCCTGACTAATTGTTTTCTTGTATAAATATGACGTCTTTATACAAAAGATAAATATTTCTTATTTATAATACGTTCACAGAACCATTTAATTATTATTGTATTTTGTTTTATTTTTTCCCATTTTAATAAAATTAACTTTTATTGAATTACAATATTAATGAATATGATTTTATTTCATTTTATTTTCTTCTTACATTTATCTCTTAGCTATCAAGAAATTTTTCTACACATTTCTCTCTGTGCTTACCTCAATTCTAATAAAAGTCGTGAATTGTAACTATAGACACACTATATACATAACTAGAATTATAAATAAGTTTCCTAAACACAGCTTAATATTCTTCATTAGATGTGGAATTTCTTACCTTCGTCTTAGGAATTAATTAAGGTTTCCGTGAGCCCACTCAATTTGTCCGAAGCAAAAATGCCAGTTTTTACGTATTACGTTTTCTGACATTTTATATACTTGCAATACAATTTCAAAGGAAGTCCAGAAGTTAATTAATTTTTCAGTGTATTTTTTACAATGACGTATTGGTAGATAATGTGGTTAACGTTTTTAAGGACACGATCATTAGATTTCTATTCGAAACATATATTTATTAGCGAAGTAAATTATGAAAGTATAAATATTGTATTTAAAAAACTAGGTATTTGTTTTTGGCCTGAGTGTTATGTATTTTTATTTGTTTACTAGCAGTTGTCCGCGACTACGTCTGCGTAATAATGAAGATATAAAGTACTATGAAGTTTAATGATGTTTCATATTTCAGTCAACAGAAAATGCCTATCACAAATCCATTCCTAGCTATCCACTAACTATAAAACTACCGCCCTACCAAATTTCGTCTTTGTACGTCAAGCGGTTTTCGAGATTTTTATAGTATAAATATACTATTGCATATTTTAACATGAAAAAGCAGTTATTGTGACATAACTGTAATAGTTAGACATATGGTATCTCACACTTTTTGTAGATATTGATATCCTCTATAAAACTGTAGTACATCACTTTGCTCTATTGTAATACTAAAAACGACAATTTAATTTTCCTATACAAAATGTTGGTTGTTAAATATTTTTAAATTTGTCCGTTTCATAGCTGTACTATGAGGTCCGATCTTTTTGGTCTGTTTTGTATATGTTAGTGTACTTATAAATAGAATAATTTGTACTTACATTTATAATAGCTATACGAAACTAAATAGTCTAAAATTTACGCCTTTTAAGCATACTTACGTAAGCACAGATATTTACGCTTTACCTCAAAACCAAAAATTTGTTTCAGAGAATGCTTTTGCAAAATAGGTTGCTACAAAAGTTGGACATATGCGGTCGTAAATCGTAGACTACAAAGTACAAGTGACATTTGATTTATCTCGTGTGAGCTGCTTAAGCTGAATTTTCTGATCGCATTTTCCTGATAAAATACTGACCGGTTGTAAATAGTAACACGGTTTGTTATTTATACAAAACAAAAAAACAACACTTTCCAATTCACAATATAAATTTTACACAATATGTTGTTTTTATAGTGATGAACCTAAGCTATTAAATGACAAAATACACAAATATATAACATGTGTGGAAAAGCTCCTTGATAATCCGGGCCATTTATTAAAATTGGAAATTTTTCGCAAGCCGCAATTAAATCAGTATTTAAAATATCTGCAAAAAGGTATTAAAAAAACGTTGCACTTAGTCTTTCATATTTGTTGTCTGTATAATTTAAAAGGCATTTTGAAATATATACGCAACGATAATAAATTTTAAAAATATAATAGCACAAAAATGAAAAAGGAACTCGGATACATCTATCGAGAGCCACAAATAATCCCTCAAAGAGCTGCATGTGACTCACGAGCCATAGGTTGGTCCCCTCTGGTATACATATTACATCGCTGCTAATATTATAAATGTGAGTTTGTTTGTTACGTTTTCACGCAACAACTACTTAACCGATCATCGTGAAACTTTGTACACATATTTTTGGTGGTACTAGAAGTAACATAGGATACTTTTATTAAAAAATAATTATTTTTTACTATAGTTTCCAACTGACTATAGTTTCAGCTATTTGGAATCATATTGATTCATTTCTATTGAAATGATCTCTGGCACTTATTTATTGACTTAAATGTGGGCGAAGCCGCGGGTAAAAGCTAGTAATATATAAGAATAAACATGATATCGATCGACCAAATTTCCAAACGATTTCTCTTAAAATCGTATAATTTTATGTGTAATAATCCCCGCATAGTTGCATATCGTGTATGCAAAAAGTCATTATTCTATACTGAATTAACGAAGTTAATGTCTAAGTAGATATAGTATGCTTAGACTGTAAACATAATATAGGAGACGTAATAGCAAATGGACTAAGCGTTAACTAATGCCACGATTACACTGTTCAAGTCAACCTTACTTGCACAATTTTATTTATTCGTGTGCATTGCTTTAGAGTACTTAACCTAATTTAAAACAACTCATGCGACTTAATATCGTGTTTATTTTGAATTTAAGACGTCTTTTTAAATAATAATAGCAGCTATTACTATAAATAATTATTTACTATTAGTTTGTCACATACATTGGTCATTATAGAACTTAAGCCGAGTCTCCTGCTCCTGTTAATTCGAAACATGAGACAAAAACATTGTGTACGGCCACGCCCCACGCTTTAGATAAACATAGTGTGATATCCTTCAACAATCATAATTATTTTACACAAGAAAAATGTGACGCATTAAATCTCTAATATTTTATTATCACGTGTAATGCTACATGCAAGAAGCAACTTGCGTAATAGAAAAGTTCTGAGTCGTTAACTTAACATACTGTTTTAGATCGTAAAAAATACGTCCCGTAGTAAAACAGATATTACCGCCGTGTTATTGCTTTACGTGTATTTAAATTATGGTTTTGAATTACTTTTCAAGTTATATTATCTTTTATATCTGCTATCTGTCGTCGACGTTGTGGCGGTGATTCGGTAAACGGGGTCTTAATATACCATTTTTAAATTCAAATAAATATTAAAAGTATTATATGACCAATTTAAGTAGGTACTATTTGATATTCAGATTATTTGCATTTAATAGTTTATTTAATTGTATCGGATTATTCTAATAAAATAAAGCTTGAATGTTAAAAGTAAAAAATAAATTCACCCACTCTATGCACATTGCACAATTAAAGACAAGAAGTGGTAATCAAAGAAAACATCATATTGAAAAAAAAATTAACATATTCGTACGTCAACGTGTTTTTGATCGTGATTTTTATGATAGTGAAGTTCAAACTGCATAGCGGGATGCTGCAATGCACAAACTGCGCCAAAACGTGTCCGCCATAAACTAGGCTTCAATGAAAACAAGCATGATTTATGCATTTCGCTATTCATAAAGTAAATGAAACTATTAGGTGCACGCACTTCTTTATATACATACTAGCTTTTACCCGCGGATTCGATCGCATTTAAGTCATTAAATAAGTATCAGTAAAAATGAATCAATATGACCTAACGTCAAAAATTGAAATAGTTTTATACTGCATATATGAAAATGACAGACGGAAATAAAAATAAATATAGAAAAATTAAAAACAGCTAAAACTATAGTCAATTGAGAACTATAGTAACAAAAATATTATTATTTTTTAAATAAAAAGTATCCTATGTTACTTCTAGTACCTCCAAAAATATGTGTACAAAGTTTCATGATGATCGGTTAAGTAGTTGTTGCGTGAACACATTCACATTTATTTATAATATTAGTAGGGATAATCACATCTTTAGCCAAAAGGTAGAGATAAATTGTCCTGTAATTCTGTATGGTAGACATTCCAGCGGCAAAAGTTTGGTTCAATTAGTTCAATGGGAATCCAATTAACACAAAAAGTATTAAAAAATAACATTTACAATAGCAATTATGAGAGTTTGTTGTCTCTGTCGCACAATAGTCGTAGTCACATAAGAGTGTAGAAAATAACAATATCACAAGACATTCGTCCTTCGTATTGAATAACTTTAAAATGAAGCTGCTGGAAATCTATTTATATGGATGCTTCGCCACTAATATTCGCAGCTTAATATAGCTCAGAATTAGCTCATATTTGTTAAAACAAATGTCAATGGAGAAACAAGAGAAATATATCTTAGATCTACTATCCTTTACACTGTAAAAAGTGTGTAAAGTTTACAGCATATTTTACCGAATACGCTACAAATTAAACGTCAAAATAGCTTCGGTATTGAGAACAAAATATAAAAGCAAATTTTCAATTTAGGTTCTTATAAGAGAAAATACAATTTAAATTAGACAATTTGGACATATCCTGTAATTAGTCGCTTCATTTACCTTTGATCTGTCTATCACTCCGACGAGTCGCCTCCAGACAAAAATAAATTAAAGCAACTTTCTCGATTTTCTTCATATAATTTGCTTCTTGATTTCCGACGGCGTATTTAGCTGTTTTCCGATTACCTCCCCAAATACGAGTTTTCAAGTTTTCAGTTGTTTTCTTATAAAATATGTATACACGAAGTATACTACTATACATATAGGTATATTTATATATATAATACTTTAAAATTTATTAAACAATGTTGTTTTAGATAATTCACGAACAGATTGAACTAAATAAAAAGGCATCTTGAGGCTTAATTTTTTGATTACATTATTTTAATTAATTTCACTCGCTTTACATAGATAATATTGTTAAAAATAAACAAATATATAAGAACTTAATGTTCTTTTGCAAAAGAAATGTAAAGAGGAAACGTATAAAAGATAAAAAAGTGGTTGATAATAAAAAAATAAAAATCATAGTGGCAGTTGCAAAGTTTTAGAATAGTCATCTCGGGGATTCGAGGAAAAGTTTAAGTGTTGAGGAACGGTGCAAACAACAGCCGTTTGCTTCGACGCTGGCTGTACACAAACGGCTTTAATTGCACTCCTGTTGTTTATTTTGTTCCAAAGAAAGTTATCTTTTACGACTATTTATTTTAAGTGTAATCAAATGTTTTCTTAGAATATAATAAATTAATATAGATAATAACGAAATACGTCATTAGAAATATTTTTTTAAAGCAGAAACAATTGAATTTGAAATAAATTAGAACGCAATTTTCTGTATTTTATTTTATTGTTTTACGTTGTTACTATACTCTGTACTCAGAGAAGTTCGACCCATTGAGGAACGTGACAATCTTTTTTAGTTTAAAACTATTAAACTGTTCTGAAAAATCAATCTCTGAGTGAACGTAATAAAAATGCAGAATGTGTTCATCTATACGAGTTAAGGATATATAATAAAATCTTCGATGAATAAGGCACCTAATCGATTAGTTTACCTGTGTTACTAACCCAAGACTGTAAATAAATGATTTGATTTGACATAAATAAAGATAAGAGCTATTGGTGTTTGAATCTGAAATACATTTACATAGGAAATTAAGCAATCCTTCCCACCAACATAGCCATATTATAGAAAAGATATATTTTGTCAAAGAATAATGAACAGAATAGACATAATAGATTTAATGATAGCTAAATTATAATATTTAATTAACCTTTGAGCAGCTCAATACCGAATTTATTGTAATTATTTCAATTGGACATAGACTACATATAGATAAATATTTTTTTTTAACTTACAATAAAAAACAATACAGGAACTTAACTTGAAATAATTTTTTTTTAACAAAAGTAACTTGGATAATGTAACTACATAAAACACATAGTAAAATTAACAATTGTCTTTCTACATATATACCGAGTTGCCTATCTATTAGGTAAGTAATCTATGACCAATTTTGAGGATTACACACACATATAGAGCGTCACAGATAAATCCGTTTCTGCATATTCATGAAGTAAAACAAAACAAGATTTTAGTACAAAGGAATACGTGGTTGTATGGTTACTATTAGCGATACTGTATTATTCTCTTTATTCATATTTATGTATATGCAAAAGATTGTATATATGTACTTTACACAATCGCATTGTTGTATATATTAGAAATCCTTGAAAAGTGTACCAGTGTCTGGAAGCTGAGCTAGTTGTGTTTATGAACCCGATCTGGATCCATAGGAGATGAAACTGCTGAGTGTATAGATTTATCTCTAGTACCAAACTCCATTCTAATTCAACGTCAGAGAACAAGAAAATACGATCATAAATAAATTCATAATTTCAAAACATCCCTAAATGTCATTTGTAAAATTATTGTCGCCCAATTTCTAAAGTAAATTTCATTAATTGCTTTCAAATTTCACTTCAAAGGAGTTCGTATTAATTGTACAGACATAAACCTTTTACGCAAACAATTCGTTCGCGAGTACTGATTTCTCTTTTACGGTTCAAATATTCGTAGCTACTAAAATATTTCTAAATCATTATTTATTTTTAACTACTTTTATTGAATTTTATTTAAAGTAAATTGGTGTTATTTCAATTTGATCCATAAATGAATGTTTTAGGGCCGTAGTTATAAACGATACTTCATCATTGATCATTATTTCAGTGTAAAATTTGCATTTAAGAATCTATGCTCTGATGAATGCTAAAATTCGGTTTCAAGTAGATATTGCTTGAACATTGTCTTTTAATACATACCATACTCTATTTGTAGAAATTTACAAAATACAATTGCAATAATTATAATAATAAATTTATTTATTTGTAAAAGTCACAAATCGGCGAACTTAATGCCTAAAGGCATTTTCTACCAGCTAACCGGTCTGGAGAAATAATTGAAGAATGAAAGTAGTGCATAGAGGAAGTTGTATTTATTTGTTAGTTGTATTGGTGTATGAATATTAATGCTATATATAATAAACTACTAATAAATAATTAATAATAATATAATATAATATAAATTATCAATATTTATTTAAACTGTTTAAATTATTTAAATATTCATATTATAGTTGTAATAATCGAATTTTTGAAATAAAAAAAGTTTTTTTTTATTTAATTATTATTTCAATCCAGCAAGACGAAGTTATTACAAAGTTAACACGAATTCTGAATAATTCTTCAGTTCCATTAAAACGTTAGGGGAGGTGGGCCAACCCATTTGGTGGGCAGAAAGTGGGGGTCATAGAACATTAAAATACTCATTCATCTTTTACCTTAAGCGAATTTCCGTCTCGTTTTAAACGACAATTCTTGTTTAAACGAATATCGAATATAAATTGTAGTTAATTCGATTAATAAACACAAAAATAAAAAATAGTCGGAAAATAAAGAGATTTTAAATAAAATATTAAATAAAAATATATATTAACACTAGATTTACCAGCTTAAATATACCTATTTCTACCAAAACCAAAAAAGTATATATTTGTTACAAATATATATAAAATAATATAAAATTCATAAAACTAATTCTTCTGTTATAAAGTAAATAAGATTAGAAGAATTAAAGAAAATGTTACACGCAATAGGAATTATAATTTGATCTTGCAAGACCAGTCATTTTGACTGGTCTGGTAAATCTAGTGTTAACAACATTTTGTGTGTCGGTAAAAACATCAATATAATGTATGTTTATGTATTAAAATTGTTTTATGGTTTAAACTCGTAACTTACGTTTTCAATTCAATTCCGATCGAGCACAGAATAAAGCTCAGAATTGACTTACTTTATTGCTTAACTGGAATATAATCATATTATGCCTTCGACGTGACTCGGATTTAACATTCAATTCGTTTTTCTTTTTATCACTTTTCTTTCATTTTTCCAAGAAATGACGTTTCTTAATTCAATTTACAAAACCATAATCGTGTACGGTTTTCGATTATTTCATTATTGCCTTATCATCTCCTTTTTGGATTCATCCGCTTTGCCTTTTTTATTGTTAAAGGAGGAATTATGTAGTTCTGTATGTATTCAACTTGTTCCCAACTTTACGGTCAAGTAGCAGTCGGCACAATAGTTATAGACGCACTAACCAGTCCGGTATCCGTCAGCTAAAATACGCCCACATTTTCTTACTTTTTTTTTCTTGGAAAAAAATCTGAGAAAACTTTCGATGAAATAATAACTATACAAAGACACAAAGGAAGGTGCTCCCGCTATTAAGGTGAGAACAATAGCGTCATTGCTCCAGTATTTTTTTTTAGATAACTAAACATGTCTAAATGTAGTTTTCTTCCCGTTTTTATAGCTAGAACTTTCTATTATACTTGTCTTCATTCTTTTGTTTAAACTTTTAACGTTACTATCGCGTTTATATTTTTAATTTGGTTCAACTTTGTGATTACAAAATACAAACAAAACTGTTAGCTATATTATAGACTCAGTATTATTTATTTTATTTATTTATTTATTGCTTAATTATTAAGATTTTTAGAAGGTTTCGAAACGTCTTCGATGACAGTACCCACTGTGTAATAAAGTCCGTTATACTATATGTACATTCGAACAAACTAATTCATGGTCAAAATCAAAAAGTCCTAAGTGCAATAATGAGAGATGCAGAAAACCCTCAAAGAAATACCACTGTTATGTAGAATATTTGGAAGGTGACTTAATTTCCTCGACTGTACCATATATTAGAAAAGTTAACGTTTTAACACTGATAAACTTAAAGTAAAATAATTTTAAAACAAAAGGAGAGAATTACATTCCTACATTATTCATTAGAATAAATTCATCTTTCAAAACTGTATTTAGTAAAATTTGGTTATATTTTCTGACTCAACATGAACCTTGAAAAATGAATTATTCATCAGTACGAAGCATCTCTTGTATCTTTAATTGCATCTTTACAGACGATGCGTTTGTCAAAACTTGAGAAGTATGGAGAAATTTTCAGAATTTCAACTAAAACCATTTGAGTTTAATTTGGTAATTCATAACTTTTAGTAAGATCTGTCGAACCTGGATAAGCGAGAATTCAAGGGACCCGAATATTATTCCCACTCATAGAGATTTCTCACTTACAGAGGTTAATAAATGTCGAAGAACACGGCGTTTAAGTCGACTTGTGAGTTTTAAGATTTCCATTGAAATATTTTTGTAAATATTATCGCTTACAGAGGTCTAGAGTAAGAAGCTCTCACTCATAGAGGTATAGATATGAAGTGACTATCTCTAACAGAGGTTTCTTACTCCACTCAGAGGTATTTGGGGTTAAAAGGTTCAACTGTATATGAACGTGATTGTAACGAGTAAAAGCCTATCAACTCAGACGAGACAATTTCCTCCTCCTAACATCTGTTCTAATAGTTTAACAACAGATTGTGCACTGACTATAAAAATGTGTTATACTTAAAAAGTCATATAAAATCAAAAGTTTTATTTACGTGTTCAACGCTATTTCAACTCACATTCATAATTAAACAATAAATACAATTTCTGTGGGGAAATAAAAACTTTATCAAATAATGATCGAGGAGCTCTTAGCTGTAGCAGTTACTGGGGAATTTAAAAAAAGAACTGCCCGTTCGTATAATGGAAAAACTAAAGGCAAAAAAAAAGTTCTAGAATTATGCATAGTTTGACAACCCTAATTGTTAGGATTACATATAGTAGAGCAGCGGTTCTCAAAGTTTTTTGACAAAGGAAAAACCCTTAATATAATTATAAAAAACTGATTTATATGTATTTATGAATAATCATATTGCAATGTAATATTACGTAATATTTAGATGTAACCTTATAATCTCCCTTTGGTAGGTATTTTTTGCAGTATTTTAGCCCTAGGGTTCCGCGGAACACCACTTTGAGAATGGCTGTAGTAGAGGATAGGCAATCGATCTGTGAATAACGTTCATGCTATACAAACATATATATGATTATAAATTCATTCACCCATAAATCTTGAGTTCAACAGAAATCCGAGCATAACAAACGCAGGTACTTGCCACTAGAAAGGAGTAACGGATTACAAAAGCAAATTTCCACTCGCCCTCTTTCCGCGAAAGGTTCTTTAAGTGGAAACCAGGTTAGTGTAAAATTATAAATAGTAATGCATTGTAAAGGCTTGTAAGAACTATATTGAAAATGGTCACGGTTCTGTGGTTTAGTAGGGAAGTAGCCCTAATGGCTGATTTTTTCACACAAACCTCTTGGGATTTGGAGGTCGGAACTCGGAAGTTATACGTTCCGCATAAGAATTAATGTACTACAAAAGATACGTAACTAAAAGCGTGAAGAATAGAAACATTGTATTATTGTTGGAAACAACTCAAACCTTTCTTCTCGCCCCAATTTTTAGAATGACAGTAACTGTCATCAACTGTCAACTGCATCATTCCTACAGGCATCAAAACAAATTACAAACGTAACATATTGATTTGAAATAAAATTCTACTTTTAAAAATAATAATTACATATTTGTCATATTTATAAATACATACATATTTACTTCAACTGAGAATCTGGGTTTTTGTTTTATGACATGAGGATTTATGTGTGAATTAAAATTGTATAATTTCTTATTGGGTTTTTGCCCAAATACTCGACATTGGTAGAATTGTCTGATCTGAATCTGAGGCCATTAATAAAGAAGAAGAAGAAGAAATTTTACAATTTCTTATTTGGCTGCTGCCCGGATACTCGACATTGGCAGAATTGTCTTTAATAGATATCTGAGGCCATTAATAAAAAAAAGAAAAGAATCTGAGGCCTTTGGCAATAAAGAATTTCCGTTCGTCACATTTTTCTGTGAGATCTGTTATTCGCGTCTGTTATGCCGCGGTTGTAATATGTAATAAGAAATTATTTGAATTTTGTGTTTTGTTTTTTTTTTGGAACTAACGAGTCACGTGACCGTATCGGTTGATGTTTTTTTCTATATTGTTTTAAATTAATATCTATATTAGACAGTTGGTTGATTGTTGATTGGGTATTTAATTAATAAAAGCATGTCAAAATAGTAGGTTACGAAAGGTCAGGATTGACCATAAAATTTATTAGCTGTAAACTGCCTAAAAACGAATACCCTTTTCTATTATCGACAAAGTTTTAATTGAATTTTGGTTAATCATATTTTCTATTTATGTATAACGGTGTTTGCGGTAAAATAATTTATAAGCTTCTAATTTTGAAACGAATAAAGATATACAGTTCTCACAAATTATTTTTCCCGCAATATAACAATACTTGCTAGAAGATGCGTGACATACGCGTGACAGATTTCCTACAATTATTAAATTACGTCATTCATGAATGCATCTGGGGGGCTACTCAGGCGCACGAACTTCGGACGAAAATACGGACGTTTCCTACTCAGGAACACTTACGGACTCGTAATCATTCACGAAATTACGGATTTGACAGCAACGTCACGACGGATAGGTCACTCAATGCTTATTTTACGAACATTTAACAGGACTTTTACAGGCTTATGAGTCAAAATTCACGTAAGATGCAGAGATGACGGCCGTATCACGAAACTTCGGATATGCCTAAGCAGCCCCTAAGTTCTAGAAAGTTCAAATTTCGAATTACCGAATAAAAATCCGCACTACAATCACTGACATTTTCAGCTTTTGAAGGTTTTTTATCGTCGCCTTTTTCCTTTGAACGTTGCACGTGGCGAGTGGAGGGAAATTAGATATTTTTTGGAACAAAGACATTTTCACAATGCAATTGTTTGGAGTAAAAATTTATGTTGAGTGAACGTATTTAATATCCAAATATTTTTAGATTTAGTTCCGAACAATCAAAAATGAAAATTATGTAGTCCGTTTATTAAAGTTATAATAGACTACAATAAGTCATTGAGAGGAAATCTTAAACTAGAAAATATAGCGAAATTAATTTAAAGGAATATTGAAGTTAGGAAAAAAATTACATTCCTTTATCTGAGCTGAAAATCGAACATACTCGAAAAACATCTCATAAATAAACAAATAAATTTTAATATAAGAATTAAGAGATAATAATATTAATAAAGAAAAAATAATAATGAAAATGTAATTATAACATTTTTACAGCGATATACTTTTTAAAAGCCAAGGTACAAGGTTGAAATTACTCTGAAAGTAGATTGGAATATAATTGTGTTTTCCGTTCTCAGGTACCATTGTTCTGGAGTTCAGGAGGGATTATTTCATTACACAGCTACCTTCCCTCGCGAACTAAAGTCATAAATTGTCTCTAACTTAGTATAACTTGCGAGCAATAACCTAAACAAAAGCAACTTCACAATCTCAGTTTTCTAGAATAAGTTGGTTGGCTTGAAGAAATCGCTTTTAGTGATAAGGCTGTTGTTAGTGTATTTATTTATACAATTTTATGTATTTTATTTAACATTAATAAATTATATATTATATCATTATAAAAGAAATATAGGTTGTTCCGTACCAGAATCATAGATTAATTTTTCCCCTATTAATTATCGACAATTGCTCTAAATCTGTTTCCTATGAATTAATTTGTATCAGCATTGTTATTATTATTTTTTTAAAGCAATAAAGTATTTATTATTATCTATTTTGCTGGCTAGCGCCCTCTCGGCGATAACCGGTGTAACTAGCAACAACTTCGTGAACGCACGCGCTCGGAACACCGCTGACAAATAAATCGTGCACCATAATTATAATCTGCATTCCATCGCAATCAATAGAAGAATCAACTCATATAATAGACCAGCACCTAAGTTCGCTCCGGAGACGACAGTAGAAGAGAGAGAAGCCGAGCCAATAGTACCTTTCTTTCCCATTCCTGGATACTGTCCGTCAGCATTTTATATCACGCATAGGTATTTGTAGTTAGGGAATTGTATTATTTATAATTCGAATACACAAAAATGACATAATCCCATTCAACTAATAAACAGCATAAACACCCTGCCTATGCCAATTTGAACTTAGTTTTATTGCAACAATAAAACTAATACTTTAATTAGAAGCAACCCACTCACATTGTAAATACTCATTATTTTGGGATTCAAAGGTTTACCCAAATGTCATTGTCTAAACAAGCTTCATATGAAATATGATAACTGACCAACATTAGCGCGGTATTACGATATATGTCCGTCAGAAGTTACACCATTATTTTAGCTAAATTATAATTATATACATACTATATGTGTTGTGTTTATTTAATTATTATTATTATAGTTCTATTTATGTTCTTATTTTAGGTGTTTATTGACTTATTCTTTATTAAATTCGATGATGAAAAGGTACCTTTTTTACTTCTAAAAGAAAATGGATTTGATAATGCAGCTCCGTTTCAAACGCGATCAAATTTGGGTGAAACAACGTTATTGCGTAATTTAATTTTGGGAAGTAGGAGGGAATGTCTTTGTACAGAGGAACACAACTGAATTTTAGATTTTATGTTTCAATATATTCAGTATTGTTGAATACATTTCTAATTGAATTAAATTATAGTAAATATTGAAATTTATTGGTCATTAGCGCACTTCGTGAAAGAAGGAAAATTAAACGGTTAATACCAGGTTAAGGTTCAGACTCAGACCGGTTTACCTGAGCGTATAGGTATGTTAAAATTCTTACGTAGTCTGTAGATAGACTATATCATATACAAACTCGTACAAATAATGGGCTCATTATAAATTATTCGTGCAGTAACTTGTGTTTCAACGAGCGGTCTCGGTCGGTTGCTTGACTAACTGTCGTGACATTTAGCTATGATCTTAACTGGGTAAGACACGCGAGTTAATGACACTAATGTCTAAGGGTGGATATCCTATTGAAGCCTACGATAGATATTATATACATTTTGTAATACGCTTATGATGGTAAGCGAACGTGCGGTCTATCTCAGTACAAACAAAAACACAATTAAAAGTTATAGAAAGCAATGCCCATGAGTCGATTTCAAATTTTGTTTGAAGAAGATTTGGGTGTTTATATGTAGGTACCTATATTTACATAAATGATAAAATTAAATATTTTGTAATAACCAGTTCACAAACTAGAATATATAGTATACTATAGTATACTATTAAAATAATAAGACACTTAACTTCATTTTGAAACAATATAAAAAAAATCATCATAAAAATACACATATTAAGTATATTAGTCGATGTTCAAGCCGAGAATTAGCTGATAGTACAAGCAAAAATATTCTTTTAGGTGGTGCAGCTAACCGTTCGCCTATAGTACCTATTTATATTGAAATAGATAATTTGAACTTAATATTGAAACGGTCGAACCGTTTGTCGCACAAACGTGATCAGAATGTCTAATAAAAAACAATTTTCATTAAGACGCTAATATTTCTGCACGAAAGTAATTTACCAAATAAATTGACTGGATTAGTCAAAGAATTGTCCGCAATTTATTCAAAATAATTATGCAAATGTCTTCCTTATATTTATCTTTTTTTTTTGTCGAAATATTTTTTCATTTGGATCAATTTTAAAATTCGTGCACTTTCTCCGACGTATTTATTTTATACCCCACCTATATATGTATGTATATATAGGTATATTGAGGTACGTAATACTACGCATTAAAGATAAATTACGTGAATATACCAATTCTCAGTAAAATTTGAGCAAATCCGTGTAATAAGAGACCAATGACAATTAAACTCAGAAATAGCAAAATAATTCACTTATTAATGAAAAACATTATATCGACATTCGATAGTTTATTATTAGAACAACACTATTTATCAAATAACAAATTCCTAATAATTCGTGCTAAATCGTATTAATAGACCGCGGCTATTACGTTACAATCAACATAATATGTATCGATAATACTGCTACGATTTTAAATGGGATAACAATGTATAGAACATAAAATATTTAACTGGTTATTTTGAGTAGTCCTTTAAGCTCAGTTTTGAATTGAACTTCAAGGAGTTTTTTTTAATTATTTACTTTTAGTAAATGGGCTCCAATAGAGCGCTTTTACTCATCAATACAAATACAAATATAAATAAAATGAATTTATTAATTTAATAATTATCAACTTGATTTAGCTGCTGTATAACATTGTCCACTTACATACTAATGTAATAATATATAATAAACTACGACGTAGAAGAATAGCTGCTGTATAGAGGCATTGTCATCCTATTGTATACCTAAGGGTAAACATAAAATGACATTGATTATGTCCAAGCTTTTTTATCAGTAAGATATCAGTTAGAGTTGTAGACAGACTATTAGCTCAGTATATCCTTCCGTAATATCATTACTAATTGTGATGTTTTTGAGGACATAAATAAAGCGGCCCAAGTCCGAGACAAAACTGAACTTTATTTATGTACTTACCATTATTAACACTAGTGATAGGCATATATATTACTACTTACATATTTAACACCCGTCTAATCGTGTTTTGGTATCAGATTGTTAAAAAATATATATATTTCAAACGAAATTTCACGCAGATGACTTAAATATTCGTACAAAATTTTGTGTATTTTTTTCTTTGAATTTAATAATAATAATAATAATAAACAAAAGGCGAACTTAAGGCCTTTAGGCATTTTCTGCCAGTTAACCTTTGGGAGATGCGAGCGCTGATGTTGTAAATAGAGCAGAAAAATAAAATAAACTTAATGAATAAATGAATTTAAACAAGGTTATTTATTACATTTACAACAGTTTTCCAGTGTCAAAGTTATTACGTATAATTTTAAAACATTACAATTTCCAACGAAACGTTACCTATTATCTAAAAATTACCTTTGTCCATTAGAGCTATCTTAGTAACATATAAGCATTACTGTTTCAATAAGTCTAAGAGAATTCCACGAACATCACGTCGCTGACATCGGAACTGTTCCTCATAGGCCGACGTGCCCCGATCAATAAGTTGCTATTTCCTAAACTCCCGATGTATACCTATTTGCACACAGCACATCTCCTTGCTCGCATATACAGAGTGTTCATTTATTATTTACTAGCTTTTACCCGCGGCTTCGCTCGCATATAAGTCATTAAACAAGTATTAGAATTCATTTCAATAGAAATGAATTAATATGATTTGTTACTTTCTAGTACCTCCAAAAATATGTGTACAAAATTTCATGATGATCGGTTAAGTAGTTGTTGCGTGAAAACGTAACAAACAAACTCACATTCACATTTAAAATATTAGTAGGGATATGTCTTATTTATGACGTAGGCTATCCGCTAGGATTTATGATCGCATTGGTACTTATTAGGGGAAAAATATATCGGAAAGTTTGTATGATTTTTTTTTTGTTATTTAATAAGAAGAATGATATTAATTAAATACAGATACACGTGTCTGTTATGTTCTTGATACAAATATGTCACCGGATGTTAACGTAGCCTTATCTAACAAAGACAAAGGCCTCCATCTAGTTCCTGCATAGGTTTCATACTAAAATAACACGGGATGAATATTTGTATAAATCTTATTAGATTTTCGATTGATTGAACTGAAATTAAAGATTGGAGTTACTATGATGAAGACGTCCGCTTAAATAGGATGTATTAGTTTGAACCTATCAGTACCTAATGGAACGAATAAATTAAAACGAACAAAATAATTTTTAGTTCTAAATGTTGACAATAGATGGCGTTAGTAGTATTTTAAAACGCGCTATCGTTGTGTTTTCACTGAGTTACATATACTCGATGATGAGTGGCCGCCGTATCTAAATACATAACTATACAATTCAAATATTTCTAGCGGATTATATTTGACGATTTTGGCTGTTTAGGCTTGGCATATGAATAATTGGATTGCATTTGTAACATCATAATTACTATTTCTATTTTGAGTAAGTTAGGACCCTGTCAGGTTTTTATAGTTAGATGCCACTTTATTACTAGTAGTCGGTATTAGATACTTGTTGATACGTTTATGAATAATTTTACAACTAAGAACTGATAACAAGCTTCATTATAATACAGAAATTGGGATTCGTATATCCGAAACTAGTTAAATATATGCGATACAATTCATAAAAGGTTTATGAAGTTGTAATACAATATTACGATTTTAAATTTGATTCTAAATTTAAAATTATTTTCTTAAAATACCTTCTACGAGCCTATTACGACTTATCTACATGTTTTATGTTAAAAAATTGATACAAAGAAATCCTCTTAGAGTAAAAGTGAACATAAAAGGATAAAATACATAACCTAATATAATGTATGAAAGATAAGCTAAAAGTGTGTTCGTCGAAACAACGAACGTATGCAAAAATTTTATGAAAATTTTCCCTCGCAACAGCCGCCGGCACTCTATCAAAGTATTCCTATATTCTGCAACTTTACAACGATATGACGTCACATCCGGGAGGCGCTGTATCGAAAAACATGAACTCAATGCATAATACAGGGTAGGCGATAAACATCTGGTGCTAGATTAAATTTCTTTACGAAGTAGTCATCGCGTCGTACCAAGTTTTGCTCATCCGAGAAATTCAAAAGTCGCTTTTTGAAACTTAACTTAGGGTTATGCCCGAGTCTGTGCTATACACCAGAGCATATTACATAAAACATTAATGTATATTGGCATATTCAATAGCCTTAAAAAAACAATATCACAGGGCATCAAAATTCGGGTTAAAATACATTATGAATACATAAAATAAATTATTGATTAAAAAACACTAAATAAAATAATAGAATCGCGGTTATCATTTAACTAATTTGATAATGACTGCAAAGGATTCGAAAGTTCGAAAAAAATTAGTCGTGAATTATAAATTCTAATTTATGTAAAAGTATAATTCATAGCAAAAAAGTATATATTTCCATTATCCTGTTAAAAATGTTATTTTAAGATACATTAAGAATAATATAATATTAATAAATAATAGTAAATTACCTTAGGCCTGGTATATCGTCCAATTGGGTCCCATCGGGTAATTGCCAAACGATTTGCGGCGATGGAAAGCCGTGAGCGGCGCACGAGACACGCGCCCCCGTACTGTTTGAGAACATGAGACGAGAAGGTGGCTCCATGAGAAATACTGGCCCATGTTCTTGGCCTTCACCTCCTGGAAAAGAAAAACAATATTAAATTATCGCCGGCAGATTATGATTGCGACTGCGATGTAAATATTTTTATAAATAATATTGTTAATTTTAAATCAAGAACGTGAATAAAACAAATGAAGAACGCGAGGGACGTGCAAATGGGGATTTCAATGTTAATTGTAGTGCTTAAGATATAATGTTTAGTCCGCTTTCTCTTCTGGTATGGCTACAAGATATTGAAGTGTTTTCTAAGATTTTTTGACAATTTAACTAAGTTTTTATACAGGTCACTACAGCATTTATTTTGTCGATATAATTTCAATATGTGTCGTAATTCGCTCCAATAATTAATTACGTTAAGACAATCGTCTTAATTATATTTACAATATTCTGTTATGTCGATTAATTAGATTAATTATTAGTCTAAAGGTCTTCACGGTTCGCACAGTTTTAGATTATCTAAATTTAGTAAATGTCGTGCTAGTAATAACTAGTTAAATTGTAATGACAATGCATGTATTTTATCATTCATTTCGGTTTGATTGATTTCAATAATATTTGATCAAGTTTTCACTGAACATGTGTTACTAAATTATAACTATTTATG